>JAOQGH010000019.1:11565875-11622000 GCA_025769975.1 Gallinago jamesoni
GAGGCACCATCCCTGGAGGTATTCAAGAGACGAGTTGACATGGTGCTCAGGGATATGGATTAGTAGTGGATTGGTGTTGGTTTTGGGTGTGGTGGGGTGTGTGGTTGGTTGTTTGGGTTTTGGTTGTTTTTTTTTTTTTTCCTCCATTGGTTGGATTAGATGACCTTAAAAGGTCCCTTCCAACCTGGGTGATTCTGTGATTATTGTTTGGTTGGTTGGTTTTGGTCTTCCCATACAACTTAACTCACCGCATAAGATTACTCATTTGGCTTAGTTTGTGAAACTTTAGAAGGAGGAAGGAACCCAACGTGTCTTGTGGGTTTTTTTTGTCTTTGGTTGTTTTTTTTCAGTCCAAGTTCCACCTGTACTTGGCATAAAAGACAAAGCTTGCAATTTAAGTTTATTATCTCCCAGTAGTTCTATCATTCTCTAAATAAGTTCTGCTACACTCCCTATTTGTTCTAACAGGGTAACACAGATTTCTTGCAACCCTGCACCTGAGGCTGAGATGTCTACTAAGCTCCTGGTAGGGATGGCTATTATTGCTGCCCACATTGCCTCCTTATTGGAACACAAGCCACTTTGGTGCTGACTCTTTTAAGAGTTATCTCAGTGCTACCATCCTACTTGCATTCAGCGCTTCTGACAGCAGAACTAACTTGAATTTCACTGATTTTCCTGCCTTGAAAGGCTGCACGCTGGCTTCTGAAACACATTGTAGCTCTGTTACGGTAAAGCAGAGATGCTGCCCCAGAGAGCAAGCCTGTTGGATCAGAAGCTTTAAGAAACCCAGTCTTTGCTGGAATAAGTTACTAATTCACGTGCATAGGAATAGAGTCCAAACAAAACCACACTCTCTTTCTGAACAGAGTTTATTTACACAGACAATATCAACCATGAGAGCTCCCAGCTTGATTTCCTTCTCTTGCCAAGTCTCTATTCAAACCACAGGAAGAAGCAAGTAAACCTTGACCTTGTCCGTCCCATCATGGCAAGTAAGGTTAGCAATCAACCTTCAGGCCTTCTGGGACATCCTCCATTCCTGTGCTCCAGGACACCAACGAAGGTGCAGGGTCAGCTCATGCCAAGGCCCGGGGATGCTTAGACAGGGGTGCCCTTGGTGGCCTGCTGCTGGTCCTCCCGGTAGCCTTTCAGCAGCTGGTTGAGCAGTGTCTTCTCAGTGTCACGGCGCGGGCGGATGAGTGGGGGGAAGGGGTTCCCCTTGAGCTCAATGACTGCCATCTTGGCACGGTCAAGGCCATCCCGGTTGGGGATCTGCAGCAGGCGGGTGTAGCTACCAGGGTGGGGCTGGAACCGGGGGGCCAGCACCTTGAACAGCTTGTGGATGAGGTCCTTCTCCTGCGGGGAGGAAGGGGTCGGAAGTCACACTCAGCTCCCGCACTGGGGCTGCGTGGGGCAACGAGGGATTTGCAGGGTGGGGGGAGACGGCCACAACGACGATACTTACCGTCAGCCAGAAATCCGCCATGCGCATGGCACGCTCGTTGGTGTCCCCCAGCTTGGCGTAGTCGATGAGCTGCGGGAAGGAAGGAGGCAGAACCGTGAGGATCCCCTGGGCCGGGCCGCCCCACCCCGCCGCCCCACCGAGGCCCGGACGGCCCCTCACCTTCTCGGCGTAGCCCCGCATCTCGTCGGCGCGGGCCCAGGGCGCCTCGATACGCTCATGACGCACCAACGCCGTCACCAGGTTGCGCAGCAGGTCGAGGCGCGAGCGCGGGCCTAGCCCCAGCCGCCGGTGCACCCGCCCGTGGGAGATGGCGGCCGCCACCGACAGCCTCATCCCGCCGTCCTCCCGCCGCCGCCACGCTTGCCGCGAGGCACCATGGGAAGCGCCTCCCAACAGACCCCCGCGCACCGCGCAGCACGCCGGGAGTCGTAGTTCGTTCCCTGCACACAGCCGTTGTACCGAGAGGGTCCGGAGGAGCCACCGCCGAGTAGCGAAGACGGGTGCCGCGTACCGAGAGGCCCGAACGGGGCAGGAAACCCCCTGGGTCCCCGGGGGGGGAGGGGGAGGGGGGTGTGCCCCGGCCTGCCGGGGCAGGCCCCTTCGCTGCATGGAGGTGCGATGCGCAGGCGAGATGGAGCCGCACGGCATGCCGGGGGTTGTAGTGCCGTACCGGGGAAGGGTTGACGGCCGTCCTGCGCCCTGGTGCGGCCTTGTTCCGCTGCAGCCAGCCCGGCGGTATAGAAGCCCCGTTACTGCCTCCACGGCATCGCTTCTTCCCTCCCCCCCGCCCCTCTGGGGCGAGGCCGTGGAGGCGGACAGACCCTGAGGAGAGGAAAGCGAGTGTCCGGCCTCCCTGCTGCCCCTCGCTCAGCAGAGCAGCTGGGACAAGATGGTGGGCCAGCGGTCTCAGGGGATGCTCCTGGGGCTGTGGGAAGGGCTCTGCCAGGCGCCATGAGCAGGCCAGGTCTGCCACAGCCTGTACCTTATTTTGTCCCCAGCACCGGTGGTGGGATGCCAGCAGAGCCTGGCACTCCCAGAGCACATCCCCAGGTTCCACAGATGCTGCGTACGCTGGCGCCATGGGGTGATGGTGCTGGATCCAGCCTCAGGTAGCCCTCACAGGGCTCTGGAGCCACCATCCTCATGGTGAAGGTGGGTGGGTGCAAGCCTTCTTCCCACGACAACAGAAACCCACTGTGCTCCACATGAGGTGATGCCCCCGTAGTCTTCCTGGCAGCACGTGTAACTCGGCTGCAAGAAAAATGCTAAAAGGCAGCATAAGGAGGTTTCCTGCTATGTATCCCTTGCTGTCAGCATTTCTGTATTTCAGAAAAAGGATGTGTAACAAAAGCAGCTACCAGCAGTGTAAGAAAAAATATCTTTGTTATTATGAATACATCATAAAATCACAGTCATTTCATACACATTTTAGTATTTCATATATAAATAAAGTGAACAGTATAGTTATTGGAATGTGTAATAGGAACAAACATACAGATCTTAATGTGAAATTAACAAATTCTTGGACCCCATCTCTTGTTGCTTCTCTGGGGCTTAGCTTCTTAACTCGAGATACTTCTAGGAAGATGGTTACTTGAACTGTGATGCCAACAGTAACTCCAGGCTTTAGCTTAATTCCATTTACAATCAATTTTCCCCTCCTTTTCCTGATTTAGCCTGGCTATATAGGAATTTGTCTGTATCAGTACTTTAGCTTTGCAAGAAAGATTAATCCTGTATGTACTTGGCACAGTGTTGAAAGCAAGCATTTTCCAACCTTTACAATTTTGTTAAACCCATTAATAATCAGCATTTTCCCATCACTACACACTCTTGCAAATGTTTCCATTAAATATATTTCTAATATTAATAAAATAACAAACTCTTTATTATCCTTCTGCTTATAACTTGATGTCTTAACATCAAAATAATATTTATTTCTAATAAAATTATACATAGCATTTATATGAAACAAAGTTGTCTTGTGCATGAGCCTAGTAATGAAACTAGGCGTGAGTGTAGGTGTTTCTACATTTTAATTTTGGATTCTTGGGGTGGAGGGGGGAAGGGTGTTGTTACTTTGGGGGCCACAGAGTAATAAATAATTTATAAGATAATGACTTCCCTGGCTTGCTGGTAATCAAGCCTAAAATTGGAGAAGATTCCTCTGGTCTGGCTTTATAAAACTTTAGGTATGCTGAAGAAAATGTCACTTTTCTATCTGAGTGGTTGTGTTTATCCTGAAAACTTGATGGAATTTTTCTGATACAATGTGTTATCAAAGTTATCATAAAATTTATCAGAAATAAAATGAGAAAGGTCTACGCAAAGAATTTAGCTGGGTGCAGACAGAAGACTGAGCCTTTCCAGCCAGCTGTGCTTGGAGGGGCTCTCCCTACTGCAGGAATTCCCATGCCACTTCGGGCAGGCTTATCTTGACCATCATGTCTCCTCCTTGCTGCTGGGACTCAATCTGGAACAAGGAGGGTGAAGGACAAGGACAGACCAAATGAGCACTTTCCTTCACCTTTTTCATGGAGTAAGCATGTCTGTTGGAAACCCATCTCTCAGCTGTGAAAAGCAATGATGCAGTCTCCAGAAAGGGAAGTTACTGAGGTTTCCATTCAGAAAGTCACAAAAACAGGGGCCAGATTTTATATTCACGAATCTGTAGGAAAGCTTTCTGTACTTACAGTGAGGCATGTATTTTATCCACTTTTCTGGTCCAGTCTCAGAATTTCCCTTCCCTGGATACTAATGCACAGCAGGGTAAATTGTCACCTGCCCCTGAATTTGATGATCAAACTGTAGGAACTTCTCATTTGCTCTTTGTCTACATTTCGAAAACTGGAGCTCAGAATGAAAATAAATGCCTTTTTTAGAACATGCCTTCTTGTGGGCAGGGGGCAATAGAATTTAGTTGGTGCATTGGAAGTCACTCATCTAACTCATCATCCAGTATCCGATGGTCCAAAAAACTGCAGCTACCAATTCAATAGTGGGAATTGACCTGATCCAGCAGGTGATGGGGTGTGGTGGTAAACAAATGCAAGAGTTACACAATTTGCAAGTGTTACCAGTACAACATTTGACATTTAACAAAGTTACTTAAAATCGGATATTCTTGAACCATGTCACTTATACCTAGTTGCCTGCTTTGCAAGTAAGCAAATAAGACTTAAATGCCTCAGTTCATGCTGCCTTTCAGCCTGCTGTATGTAACACCATCCCTCTTTTAGCCACAGGTTCCTTCCTCAAAACTCACTGCTTTGCCTGTAACTTGCTGTCAGGACTTGCTTGGATCTGCGGCTGCTTGGATCTGAGGCTGCTCCTCCCAGAGGAGAAGCCCAAAGACCACAGGGTGAGAGCACATACTTTTTTCTAAGCTCTGTAAATATCAATATACATATAAGATGGAGTACAGAACACTAAGGTTCTTAAAGCAAATGCCCTTGCTTGTGGCATAGTGATAGTGAGGAGTTGGGAAACAACAACTGGAATGGACACATCCCCTTAAGATAATATACAAAAGATACAAAAGGTCTAGGCAGCCAGCTTTTTATACAACAGGATCTGTGCTGGTGGCGTAGGGATCACACCGTCTTTGGGCCCAGAGAACACAGAAGGGAATCCAAACCTTTAAGGATTATCTGATAAGGGCCTTCTTATATTTTTACCTGTATTTATTCTAACAAAACATGCAAGCCCAGAAAAACATGGCAAAATAAGAAGTTTTTCTTTGTAAATGCAAAAGATGTTACAAATGTAACATGGACATGACCCAGCGCTAAACATACTGTAGAAGTAGCAGCTACACAGATGCAACATTGAAGTTTTGTGCTTAAGACTCCTTTATCTTCTAAGCATGGCAAAGTCCTCAGCAGCTGTGGTTATCCGAAAGAAATGGTAACATACGTCATCTGTGAGGTATGGCCTAACTTGTGCATCCCATTTTCCAGTGTAAAAAAAGGGCACGCCCTTTCATTCCTCTTCACAAATACAGGATCCCATGTGCAGTACCTCACCTTAGCCATCCTCGTACCAGTTGAAAAGGTTTTGTCATGTGCACTCCTGCACCTACTCATACTCCTCATTCACCCAGCCAAACATGCTGCAACTCTGTGTTCCAGTTCCATGAATGCCATTTAGGTCACTCTCACGCAGCAGAGGAACAAACTCTTTGCAAGTATGTGGCCTCTCTCTTGGCTCAATTTCACTCGGACTTCAGCATTTCACCAGGGAAGATGTGCACCTACAGGAGGTCAGAATCTGACTCCTTCTGCAAGGCTGGGATTGGTTTTGTGCTTCCCAATAAGCCTACTTGATTCACTTATCCATGGTTTTCCTGCTTTATATATCCCCTTTTATCTTGCTTATCTTTGTGTAATGAATCCAGCATGCACCTGTTGAGGAAGGGAACTGACCTTCAAACTGAGCTGTGGGAGAATGGTAAGGGAAAATTAGTCTTACTTTAAGACAAAGACGTCTTTTTTGACTCTCTTTGATTGATACCCAAGCAACACAAAGCCAAATAATTTCCAGATCAAGAAGCAGTGCCCCTTTATCACTGCTTCACTTTTTTTTTTCCCCTTTTCTGCCATGGTGGGGCATAATAGAAAAATACATCAACAGCTGGCTTCTGCTGTGAAACAGAGGTCCACTTTCCATACTCTCCTAAGCCTGGGAACAGCAGCTGGAGACTTGACTTCAGCAGTATAATATATTTACAAGCATGAAGGTAACAGTGGACCAAGGTTTTCATTATTGACATAATTCAGGGATGATGGTCAGGTCTCCCTCTATACCTGGTAAAATTTGGGTACTGTGTTATTTGGACATAGAATGCAAGATAGGCAGATGAAATGCTGTGGTCTGCGCCATTACCTAGAGCATGCCTTAATTGCATTATATACTGAGAAGGTTTTCTTTATAGTCTAGGTACAATGAACATTGCAGGTTTGATGGTATGGAATCACTGTGAGGAGGCTACCATGAACCAGGAAAGCTACAGTACAGGCAGCATGGTTGGGGAAAAGCAGAGAGAAAACTGGGAAATAATATATATATATTTTACATTGTCAGTGCATTTTTATATTGAAGAACTCTAAAGGGGGTCTATTTTTCAGTAGGCATAGCTAAGGATGGGCTGCCTTCTGTATCCTGGAGTCTCTGGGTGGTGCCCGTGGTTTGTAGTCTTCTCCGGATCCAAAATCTACCGTGTCATGATAGTTTGTAAATTCCTGAGGTAATGGAAACTCCTCTGTTGATGAATGAGTCCTGTGTCCAAACACTCTCTCTTGCAGCTCAGCGATGTCATTTCTGATGTCTGCCATCATCAGCAATAAGAAATCAAATGAACCTGGTGGGCCCTGCAGTCACAAGGCATGGTAATTAATTATATTCCATTTTGCTTTTACAGTTTTCTGACAGGTTGATATAATTATTCTTGCAGGGGTAAGAGTAAAATACTGCTTCATTTTGTCTGCCAGAAATTAACAGTCTCTTTTTGAATCATCCTGCTCAGAAAACAATTCTCAAAGGAAGAAAAATGTTTTTGCAGACAGAGCCTGCATTTACAAGGTGATCAGCCCTTTTGTTACTTAACAATTCCTTTGCTATATCTGCCTCCTAAGAACATCTTGACACCTCATGGAAATAGAGGAGATAAAACTTGGTTCTCTATGTTCCTTCTTAATAAACTGATAGAAATTACAGTCTTATAATGACTAATCAATAATTATTACTTATTTTAAAAATTTTGTCAAGAATGCTGCTGTTTGGAAGGTATCTCTTCAGTATGGTAACCCCACTGCTGCCTGTCACTTACTAAATATATTGGTAATTATGAAGCAGACAGTATCCATCTGGTTTCATCTGATTTTAGAAAATCATAATTTCTTTTAAAGCTGACTTCACACAGTAAATTTGCTGTTTAATACTGAGGACACCATACTGGACACACTCATAAAAAGCCATTGCACTAATGAGAAAACACCATAAGAAATTTAAAAACAATTTCACCTGACAACAGATTGTAAATACTCATCCTCCTGATGACTTGCTGAAAGCCCACAGCTTCCCAAATCCCACAGACAGATGAGGGGCAGGGTTTTAAAAGGCTCCAGGGATCCAACTCCCATTACAAGCAGCGTCTGAGCCATACTAACTAGCACTCTGCATGGGATCTCACACTACTGCCTTCTGAGAATATCCCACTGGTCTTGCTGGGCAGAGACACACTTACTGCCTTCATTGTCACACCCAGTAAGGGAGGATGTGTGCAGGCAAAACCACTTGGATAAAATCAGGTAATTATTTTCTTGCCAATAACATTTTCTGTGTGTGTAAACTACCTTTCACCATGCTTTTTGATCCAGGAAAGTTTTTTCCTTGTGGCTGATCTGTTTTTAGTAGTCAACATCACTCTTGTGGAAATTCCTACTGTGAGCAATACTTACAGGTATCCCCTTTGGTCCTGGTGCACCTCGCTCCCCCTGTAATCAATACCACTGCAGTTAGTTTGCTGTGGCTAAAGGAAACAAAAAAAATATCAGTCTGCCTCTGCAGACTCCTTTACTTACTGTCCACACATCAAGAATCATCAGCATATGCATGCTCAGAAAAAGGAAAGAAAGTGAAGGAGAAACACAAGGAAATTGCCTTAACTGTAGTGGGAGCAGAGGTGGGCAATTCTGATATTTCTCCTAGACAGTAACAAGCAAATCAGTGAACCAATAAACCAGAAGAAATTCACAAAAGAGCAGGATAATGAAATGGGCTAAAGTATCAACATTTCTTCATGGAAAAGCCCAAAAAGCTGCAGAGAAAGGGAGGGGGGCTGACAGATAGCCTGGCAAGGGCTATTTGCAAACACAATATAGCAGAAGGAAGACATGAAGGGATGGGACAACAGGGTGCTTTCAGTTTAGCAAAGGAAATGAGATGGTAAAAGGGAGTTACAGCAAGTGTGTGGAGGGTCTCTCTAGCAAGCCTTCACTTCACATGTACGTGAGCCCACATAATGGAAAACAGCACCCCTCCTCACCTTACTACCATCTCTCCCCGGGGCTCCTGGTGGGCCCTGCAAGAGAAAAGAAAGTATTCTCAAGGACGTGAGAAGTTGTGGAGCTAAGGCCGATTGTACCGTGTGTGACGGGAGATGAGAATACTGACCACGGGGCCCCGCCTGCCCTGCTTAATATGTGATATGTCTGGAGATGGGCCCATAGGTCCCATTGATCCACGAGGGCCTGGCTGTCCGGGAGGTCCAGGTGACCCAGGAACTCCTTGACTCCCTTTTGGTCCTGGAGCCCCTGCAATGGACAGCAAAGGTTACCTGCCAGGGAAAGCCTTCAGGACACTTCCTCAGTTCAAGCAATGGGAACTGAACATTTTTTGAACCACCCAATAGTCCGGTTGCTTTAACACACTCAAATCCACAAGAATACAACCAACACAGCTGTCCTCTGAGACAACATTATTCCTTCTCACAGTGACTACAAGACACCTTCACAAACCAACTGAACCTTGTGTATACAAAGAAGCCAGGACTGCCATTGCCTGGTGGTTAGGGACACAGACTGAGAATGAAAAGAAAAGCAGAGATGCCTCATTTTCACACAGAGAAGAAAAGAAAGAGTCACATATGAGAAACATCTCATAAAAAGAAAGCCTCAGGAAATTCATGGGAATGTTGGGACAGAAGCAACAAAAAAGCAAGATGGCACAAAAGCAAGCTCATTTCAGTGGTGGGTTGCACCTCTCTTTTGCTCGGTACAGAAGGCAATGAGTTAGGGGCAAAAAAAGGCTCTGTTCTTCCATTTGGCTTTATATCCTTTTCAGCTTCTGCTGGTCCAGCAGAGAATGTTAGTTCTTTGGAAGCACACAGGGCAGCAAAACATATGTTTGGCTCAAGAGAAACACTACGAAAAGAACAACAGAAAATCAGGCACCTGAAAGAACGGTTGCACAAGGACCACTGAAGTGTCACAACCCGAATTGCTTTATAATTAGGAAGGGAAAGCAGTTGTGTTCGTACTGAAGGCAGGTGAAAGACAGAGACAGCGAAAGGCAGGGAGTAAGAAGGGTTGAGCGGGACCAGAGACTTGCAGTTAGGCTGTTCCAAAAGGAGTAAAATCAAGCTCGGCGATGAAACCTGTGGCGGTTGCCGGCGGCGGGGCAGGGGCGGAGGTTGCGCGGGGGCGGTTTTCCCGCGGAGCAGGGATCTCTGCAGCACCTTGGAGAGCTCAGCCTGGGGGGAAGGGGGCGGGGGGGGGGCGACGGGAGAGGGGGAGAGAGATAGCGAGGCGTATCTCACACAAACCTCCCAGAAAATGAGGTAGAGACTCAAAAACCAAAGCAAGACTGCATAAATGGGAGGGGTATTGGGGGGAAAGAGGAGGGAGGGAAGAAGGAGGATGATGACACAGTTCAGTAGAGAGTAAATCAAACCTCGTAAGGAACATCCTCTACTCCCCTGTAAGAATGTTTCCACAATCCAGCACAATGCCAAAATTCCTTGGATTTATCATTAACCCCAAATGAGATCTGTGTTCAACAGTTTGCAAAACTTTTAGCATCACTGGCTGCACTTTGCAAGGTGTCTGGCTTTAGGAACTCTCTGGTTTTCTCATTGTTTTAAGGTGTACCTTAGCAAAGAAGGTGTGAGTGGAGTTTTAATTTTCTTTTCAGATTCCTTTGAACACACATAAAACCAATAAATGAATCCTTGCAAAACCAGACGAGGAAAAATAAAACAGTTGGCACAAAGCCCTGCAAACTGAAAGCACATTTTCTGCTCTACTAATGACAGTGAGCTAAAGCAACAGGTATTCCTGAAATGAAAAGGAGAGCTTTTTAAGACAGAGTTAAAATACAGGAAATGACAACTGAAGGAGGTGAGATATCCCAGGGAGAGGGAGACAGTTACCACATACAGGACAAACCCAGCTTGTACGCCAAGAAACACACAGAAACTAAGACACAATGGATGATGTTAGACAGGTGGCAGTGACCTGAAAATTTTATTTTTAAATTTAGCACAAATGCAAAAATAATAACAGTCAGAATATGGAACACTTGAAATCCTACCACACTGAAAGATTGAAGCATATTATTTTTATTAATGGCACTGCTGGACATTCACTTTGGACATTCTGGTCTGTATCTTACCTGGCGGGCCTTGTTGACCAGGCTGGCCTGGGGGACCAGGGATGTATGCATTAGATGCAAGCACTTTTTCACCAGTGATTTGCTTGCTAAGATCAGCAGCATTATTTGGTAGCAAAGCAACCTGCCAAAACCAAAAAACTACTGTAAGACCTTCATCGTTGAGCTGGATAAATTCCACTCTAGGCTAAGCTTTCACGTGGACAAACAGCATATTTAAATACTTCAGGAAAACATAAAATGTTTAATCATATCCTTGAAATCATCAGAAAAAAATATTACTGTGTAAGGCTGTCCACTTTTCAAGTCACTGCAGAAATACTGCAAGTCAATCCAAATGCAGGGAAGGAGAAATTCAGGAGAGATACAGCAACATGCTGTCAAAAACTTAACTCTCATAACTACTTGGATCCTCTCAGGAAACCTCTTTTTCCTTATTTGAAGTTTTTCCTATTCATTTGCTGCCCTTTCTCATGGCAATATTTGCTCAGATATTTAAGTTCTCAGTTGATGCACAAGGCCCTAACTTTTCATAGGTTTCAATGACAGCCCCAAATCCCTTGTGTATCTGGCCCTGTAACCATATTGTTTAACCCAACAGATGTCTGGATCTGCTCTGCATAGAGAGACAAAGCTAAAGTAAATGAGAATGTAAGGGGAACTGCAGACTGTAGTTTAAAATGTCATTATTCATTACATCAGATAGTTCATTATCCATTAAAAATTAATCTGCCCAAATTGAATACACACAATAATGAAACATATTTAGACATATTCTGCAAATGTTTAGTCTCTCCAGAGGCAGCTGAAGGGAGATGACAAGCCAAGAGGCTGGTCTGCAGCGAGGAAAGAAGTTCATTAGTGGTGAGTGACTGCCTGTAGAGTTGGGAATTTTGCTCTGCCAAACAGAACGGAAGAGCTATTTCATCAATACCAGGGCAGATCCATCCCTGGGTCATCTTTGTTGCTGTCCTGAATGAATTTGGCTCCCTGGATAGTTTGATGCTGGATTCAGCAACATTTGCATGGGAGAGCTGCATTAAGTAAAATACATGATGACTGCAGCTATCTGACAATGCTTTTAATCATTTTGATCATAATCACTATTTGTAGTGCATTTGACTGTTCTCAAGATTCCTATTTGTTTCTGTAATTATTTGATATATACCCTCTTTCCCTTAGTGCAAACCTAATGTTGGTAAAACACAAAAACATTTTAATGGCATGCACGTATGGTACGTTCTATAACAGAGCAAATTTCTTTTGAAAAACAAGTTATTAGTTAAGGAATTCACTTTAAAGGTAGCCAGTGCTGCTTGCAGTTTGGGATTGGATGTACAGAAGAGTTCCGAAGGAAGTAAAAGTGGGGGGAAAAAAAGAAGTTAGAAATGCTGAGACAGTTCTCAGTGTCATTTCCAAAACACCAGTTTGATTTTTCAGACTGGAATTCAAAATGCGATGACAGGAATACAAAGATTTATCAGCCATTTGTGACTCAGGTTTTGGAGAGCATTGCTGTTTCAAAGGCAAGATGACTACACTAAAGTAAAATTAAGCAACTGATGTAAGTCTCACAAGAATTTGGTAGCCTCACTCCATCCCCACCAAAATCAGTGGCTGGATGAGGTCAGCACTTCACTGAAGACCAATGGGGTGCTTATATGCTTACTCCCATGAACCTGCAGAAAATGGGGATCCCTCACACTTACTGGCATGACCTTTGCATTCACATCTTTGGTTTTCCAAAGGAAAACATGTTTGCCAGTGACCCTGCAGCTTTCTCAGCTGACATCCCAGACATTGCAGCACAAATCCAAGCATAGGATTGCTGAAGATAAAGGGCTATCCATGGATCACAGCACCTTACACCTGGGGTTGAAGAGGGGTATTCAGTAGCTGGGGCTCTCATTGGCCAGGGACCAGCATGAGGAGGTCCACTTTGGCCAGGGATCAGCACAAGGAGGTCCAGTGGCCAGCTCTGGTCAGCACACTGCAAAGTCTTGTTTCCTGGAGGGGTGTCTACCTTGCCCAGAGAGGGTCCTGGCTGGATACAAATGGAAGGTTGCAAGGACCATCATGCTGCAAAGCTTCCATTATGTGACACAAATTGATCTGCAGTGCCAACACTGCCATCACAAAATGGAGACACAGAGAGATTTAAATCCTGTGACTACCTGAGAGCATTATATTTTTTAGGCATTTGTGAGAATCTTTTCAGTGTCATCAGTGAGAGCTTCTCCTTAGGGGTGGCCATAGTTAAGTAACAGATTAATTGATAGCCTCTTTAGAGCTTGTACTTAAATTTCTGGCCAGATCCTATTTTGGGGATCTACTGCTAAGCCAGCTGATAAATAGATGTCTCTTAGAATATAGTCCCTGCCAGGAATATTCTTCAGGTTATATTGCAAATGGCCATGCTGAAGTAGTGGCACATTTAGTGGCAAAGACTCATCATGAAGAGGATTTGGAAGTGTATTCTTTTCTGTTGCTTCAATATTGACTTGTTCCTGCCAGCAAGGCTGTTGTAACAACTTAGTAAGTTAAAAAAACCCACAACATCACATAGATGCTGTGAAAGCATCTACACATGCTTCCCCACTGAGTCAGCTGGACTTGAGGCATACACTAGGAGTGCCAAAATACCCGGGCTCTGGTCTAGCTCACTGCTCTTTGATATCTTCTGGCCAGAAAATGGTTGTTACATATACTGGGGCCAAACCATGTGTTTTTGTTGTTGACTCACATCCTCTTAGGGATTGGCTATACTAACTGGCCTAATTTTTATTTCACCTTTTAACTGAACCAGGATCCTGTTCCAGAGTGACCTTGGCTTTCTCCATCCAGAGCTCCAAATCTTAATCGTCCTTGGAAAATAATTTTTTTTCCATGTGTGTGCAAATATTAGAAAGGGTAAATTTTAAAGAAAGACAGTCCTAGAAACAAGACTGCCATATGTTGTGTTGCATGGTGCATCCAGAGTTTTGCGTAGTTTCTAGGAGGTCTGTGGTTTAGATGACTTTGACAGTGCTTGACAGGAGTGATGTGGAACATGGCTTTCTAATTAAGATGTTTAAGCACATCTGTCTAATAGGATCCAGCTTATTTGATTTCAATTTTTTTTAGTTGTTGGCCGTGCGTCAGCATGTCAGGTATCTTTCCCCCAGTTTTTCAGCTTTCCACTCTTCTTCCTTCCAGCAAGGTTCGAGATCAATCTAGGACTGCCCACAGCCCCCTAGTATATTAGGACAGTGCATCCCACTGATGACCATACAAGGGGACTTTCCATTCCTTATCCTAGAACTCCTCAGTCCTGGATCTTGAATGGATGTCCAGAAACATATTGGTGCCATGACCAGAGGTAAGAGGACTTGAGTTCACCTCTGTCCTTTCCTAAGGAGACACAAAACCACACCTCCCACTTCCAGAAGCACACTCCAGCTCGCAGTCATAGGGTTTGCTGGATTGGATCCTTCACAGACTCTTCTGCTGAACATAATTTTGCATAAAGTTCACAAAACCTGAAAGCCTAAACCACAAGACTGAAGACTTATTCTCTGGCAGACAGAAATGAATTTTTCTGTGCAAAACAGAACAGCTTCAACCACAGATATTGAGAGATGTCCTCCCCAGAAGAACTTGGCCAGGAGGAGCGGCTGGTGAAACACAAGGGTTCATGCCTCCCTGGGAAGAGAAGCAGCGTGAGGCCAGATCTCCACTCAGCATGGACAAAAGCTCTCCCCTCTGTAGGGTAAAAATTGCTGGGGGTATCAGGGGACCATCTCTTCCAGCTCCACCTCTGTGGGGCACAACCCAGTGGACTCCCTCTGAGGATGCCAAATAGACCCTTAAAAAGATACTTTGGGAAAATTTAGCCTACGGACTGTGACAGATCTTAGCTGTGAGGCAAGAATGAGCTGCTTAGACTGGCCACAGCAACTGTACCAATGCCCACAGCATCAGGTATCAACGGTGTTATTTTTCCAGAACTGTGTTTTCAACACAGGCACCAAACAGTGGAAGTTAAGACACAGAAAACTTTCCATTAATTCGGGCCATTGGTTTCCATTAGTTCTTGCAGCAAAACAACTTGGCCAAAACTGTGACCCCAGAACCCTTCCAGGGAGTCAGTGGGAGCCTGCTCAGCATCACAGACCACGGCTGGACAAACAGCTACTCAAAGTCATGCATCCTTTTTAACCTCTTTGCTACCATTTGTTTGAAAAATAGAATTTCCATTAAATTCTGTCACTTCCGCATTTTTCTTCCTGCTGATTCAGAATGAAAACATGACATTTTGAGACTTTTGTGATAAAGAGCATCTCAAACCTTGGTGTATATAATTTTCATGAGGCAGATTTCTTTCTTCCTAGTACAAATGACGTTGAATGAATAACATTAAATTCAATAAGTGAATATGCCAAATTGTGTTTTGACACAATGAAATTAAATGAGCAGCCTGGGTGAAATAATTACAGCCTGTCAATGTGCACTGCTGAGAATATTCCTGCCGAACGTTTCCATTTCAGAGAACCTTACTATTCGAAGGAGATGTCACCAGAAAAGGCGTTACACCTGTACCCCTGCACATGGTCTCCAAATCCTGGGCTGGGTCTCTGGGTTATTTCAATCCTACTCGAGTGCAAGAGAGGTCCACACATACCAAAATGATTAAGGTTAAAAGCCAGTGGAAGTTTTAAGCGCAGTATTTTCTACTTGCAAGGACACAGGTGAAAACAAAAAAGGTTGGGTCTGAGGGTTTTTCTTTTTTTAAAAAAATCAAAGGTAATATATCTGCTAATTATGTGGGTTTTTTTGTTTGTTTTTTTTTGTCTAGCCACACACCTCCTATTTGGCAAGAATCGTGTTATCAGCACCCTGTCAATGCAAGATCATGTTCTCCCACATTCTTGCATCTGCAGAATGTCTTGCACTTGCATACACTACAGGTGGATCAAGTCCAAAATCCCGTGTATTCAGAATGAATGAAAAGCTGCAGCCAATGCAAGTTGCCAAGAAACCTGGACTCAGGCTGGGATGGGTGTTTGCCAGACTGTGTTATCACGAGGCTGGTAGCATGGCTCCACCAGCCTGGTTAGCAATCCGCTGACAAGCAATACAGAAGCATAAGGAAGAGATGCCATTCCTGGATGATTTTAAAACATGTTGCCATCATCTTTATGGGCACGAGAGCCACATGGTAGTGGCTCAAAACACTTAAATTTAACCTCAGGTGTCACAAAACATGCAGGTCTGGTAAAGACATGATTGATCAATGTTCATACCTTCTGCTTCAGTTGTAAAACCGTCTGCTTTATTTGATGAAATTCCTTACAAGAGGCACAGCATGTCCCTGGTTTTGCCACATTTTCAGATTTCTCAGGAAGCCCAGCTGAAAGAAAGCAGTTCCCAATACAAATATAAATATTCAAAGCAGAGAAATTCATAAAGCGATTGCAAAAGCAACTGGAAGGTTATTATATTTCCCTAGATTGTGAAAAAAGGAGAGAATCTTGCCGTTATTAATGCTTTGACTGTGAGCTGCTGTGTAAGGCTGAGAAACTTTGCAGGGACAGCTCTTTTTAAAGCAGCTGTTTCCAGTTAACAGTCCCCAGAGAATTTCTTTTTTTAATACCTGAAAAAGTTTGCACCCCTTCTTTTATCTTTGTGTGAAGGGTAGACTAACTCAATAGATTTGAATTGATTTACAGTCCCCTGAAGGGAAAATTTTCATATGCTATAAATTACAGTAAAATCCCTCACAATATGGTCATTTCATTCACTTCACACAAACTGCTTTTTATCATCGATGGTTATTCTTCCATGTGATGGAATCAGCCTGAGCAGAGATGGGGATTGAGATTAATGGCAGGGATTTAAATCCACACAAGAGAAAGGGTCACACCCGTTGATACTACACATGAATGGGATATTTTCAGGAATCCTTTAAATAATGCAAACTGTAAGAGAAATTGCAAATATTATTTTTTGTCCTTTTTCCCATTCTCATACGCAGTGAAACACTTTTACATCACAAACAAACAAGCACTGTTTTAACAGGTGTTCGCTTAAAGAGAAATGTGGTTTCCAAAACACAGGATAACACACACTGGCAAACTCTAGGTGAGGTTTTTGTCTTTCACATATAGTTGTTGAGAAGCATCAAGTGTATTGAGCCCCTGCATGTGATGAGTGGCCTTGCACAATGTTACCTGCAAGGGCTATTGGACACATTTGAACACTGACCATTCAGGGCATGTCCCATAATGTAAAAGCTCTGTAGGTGCTCCTGATTAAAGCCACAATCTTCAAAAAGGATCAACTGCAATGTGCACAGCTATTGTATTATACTTCTCACTTGGACACACACTTTAATGTCCTTCATCTTTTCAGAAAGCTGTACTAATTTTGAAAACACCTGCATAATTTTAAATAAAACTGAACTTTCTAATACTAAACATATCACGTGGTACTTGACTTTAAATGTTTGCAGGGTCCAGTAAGGAACATTGCAAACATCAGATGGTCATCTATGGGCTACCATTGTACAAATTCAGGAAAAACTGATTTTCAGTACTCTTAGTCCATTGGATATTATGCCACATTGGGTATGCTTGCTTTTAGAAGACAATCCAGGAATGCAGCACAAGCTGGGACATACTCAGCTGGGGAGCAGCTCTGTGGAAAGGGACCCAGGGGTTCTGGTGGACAACAAGCTTAATATGAGTGAACAGTGTGCTGCTGCTGTGGCAAAAAAAGCCAACTGGATGCTGGGTTGCATCAACAAGGGCATCATTAGCAGAGATAAAGAAGTCATTATCCCACTCTACTCAGTGCTTCAGGCCACATGTGGAATACTGTCTACTGGATGGGCTGGAGAGGGTCCAGAGAAGGGCCACCAAGATGATCAAAGGACTAAGAAGCCTGCCATGTGGGGAAAGGCTGAGACAACTGGGTTTGTTCAGCCTTGAGAAAAGGCAGCTTAGGGCAGACCTTATCATCACTTTCCAGTATTTAAAGGGTGGCTACAAAGAAGATAGAGAATCCCTTTTTACAAGGAGTCACATGGAAAAGACAAGTTACTCCAGGGAAGCTTCCAGACAGACACAAGGGGGAAATTTTTCACAGAGAACAATCAACCACTAGAATAATCTCCCCAGGGAAGTGTTGGATTCCCCAACATTGGACACTTTAAAGATTTATCTTGACAGGGTGCTGGGCCCTCTTGTCTAGACCGTAGTTTTGCCAAGAGAGGTTGGATCAGATATCAGTGAGGTGCCTTCAACCCAGTATTCTATGATTTTGTGAAAGGTTTATTTATTTTGTCTCCCAATCAGGTAGGTGAGGGCTGCAAGGGCAAGATGCTGGAATGACCAGCATCACTAAGACATTGGTTTTAGCTCTGAGCTGACCCGAAGATTGGGGATTTTCCCCACTCATCGACTGCCTGCTCTCACAGCTGCAGTTCTTTGGCATTAAAATAACCCACAATATTCCACTTTATTATTTTATTTATCATTCTTATGGCAATAAGTATGCTGCTCTTCCTGGCCTTTTCTGATAGAACACAGCTGGCTAATGCCTGAACAGCTTTCTGTACAGCGTTCAGATGGCTTAAATACTTAAGGCCAAAAGGTACTACCTGGGGTTTTCTGATGAACTCTACATAACATATAATAGAATTTCACCAAATTGCAGCTATGTGGCAGCTATGTTGGCCACAACACCTCCTAGAAGGATTACAGCCTTTTTGTGAAGATACCTGAATACGCAGCATCTGCTTGTTTCCTTCCTCACTGCTCAATTTCTAATGCAAATCATTTTGCCTTTGACGTCTTGTAAAGCCTCTTTGCCTATAGGCCTTTCTCTGATAGATCAAAGAATCTGCAGCACTCAGGTTTTGGTTTTTTTACCTTAACAAGGAACTGATATGCTGTAATCAAGACATCACTTGATATTTCTAGAATATAAGTTTTCTCTTGACCACAAGTCACTATTGTGGCTCCCTCACATCCTTCCTTCCTCTCCAATTTTTCAGTTTCCTTTAAAAAAAAATCAGTGTTTTGACGTGTCCATTTTCGGACCTGTGCAGGATTTAGAAATGCACATATGTAGAGCCATTAGAAAAAAATGCTTCTTTTTTTTTCAAACTCAAAGTTTGGGTTTGGTACTAGTCTTAAGCAAAACTTCTTTTAATAGCTATCTTACCATATGAGTTCCCTCATAACATGCACATATTGTGTCAAGAAATGTTGCTGAAAGCAACATACAGTCATAGGGAGAAAGTGCCAGAGCCTCTGCTATTTGAAACCTAATGCAATCCCACTGGAATCAATGGAATTAAGTGCAGATTAAGAAGCAGCGAATTTGGCCTCGTGTTTCATTGTAAAATCCAGTTTATCTTCCAGAAGGATGTGGCACACGGATCTGACAAGTATAGATAAAACAGGGCTGTAGCAATCCCTGGACATGAATGCAGGGGGTGGGGTGGTCAGCTAATGTTTGGGAAATACCATACCAGTGAGATTTCTGCAAATCCAGTTGGATTGACTTGTCAGAGGAAGAAGTCCAACAGCGTCACATAAGCGAGCATGAGCTGTGTCTCAGGAGAGAGGTGGAATCCCCCTAACTCATACCAGACAGAGGTGATGACTTGCCCAGGGAAGGAGTCATCCATCAAGTATTCACTGTACCCCCATCCGGTCCCGTATCAGGACCAAAATATGAATAAAGCCAGAACAAAGCATGGATAAAGCCAGAAGCCACCTAGGACAGGCCAGAGGGGGCAGGAAGCAATTAGATGGAGCCACCCACATGCAGTGCAGATATGAAGGTCACCTAAGCAGGGTCAGTTTGGCCAGCATTGAGCAAGGCACTTTAAAAAGACTGTTTCCATTGCACAGACCTGCACCAGGAAACTGAAATGATTTTGGAAAAGGCTTAAGCCAGCCCCATTTTATGAAGGCTTTCCAAAGCATGAAGTCTAGCTCACTCATGACGTTGCTGTCCTGACAGGGTTCCTTTCATCTCAGTGAGACGCCGGTGAGCCCCGCGGTGCCTGTCGATAAGAGAACTGCTCGGTGGAGCAATGTGTTTTCTTTGCATGTGCTCGAAGACTCTTGTCTTGCTGATGCTGGAAGAGAAGGAGATGCTGGCGGGGGAGAGCTCTGTGGGGAGCCATGCCGCGGGCAGTCTTCGCATGGAGACTGTTGAGTTGATCATCTGTGTTGTATTATCTGGGTATTATCTCAGCCCACTGAGATGGTTTCATTTGCCTACTTCAGCGCGGGTAGCTGTATTGTCTCTGTCAAATGCAACATGACTGCCTATGTAGGGAAAATGCTCCCTATTCTTGTACCCCACTCACAAACCCAAAGCTCTCAGTCAAGCCCACTTACAGACACAAAAAAGTGACTTGATTCAGGCATGGCATGATGGAAAAGTGAATAATAATCCCCCAGGGAAAGACACAACACAATTAAAGCTGGAGAGAGATACACATGTTTTCATGTCTCTCACACCGAATTTTAAAATCAAATTTAAGTTTGATTCCAGCTACCATTCCAGCTACCATGAAAAGCAAATAATCTGTTTATCAGGCAGGAATTCCAGCGTGGATGCAGTGCTCTCCGGGGTGGTGCAGAGCTGGGGCTGGCCACGGGGTGGTGCATTGATACAACCGGTTCCTGGCGGGTGACTAAAATCTTGATTTTCTTTGGGATGAGTTATAGGCACAAGCCCTGTGAAATAGCGATGGCCAACTTCTCTTTCATTTGCACCTGAAGTCCGGCCATTAGTAACATTAACTTGGAATACGGCAGCATAACAGAGCAGAAAGTGTCCTTCTTTGCTTCACACAGGTATTTGGGAAATGTTATGAGAGATGGTGGGTGTTTCATTTCAGATTAAGTACTGGCACTGACATTTTCATGTGCTGTGTACCTTCAGTGTAAAATCAGTGTTTTTCAAACACTAGAATTATTTCAGTAGCCTTGAATATTTTGAATGGTTGGTTATCCTGAATGCTTTGGGCATTACCCTCTCAAGAAATTTCTATTAGCCAGAGGAAAAGCTAACTAAAAAACTATTTCCAGAGGGATTATATAGGTTATGCCTCTTTCCTTTATGATTCCCACTCACTTACAAAGAAAAAACCCAACATTTTAAAACAAGGAACAATTAAAGTCAATGGAGTGGCTCCAGTTACACATTTTCACAGGAAAATCAAAATTATAAATTGTTCTGGCCATCCAGTGGGATTTAAGAGTACCCAATGATAAATGTGTTCAGGCATTAGTTGATGAACCTATGGTAAGTCACCATTCAACAAAAGAGCGTTTTTTTCCAGAGCAAAGGTTATTCTTTTTTTTTTTTTAAAAAAAATTGTTATATCAGTATTTAATCTGCAGTACTCTAAATGCTGTAATTTAATAACTGGGATGAGGTAAAATACTTTAAAATCATTTATACACAATAGGCATACATACTGTGAAACCAACAGTGAAAAGCAAGAACAAGCCCTCACTTTTACCCCTTTCCTGTCACATATTACTTTCATTAAGAAAAAGAAAACAATCTGACCGCAGTCATAAGACACACAAACTAATTGCAAATCAGGAGAATTCAGTGTTACTCAACTTAATTTAGCAATTGATTTAAGCAATGCCTAGAAGGTGTGTGGAATTTCCAGGCATACCTTTTCTGAGCCTCTGAGTGCCCAGAGGCACCAACCACCCAACCCAGGACCATTTGCTAATTTCAGATGTCGCCATGTAAATACAAATTAAATTCACTGAAATTAATTTAATTAACAGATGAAATTAACGAAGGCTTATAAGGGTCAGCATCTGGCATTTTTTTTCCCTATATCTCCTGAGCTCTAGACTGTAAAGTAGGTATAATCCAGGTTGGCATGGGAGGAAAACAAGGTTTTTAGCGGTTGGATCAAGGAGAAATGGTCTAACCTCAGCTGTAACAGCAAGTTTCACCAACCAGCCACTCTGCCTGTCCAGGGAAAGATGCTTTCCACATCCTTCAATGTACTTATGCTCTTTCCTTATAGATGTGACTACTGATTTACTGCCGCGTAGTGCAGCTCACAAACCGGGGAGGAGGAGAGCGTGGGGCAGGACCTCCCCGCAGGCGCTTGGGTCCCCCGTCAACAACCAGGGGTCTCCAGGGGCATCACCTACATCCCAGCGCCTGACCCCCAGCCCCAAGTGTAGCGTAGAGAGCAGCTCCTCTTTACAACAGACCGACCTTTTAGGCGGCACTTTGGGCCAGGACCTTTACACCCCCACCAGCATATACCTTTATCTCCTTTGGTGCACGTCTTGCCGTCCGCCTCCCGGGTGTAGCCTTCGTGACACTCGCATCTGTAGCTGCCCACGGTGTTGACACAGATCTGGGAGCACAGCGTCCCGTTGCTCGTGGCACACTCGTCGATATCTGGAGAGGAGCAAGAGCTGAAAATGTCCCGCAGCTGGAGGTTTCAGACCTCAAATACAATAAAAGACATCCTTGAAAGGTACCAGGAGATTTTGTGGTTAAATAAACGAGTGCCTGCAGCACTGCTTTGGGCTGGAGCTCTGTGCAAACTGCACTGTTACTATTAACACGCCTGGCATTTTATCAGTGAACACCAGGTGATCGTTCCTTTGCATTGAAAAGCTTCCAAGCAAAGCTCTATCCTGCAAATCTTGGCTCCCTGGCACAGCAAACCACACAGGGCTGGACAATGGAATCGGGGTGGGGGGGTGGGGGGGGGGGAACGAGCCACACAAGAACCACATGTAAGTGATCAGTCTTGAGTCAGATACTGGCCATCTGAGTGAAAACCCAAGGATTTATTTTCATAATTAGGCATGGTTATAGTGCTTCAAGAGTTACTGTTAGAACCGTGTCACTCATCTCAGGCCAAAACCCCGGATATGACTCAAAACCTGCAGGAGGAATTAATAAAGGGAAAATTACATCACCCTAAGACTTCAAAGTGTTTGGGTGCGTATGCCTTGTTTTAGGTACTACCTCCTAATACTTTCAGGGGGATTTAGGTCTCTTAGTTCTGAGAACTGATCCCTCACAGAGTTAAACACCACATTATTCTCTAACAGTAAAGAGAAGGTAAGAAAGGCTTCAGACCTAAACCGACTCCTACAAGACCTGAAGGAGCAGGATTAACCAGAGATGAGCTCGGCACGTGCTTCTACCCACCCAAGCAATAGGGCTTCTCTCTGTTCCTGTGCCTCTCCCGGTCATAGCGGTACCCAGGGTAGCAAGTGCATAGGACTCGACCGAAGTTATCTGTGCACTGCTGCTCGCAAGGCGCTTCGGCACAGACATCATAGTCTAGGGAGAGAAAAGCGTGGTTAGGGAAATACCTACGGCAGTCAGTCGCTGGATGACACTACGCAGGAAATATTTCACCTCTCTGACAAGTAATAAAGTCAAATTACGTTGGTTTTGAGGATGGAAGAAATAAAACATTCAATGACACATGAGCGAAGAATTATAGTAAAATTCTAATTGTTAATTCCAGCTTTGCAGGAGTTAGACTATTTCTTAAAGTTGGATTTTAAGCAAGGGGCACTTTCCCAGTTTGCAGAATCTCTGAATTCTCTTCGCAGAAATATTAAATTACCTAAAAACTCTTTGCTGTTTTCTTCGTCAAATTTTTAAATGCTGATAGCGATGTTTCCTAAGCAAAATGCTGTGAAACACTGTGAGGCTAACTGCCGAATCTGGGCAGAAACTATATCATAAAGAAAAGTTAAATAAAATCAAACAATAATTGTTCAAAGCCAGATATAACCCTTCTAGCAAAGAACACATTTTTGTAAAACCATCATGACCCTTAATAATAGCAATGTGAAGATTAGGGTATGGTAAGCTGGTGGCCGGGCTTGTCAGTGAAATCCCAGAAGACTGTCTGAAATCCTTGCTAGAAACCCAAAGTAGGGTGAATCTGCTTCTGATTTCACTGCTGTGTCACAGTGGAGCTGCAGTCCAGGGAACGGATACCAGAGAGAAAGAGGGTCCTACCCCCATCCCTGGCCCTGGCACCAGGCTGGTGGCAGGGCTGGGGGGACACGGGCAGCCCCCAGTCACGAGTGCAGCACCATGGGACCATTTGCTGGGAGAAGACAGGAGCTGAAGCAGCATCCAGCCTCCAAACCAGCTCAGGTGAACCCCACTGAAGGTTGGTTTTTACCCCAAAGCAAGCGGCAGTTTCTGTGATCATTTCAGAGGAACATCATCCAGCATCCATGTGGTTGTCACTGTGACCTTCGGGGGGGGGGAAGAGGCACAGCAGAAATACATGGTCCCTGCTACAGACAAAATACAACTAAACCAAACCTAAGTGTTTTGTCTGAGTTGCCAGCAATGCACTGTGTTTCCATATATACAGCATAAAATAATCAAACCCAAAATCCATTATTGACTCACACTAATGACTAGCAGACATCTCTGGGTACGATGATTTTTCCAAACAATTGAAATGAACTAATAGACGATAAAGTACGTGAAACCACATCTGCTGTACAAAGTATACAGAGCACTGGGGTAAAAATGACAGTGTACCAAGGCACAGAAAAGCACCAAATGAGACTAAGCAAGCTGCTGAATGTCACACCAGAGCTCCCCAGACCAAAAAACATGATCCTAACGGTGATGCCAAGCATCTCCTCCCTTGTGCTTGCCACCTTCTGAATAGCAGGCATCCTTTCTTTCCTACTTACTTCACAAATGTGCTGATTTTTAACTCTCCAAGTCTGCCCACAGAGCAGTGGTGGGGAGTGGCAGTGCGAGGACCCCCAGCACCAACCAGGGTCGAACAGTGTAGAGACTTGCACAAGCATGGAAGAAAAACACAGCCCTGGCCTTCGAACGTTGCCAGCCCGGGGGCTAGTTTGGGTTTCGTAGGTGATGCTGGGGCTGTAAAATCCTGTTACATTTGGCACTACTAAATATTCCCAAATATAACGCATTAGTGGTGTTTTTCCTGGGCACGGTTGCAGTTTTCATTAATAACAGTAATAAAATCAGATGGAGAACAGGCTGCTATGCCCAGCGCTGTGGTGAATGTGCCTGTGCCCCAGCCAGCGTGCCCACGCAGATGCTGGATTTGGCCTGTGCCACGTTTAGCCTACTCAGAGTGGCTCCGACCTCCCTGCGCTTCCATGAATATATATGACCTAATAAAATCCTGAAAAACAGCACTTAACCACAAGCAGGACTGGCTATACATAAACCTTCTCTAGTAGACATTCATCTAGCCTATACCTAGAAATCCCTGAGGGATGGAGATGCCCCACCATGCAGTCTACTCCTATGATTAAAAATCCTTGCAGATGATAGAAAGCTTTTGACTCATATCTAATCCAACCTCCCTTTATAGCCATTTAAGCCCATTATTTTTGTCCTCTTCTTCTTGGCCATGAAGAACAGTTTACTTTCCCCCTTGCAGCAAGTTTTCACATACGTAAAAACTGTTAACACTTCTCCCCTCAGCCTCCTTTTTTCTAGACTAAACAATGTAAGTTCTTTTTAATCATCTCTCTTTTGCCATATTTCATATAACTAGTCTTTAAATATGGTTTTAACACCCACCTTAGCAGAGCTCCATCAAGACCATTGCTTCGTTTACTTTCATACAGATCTAGGGAAGGGTCCAGGAGGAGGAAATCTCCCTGCTGGTGGTTCCCACACAGTTGACCCAAATCACACAATGGCTGTGGGCAGGTCCCACATCACAGTGCTGTCAATCCTCAGGGCTTTGGAGCCAGGTAGCATGACTCCCTCAGTAACAGTACTCACAGCTGGGATCAAATTGGGCAGAAGCTGCTGCACCACCTCGCATGCTCTGCAGAACCAAGGATGCTCGTCCCCTTCCATGTTCAAGCCCGTTGTCTGCCAGCCTAAGAAACGTGGCTTGAGGATGATTCAAAGCCATATGGTGAGGACCAGGCTGTTCCAGATTTCAGGAAAATACAAAAAATGTGCAGCAGAAACACAAATGTCTCTATGTATATTTCAATGAACTCAGGAATGACAATGCAGCATGTAAAGCTGTACCAAGGAAATTTCTGAAATAGCATTACTGAGGAAAGGGCAGATCTGATTAGTGTTTGCCTGCTATAGGGTATTTTGCTCTGAGTTAATCCCCAGCCAAGAAACTGAAGTAACAAACTAGTGGTAGGGAAGGTGCTTTCCAAACACAGCTGTTTCAGACTATGTCTGTCCCTGCTTTGTTCTTGGCGATGCCATGAGACAGGATCTGGTTGGAGCTGTGAGTCTTGAAAGCAAAGAAGAAGGAGACCATTCAGGAGAAAAGAGTGAGAAGCTCTTTTTTGACCTCTTCCCAGGTCAAAGGTGGAGCAGAAAGAGATGCTACAGGGGGAATCAGACACACAAAGCAAACTCCTCTTGCTGTTTCCTTAGGATCATTGGTCCCTGCTTCTGCAATTGAAATCCAGAATGAGAAGGTGAGTCCACAATGAAATGCAGAAGCTGGGGGCATGGCCTCATCCTGGACTGCACAGATTTCTGTTGCTTTTCAGGGGCAGACAAGAAATAACAGGACAGACACCAAAGATGGACCTGGACAAAGACACTACCCTTTGGGAAAGAATCTGTTTAAATAACAGATGTCCAAGAAGGAGATTGGTGTCTTCCCAAAGCACCAGTAAGAGGGTGGATAAGGAAGGGTCTATCCCTCTCCCAACCCTTCTCCCTGCAGCCACTGCTAAATCACAAGGAAGACAGGGCTGGAACTACTTCTCACGGCTTTGACTTGCCAGCACTGGATTAAAAGGTGCAGATGTGCTCTAATAAACTCACATCTGTAATGTATTTATGCGCCTGTGTCGAGATATGCATTTCATACAGCTACTCTGTCAAGATTATGCCAAAACAATGTGTGAAGAGCCAAGTGATGTCTTGTAACAGAGTAAGTGAAATGAGTGCTTCACTGAATCATGTTTCTCATCCTTACACCAACGGTCCAAGATCATCTCAGATGTTATAGCAATTGCTGTGGTCTCTGAAGTTCAAGGGGAAATATAGATCAAGCTGAAAAAGGGGGAATGGAAACACAAAGGGAGAGAAGCCACAGCCAGCAGAGAAATTCAATTAGCGTCAGAAACTCTCAGGTTACTGAGATGCAGTTAACAGACAGGATTAAGCGAAGTCAGGATACATAATAAAAATGCTGCTTTCATAATCACCTAAAACTTCAACAGACGAAAATTACAAGCCTAAAATAATATATATTGCCATACTTCTCATTTTATTTTTGGTCCTTTTACTTCTTCTGCTGTATCCATTATATTTAGTGAATAATCAGAGTATAAAATTGTCATAATCCATAGGAAAGCTGGAGGCCAGACTGTAGAATTCTGGCTTCTTTCCACCCTGAAAGGATTCAGGGCTTCTGCCTCCCCCCCACACAACTGCCTGGTAGGAGGCAGCACAACCGCCTCGTCCAAGTGCCCGTCTCACACTGGAGCTGCCATCTCGTGCCACACACACCAAGAAAAAACTCTGCAAAACCACAGGACAAGGAACTCCTTGAGAACATCGGTTTCACCCAAACCCTACCCAGCTTCCTGGGGCTCAAACTGACATGAAATGCACTATTCCTGGAGAAGATTTGGGGTTTTTAAAAATTATTTATTTATTTAGCAACTGGTGTTCTAGTGTTTTCAGCCAGCAGCAAAGATACAACTTAAAAAAGAGCAGCAGGACCAGAGTTTGGTGCTGGCTGGAGACTGTAACTCAAACACCAGCTGACTCTCTCCAGTATGTTAATTTGTCACTTTTCTTTTCGAAACATCACCATCCCAAACTGGGAAAACTCTCAGGTCAGCTTGAGGATTTCCGTATGTCATCAAATAGAAGCATAAACTGACTTTTTAAACCTGCTTTTTGGATCAAACAAGGTTTATTGGCTTTTCACCTCTGGCCATTTTCTTCTGCCTGACAGTTCCTCTTCTCCTATAACTTCAGAGCTAGTTTAATCTGAATCAGGCAAAGCAGTGGGAGTGACTGAAGAAGTCACATTGCTACTGCTCAGTGCAGCCATGGGCTGGGTAGACTCAAAAGAAGCCTCCCCCAGGGTTTAGGCAGCCAGAGTTCACCCTTTTCCCAGGTGAGATCTCATTGCAGGAACCTCTGAGAATTGGGACCCCGGTACTGCCTTTGTGAAGCGTATCTGTCCCTTTCCACTAGTGCATCAACCATCCCAAGTAATTCCCCGTCTCCCTCTGCCCCTGGTGACAAGGAAGCCATGCCCATGGCCAGGAGAGGCGATGGAAGAGAGATGCCTTTTGATGATGCTCTCGCCTCACTGACATGGGAAATAGGTAACTAAAGGCAGGACTAACTCACAAGTCACCCACTCCCTGTGCACTTACAAGCCAAATTGGCTGTGCCAGATGCAAGGGGTACATGGTGCAAGCCACCACCCAAGAAGGGTGGGCTCCTGGATGCACAGAGACCTCCTACGTACCTAGGCAAGATGCCTCATCCCCGGAAGTGTTCAAGGCCAGGCTGGATGGGGCTTTGAGCAGCCTGGTCTGGTGGGAGGTGTCCCTGCCCATGGCAGGGGGGGGAACCTGATGATCTTTAAGGTCCCTTCTAACCTGAACCATAATGTGATTCTATGAATGGGTCGCTCTGTTTGCAGCAGGTGATGGTACAAGATCTATGCAGATACTTAGGGGGAGATCAAGGCTTGGCATGCTAAGTGAAACTTTTGGGAGATGCTGATCTTTTCATTTTCCCAACAACTTCTTGGAAACAGTTCAACCCGTGGACACAGGAGATACAGCCAAGCCTGTGGCTGCAACAGGATGCTTTTCCAAATCAACAATGCAGAGAACAGGGCAAACAGGGAAAGACAAAAGCATGGGGACATGAGGGGTAACAACAGTGAAATCACATACCTTCAGGGATGCATTGTCCAAGAACAAACTTATAACCCTTACAGCATTTTTTCCTGAAAGACAACAAAATAAATAAATGAATAAATATATATATTCTTTAAAGGTTGGTGCTGCTTTTAAAAACAGTCACAGGGAGGTCATGGATGTGATGAACCAAACAAGATGAGAACCCTGAACTTTGAACTTTGAAGTATCTTAGCATTAAAGAATGCAACATGGAAATTCACCACTCCATCCTTGAGGCATTTTAAATGACACCATGGACAGCCATCTGAGAATCCAGGGGCTGGGTACCCCAACACTGACCCATTCAATATCAAGAGTAATTTCTGAAAACCCTGCTCCCTTGAGCTGAAAGGATTCAGCACACCTCGTTGTTGTCCATACACACAACTTGGGTCATAATTTTCATGATATGGTGAAAGATGTTTTCAAACATCCAACATTATGAGGTAAACTTGCAGAAAGGGGTGAGTCTCACTGAGGACTACATACGAGATAAATGTTATCAGTCATTTCTCATCTTTTAATAAACTTGGAAGGTGATAAGTGACATGTTGTATATTTCAACTGGAGCAAGGGACAGTATCTTATACAGGCAGGGGGTCAAAGCTGCTGAGAAGAGACAATAGGATCAGACACTTTTTATGTGCCTATGATACAAACAAAGTCTGAATGCTGAGAAATTAATGTTTCTTATGAACTGGCCTGTAATGACATTTACACATTCATCTATACCCGTTTGTTTGTTTTCTAGGCAGCAAACCACAGCAAGTCACCAGGACTCCCAGCAGTGCTGAGAAGCCTCTACAAATGGCTGTGTCCTGTATCACCCTCAGAGCTACTCACTGTACGCACCTGGTGACCTTTGAGGGATCCTAGGGTGGTGGCTACCAGGACTGCCACAAGAGAAGCAAACTGCTGTTCAGTGCACTATTTTAACAAGTCTACATTAGTCTGAGGGGAAAAAAAACCCTATATTTTACAAATTCACATTTTTTCATGCCTTGTGGATATGCTAAAATATCTGCAAAACTGGGAAACTATCCCTTTGGTCTTATCCTTTAATTTAATAACTGACGCAGAAGAGTGCTAAAGCCATGGCAGTAAATGACACAACACTCCCCTAGACAACACAAATCATCATTATGTTGAATTTAAATCAACTATCAATTGCAACTGACCACTTAAAACAAACAATGCATTACTCCAAACTATGTAAAAACAAACTTTGGCTCCATATTTTACCCTCTTCCAAAGATTAGCTGGAATATAAATTATGCTTAATGAAGGTTGAACATCAGGAAAGGAAGCCTTGCTTTGTTATGCAAACAGTGGTCCCTCATTAGACTTTTCTCCAAACACTGCTGTGAAGTTTTATCTGCAAGACAAACAAATGCAGGAGGAGTGAGTTCAAAGGTGCATTGGGGAGGCTGCTCATATGCTGCAAGCCCTGCTGATGGCTTTCCAAGTGCACATTCATCTCCTCCTGTCTGTGGAAGAAGGGAGGCTGATAAAGACTTGCTTCTAGCTCCTCTTCAGAGGAGGATACAGCGCAGCTTGAGAGAGCGCTGGGAGATGGGAAAGGAGAGGGGGGCACCCCTGCCATGAGATGCTGACCTGTGGGGTTGTGCCAGCCAGAACTAACCAGAGAGGGAGAAGCAGCTTTCATCATTTCTGCCCTTCTCCCTGGGAATTCCCACACGATTTTCAGGCTTAGGACCCTTAGACTCCCACCCTTGGAGCAGCTTGTGGCAGCAGATGTGAACCTCAGCCAGCACAGCCTGCTCCTGGGTAAGGGCTCACCTGCTGGGAACATTGTAGGAGCCGCCTCTCTCCTCTCAACTTGGTCAGTCATGGCTTTTGGCTGACTTGTGGCAAAACTGTGGTTTTGTCTGCCTTCCTGGATTCTCCTAAGAACCAAAACACTTGTCAAACACCTTTCCCACAGCCACACACTGAGTTATGTCCATTAAACACTGCCCTGGCACCCTGAAGCAAGCACAGACCCAGGTAACCTTGCCAGGGGCTGCTCCACTTAAAGCCCTGGCAGATATCCAAGGCCCTCCTGTAGCTTCTAAGGCACCTTGCAGCAATGAGTTCCACAGGGGTGTGTGATGTTTTTTAAAAAATACTTCCTTGTTTTCAGTCTCCCTTTTAATTTTTGGTGAATTTTCCAAACATGAAAGCACTAAGGCACACCAAAAGAAGTGGTTCAGAGGACGGATGCCCTGCTTTCTGTATTACCCTCCAGAAACAAATTCCCCTTGACAATGGGTTCCCTATTCAAGATTACGGATCTCTGTATTAGTGTATTAGTACAGCCTGTACTCAACAGCAAGCTTCAGCCATCAGCAAGATTTTGCCAGGGAAACTGCTACTTTGGGGTTAATGCACAGGAAATACAATACGACAATACCCATTTCTCCAAACATTGCATCTCAACACTGGGATTCCTGCAAGCTTTAGCTTTTTACATTCCTTGAGAGAAATCTGTCAAAATGATGGACACACGAGTTGATCATTAGCAAAGGCATTTTAATAGCAACACTCATTTTCAGACATCCAGCTCCAGGTTGACATGTCTAATCAACGTTGCACAGCAGCGATCTCGTTATACACAGTGAGAGATAAGAGGGGGTCCCCATCGATGATTTCAGCTATTGAATAACTTTCAGCAGGGCGGTTGCTATGTGGCTGTACATGTGAGCATGCATCGAACACAAACTAATGCACAGCTGTGTCAGAAGTTCAGCCACTCACATCTGGATCTAGAGGGAAGTAAAGTTGATTCGTTACATTTTAAATCTGGTTTCCGAAAGGAGAAACTTCTGGCAGGTGTTTTTCTTACAGCTATTAATGAGGTGCTAGAACTATTAAAAATATATCAGCAACTTCTGATTCTCATGCAATCTTCACTCCTGAGCATGCACAAGCCCAATTTCACAGAGCATTTTGGGCACTGTGATTTTGATGGCTGCAATGTCTACCTTTTGCGTTACCTGTAAGAAGATCCACAGTGATCAGGACTCTCTCAAAGCAAAGTCACCCTTTTTTTTTCTGACAGGTAGCTGCAGGAGAAGCAGGGAGATGTTGAGTTACTCCCCTCTGCTCCAGAGGCCAAGTGGCTCCCAGAACCACTGAATGCCAGAAGATGGGACTTAGGGTCAAACCTCCGATACCAGCAAACACATCTGTGACCAGGCAAGCGGTGGGGGTCTGCCTTTGTTGCAGGCTTTCGTGGCCCACCACCTTGCAGACTGAGAGGGGAGCTGGGCATGCTGGTAGCACTCCCATGTCACGTCACCCACAGGTCCCCCCTGCTCCTGCCCCACAGCGGTCCCCCAGCACAGCAACCCCCACCCCACCTTGCAAAGTGGTAGCTGCATGATAGCATCGCCCCAGACAGGCAGGACGAAAGGCAAGATGCAAGGAATGTGGCTTAATTAAGCCACCACTTTATTAAGTTAGCTTATCTGGCAGCTATCAGCAGTAACTCATCCAGTGAGGACCACTTTTTTTTCCCCGTAATTGTTTCCACCTGGTGCAGGGCTGCTGTTGCCCCCAGCCCACCTCCCGTTCTGCGTTGGGACACTGCTGAACTGAGAAAATACCTCTGTGCAAGAGGGAAGGGAGTGATTTAGGGTCTTATAGCAGCTGAAACGCTTTGGAAATGCAAACAATAACAGGATAAACATTTTAAGTGATAATTAACCCTCTGCAGTAAGATGTCAGTGACTCGGGACAACGGCTGCCTTGGAGCTGCTTGTCAAGGTTTTTGGTTGACTTCAGCAAAGAGGCAACTCCAAAGCTCTATCATGATGACTATGTTGAAAAAGATATACGATGGCCATTTAATGAGTGAAAAAAGGGAAGGCAAAGTGGAAAAGTAAAGGGGAGGTAAAAAGAAAAGCTTTATACTGGTTTCAGGTGGACACAGTATGTTAAGGAATCTCTTGCTAAAGATGTCAAAAGAAGAAAGAGAGTCCACTCCAGGAAACACTTTGCCTCCTAGGAGCAAAGCAGACACAGAAAACCTTATGTCGAGTCAGAAAGTGAGTTCTTATGATAAAATGTTACCCTTGCTTTATCCCTACGACGTTGGGGTTCAGAGAGACAGTCAGCCTCCAGGGTGGCTCCACCCCAACAGAGGTAATTCAAGCAGCAGCACTTCAACTCCCATTCATCAGGGGTGGGAGCACACGCATGGACAGTTTCCATAGCTCAGCTGATGCCTGAGGTCACTTCACTGGAAGATACGACAGCTCCGTAGGTGGTCAGGCAGGTCAGATTCCCCCTCTCTGAGATGCTATTTCTGACCAGAGTGTCAGAAGAGTTGTGGTTTAGAGGGGACAAGAGCTGCTTAACATTTTATCTGGGCTTAAACACATTGACTCCATTCTCCAAGGTCGGTGCTGATAGAAAAGAATGATAATACAGTCAAGCAAATGTATTTAACCAAAAAGGTGATTTCCTGTTGTGAAAAAATATTAACAAAAAATCAATAAATACCAGATTTCTTCAGACAACATCATAACATGAATTCAGAAGAACTTGTGCCATACCTTGAAGACCTGAGTCAGCAAAAGCCATGGCATGGCTGTGTTTAATTGCACAAAGGGGTCTTTGTTAAAAAGGCTCCTTATTGTGCCTGCCCAGAGTTTCTTTTTGATCACCCTGACTTTGAGAAATACACGGTGCAGCAAAAATGCAAATAAAATAAAACACAGCAATTAACTTACAAAAGATAATTAGACAGCTAAAAAAGCAAGTCAAAAAGGTACCTTAAAAAAACCCCTAAACTTAGTTTTTCTCAAACTCTATATAAAATTGAAATGAGGGCCAGGTTTGTCTGCCAAAGCATGCACAGACAGAGCACATCTGCAGCGCAAGTGTATGAAGGGAGCAGCTCAGTAGCTGTGCACAGTTTTGCTGTAATTCACATGGAAAGAAGATTTATGGCAACATGGTGTAAAACTGAATGCACTTTATTTTTGTTTGCCTTTCTGTGGGACACATACCGAAATCTTGAGTAAGAGAGGATGGCCTCCCTGCAGACACTTGCTCAGCATACACTTTGCCATGATTTCCAGACTTAGTCCTTTTTCACAGTTTTGTAAAGAGATAATTTATGTTCGCTTTGGGTGTAACACAAGGTCCAAGGACAGCCCAAGACCTTCCAGTCACTGTCTCAGCCCAGCAGGAACAACAGAGTTTATGATGCCTGTCTTCCACTGCATAGAAAATGCTACAGCACCTATGACTGAAGAGAAACACTTCTTTGCTTCTCTTAAATGACTGAATAAAATAGGATTTGCCTGAACACTCACAGAGAGCCATCCCTCACCAGCAAAGCTGGAACTCAGACCTCTGACAGCAAATCACTGCAACCTATTACTTGATTTTTCTGAAAGTCAGGTTTTCAGTGATTAATGTGTTGCTTGAGTCTAAGCCATGTTTCTTGTCAGTTACTTAAGTCAAATAAATTTACCCACATATGATTTTCTTTTTCTTAAAAAATAATTTTAAAAAGCCCTGGTATCTGCCCTTTTGCTCAGCACTGGTTATTAAGACAGGTACTAGAAATGAATCCCATTCCAGTTATTGCTAGTGGGAAGGTTTTGCTAAGATTCACAGGTCCTGGGCTCCTCTTACATGAATGTGAGCCAGGGACCAGATCCTCCCCTGGCAAAAGCCACAGACCTCTGTTGACTCTGGGAAACTGTGCCAGCACTTACCCAGGGGAGCTCTGGCCAATGCTCTTGAAAGCTCTCAGACATGCTCCTCAGCTACTCCTTACTGTAATGTGTTGTTAACTGACTCCTCTCCTCACAGTGCTGTTTCATGTCATCTTTTTTATGGTCAAAGGGAGTTTTATGGTGCTGAAGTATAACTGTGGTTCCTTCTTCTCAGAAGGGACCTTCCAAGCTGATTTGATGATTTGCAGCCCCTGAAGAGTGGAGTATTTGTGAATGCAAGAAGCTCATGCCTCTATAAAAGAGCAAAAAAAGACCTCAAGGGGTTCAAGAAACTCTTCATCCTGCACGGAAGTCGGTGGCACTTGGAGTTATGATTGGTGCCGACCCACAAGAAAATGCACATTTTTGTGCAAAACTTCATGGGTCTGGGGAATATAACCACCAACAACATCTGTCCTATGTCCTTTTTGTAGCAGGTCCTGGGCCTCTGCTCTCCATGGACACAGTGCAGGACATCTCACCATGATGGCTTAATTTAAGAAAATGAGATGCAATGTGATGTTCAGTGGGAGTGTTCAGACAAAATCTGGGCAGGCAGACTGTTTCCCCAACACATCCTCATGTGTCAGCAGATCAGCAGTACCAGGAAACCATCACTTCTGGACTATTTTAGGACTTTTGGGATGCAGTGAAAGGGGTTGGTGTGAAAATGCTCCAGGAGGTCCCAAAAGAAAAAAATGAGCGCATGAGCTTCTGCTTGCTGCAGGAAGAAGTGGCAACTAAAACTCAGCTTTTTGGGTCTCTTTGGTGCCGAATACAAAGTTTTTAAAATGTTTCTTATCATGTGTAATGAAAGAAAAAGGTCATACTGGGATTTCTGCATGAACCATACAGACTAGGGCTTCACATATTCGGGGAAGCCATAACGCTGTGCTACAGGGCCAGAACTAAGGAAGTCCCTTGTCAGCCACTAGCCCAGCCAGAGCCTTGGTGCTGCCAACACATGGACGAACCCCAGGCTAATCAGCATTTTTTCCTGTAGCGCAGACCACCTGGAGGTACTGGTCACCACCAGTGCTTGTGTCTCACTTAACATACCAATGTCCAAAAATGACTAAGTGAAAATCTGCCTGTGAATATTGTCTGAGCAAAGAAGAGAACTCTCAGAAGGAAAATATTACACAACTTCAAAAAGATAATTACCCTCCTGACACTAGAAAAACCATTTGCTGAATATTTTACACGCATGCGAACATCATCCTCAAAATCACATATGTGATTTCTTCAGTGCTGGGCTATACTTTCTTCCCCTCTCTTGGATTTTTATTTGACATTTTTTTTCCTTAATGCAAGGGAATGCTCATGTGGTTTATCACTAGACAGCATGTCAGAAATAGCAGAATGATTAAATAAAAGGCTTTTGACTGTTCTCATCTGCTTAGACTCAGTTTTATATACACACTGTCAGCTTTGTCTTGCTCTGTTTTCTTACAAATTTCTTTTATTTTCTGGCATTGTACCAGAAAATGATTTTGTTTAGTTTTGCAGGTGAAGTTTGTATGGATTTTTCAGAATCAAATTAATGTTTGACAGGTGTGAAATTTGAAGGGAAGAAAAAATATTAATTTTGTACACAGACAGCACTGCTTGCATTTACTACATAGTCTAATGCACTGGCAAAGTATAATGTATCCTAATAAATATATTGACCTTTCTAAGAACAAGTAGCCTTCTAAATCTCAATTGAAATGATCCAAGATTGAGATGGTGATTTAAAATAACTCACTGCTTTGAGACTTAACGTACAAAAAGTGAGCAAACCCCGTTTTTTTCCACCATCTCTGACTTCCAATTAGAGGACTGCAAGCCAAATTTCCTTCCAAGTCTGTAAATAGCATGTCTTGCTGACGGCACACATTCAATTATTTATCTAACCCAAGGTGAGCCAGAGTACAGGACTAATCACAGCACATCTGTCCTGTCTCTTGGATTTTTTTAAACTTCCATGACTCTTATTTTGTAGCTCCAATTTCCTACCAAATATCCATGCGAGATAGAGAGTAATAAATTCCATTTCAGTAGGGAAGGCAGAGCCAGAGCTGCCTGCAAGGAGCTGGGCTGGCTGGCTGGCTGCTGTGCTGGTGCTGGGTCGCCGGAGCCAAACAGCAATAAATTGCTGGCAAGCTCTCAGACTTACTGAATCCAGTCCAATCCAACTCTGCTTATATAGCATCTTTCATCAACAAGATCACAAAAATGCTGCATAAGCAATGGCTAATAAACTCATTTCGATAAACAATAGAAGGCAAGCGCCTTCCGCAGACGCATGCACAGGAAAACACATCATAGAAACTATGCAAGGAAGTCAGGTCTCTGAACCTAGCTCTTCAAGCAGGACATAAATCCCAATTAACCTTCAGAGACAAGCTAGTAACTTGGTCTACGTTCACTTAGGGGTGAGCTGCCACATAAGGGCCCGATCCTGATTCTGCAGAATTCCCCGGTAGCTTTGTCATGAACATGTCAGACTGGGAACAGGCTTGGACCAGGACTTGGGATGAGGGGTGAGAACATGCTCATCTCTGAGAATGGGCTACAGTTAGAGGAGCAGTTTCAGATAATCACTCGTGGCACAACCTTAATCAAGTCTGATTGACATTTTTTATTGGAGAATGTTGCAAACCTCTTCCTGGTTTTGATGGATGTGGGATTTGACACATACCCCTGCCCCTCTATATCCCCCACGGGCATTCTATCTACCTGTACCCTAGACCATCCATCCACACCCTACATACGGACACAGATATTTAATCCAGGCTTTTTGATCTGTGACGGTTCTTGAAATTCAGCTCCAGGAAGAAAGCAAGCAAGTCCAGCCAGGCTAATGCTTCCGACTTAAAAAGTCTAGAAGTGAAGAGAGCCAGACATAAAAACCATCAGCTTTTAGGAAAGTCAAATAGCATGGAAAAATAATTAAAGAATGATGCAGCTCTGAGGACCTCATTCTCTACGCTGGCTACCCACAATGTCCAGATGACACTTTGGTTTCCAGCAGTGAGCTGGAAACTAACAGAGAGCGTGAGGAAGATGTCTGCGTTTGGAATATCTGCCTGTCTGGTGTGGAAAACTCATCTTGAAAGGACAAGACACCACGCAGGGTATGGAGTTTATGTGAATAGTCCCAGATTACTGGGAAACTGGGCACTCTATGTATTCCATCTACACACAAGGGGTATGAAATGGCTCCTATCTTCAGAGCACACGCTTTATAAGAGTGCAAAAAGCATAGTGATCTAATTTTATACATCATGAATCACATAAGGGTACTTAACAGCCACTTATGCCTAAGGATTTTTATCCTTCCAGTACTGGCTAAGAGTCACTGGGGCATGACTCTGCTTCAGCGCATCCAAGGGAATTTTTCAAGTCAAAGTTTCAGCCATCCTTTAGGCAGCAAAAATAAATCACAGGGGAAAAAAATCCACCATAATTTTTGAAAAATAGATTCGCAGCATAATTTGGGTTGCAAGGGCACTTTGGAAATCACCTGATCCAAGAGCACCTGACAGGAGGGTTAACTGCTCAGAGACTTGTCCAGGTGAGTTTTAAATGTCTTCAGGGATGGAGATGGCCTCACTTCTCACCCAGTGCTTACGCACTTTACTTTTCCCCCTTAAAAGGTTTGTGCTGCAACTGATGGCTCTTGTGCCATGTCCTTTAGAAGTGCACCTCTGATGAAGGTCTGCTTTTGTCTTCTCTATGACTCCTCCTTAGGTAGTTGGAAACACCAGTTAAATTTGCCCCTTTGTGCCCTCTTCTCCAGACTGAGCAAACACAGCTCCCTTGGGCTCTTGAATATAATGTGCTCCAGTCCTGGAGCACCTTAGCTCCAAATTGTTCATAAGTGTACAAAACTGTAGGTAACCAAATAAAAAAGTATCACTGGCAGACATTCTTTAAAAATATTAAAGAAGTTGAAAACAAACAAAGAAAACCCAAAGCAACAACAACAACAAAAAGAGTGACTTGCTAAATTGCAATGGAATTGCAGTTTTGGTCCCCTCCCACTGTTTTCTCTCCCATCTTTCCATTTTCACAATAAAATTTTAAATGGGGAAAAACTGAACAAAAAATAGTAAATCTTGAATGAAATACAAGCAATGCTATTTGTCATGACAATATTTTCAAACAAAAGAGTTGGCCAGCTCTGATGACTATCTAAGCAACAAAATGAAGTTAGAATTGTGCTTCTAGTATATTTTCAGCATCAATAGCAGCAATGGAATTAACTTCTTAATATAAGCCCTTGGAAATGTCTGTAAAGACACTAAAAAAGATATTATTTCAAGAGTGTTTCACTGATCCAGATGTTTCTCTCTTTTTTCTCTCTGTTTTACTGTTCCCAGAGAGGACCTTGTAAAAACTGAAACTGCTTATTAAGTATACAGACTTAATGAATTGGACAAGGAAAGAAATAATTCCTAGCATAACATGTTCACAAGTCAGATCCATGTTTATTGTCCACAGAGATGATAGCACAATGCTCTCTATATACAGAGCAGTCTCTGTTAGGACAGAATCTGTCTCTATGAACTGCTTCCAGCATGCAGAGAAGATTCATTTTTAAAATAACGCAGTACAAAAGCATGTTGAATTATGTAGTGATGCTGTACCATGGCCCCAGTGCCAAGGATTATTTTTAGAGCCACACATCTGCAGGTTATTTGTTGCAGGGTAGGGTGGATGGAGTAAATCCTGAATCAATTCGCTAAGCAGACAAGCATTACTGGAACGAGCTGTTATTTATATGGTGTCACTAGAAGGTCTGGTATCTGGGACGTGGCCGTGGTATCCGCGCTGCCTGCGTAGCTGATGCTGCTTGGCAGTCAGCAGATGATGGGAAGTTCACAAAACAGTTTTTCAGTGTGCCCATTAAGTCCTCTGTTCAAAATGGCAGGAGGAGGAACACCAACCGTCCCATCTTCCTGCCAATGAATGGGCCACGGTGATTTCAGCATCGAGTACACCAGGCCAAAGGTGCCCACTAAAAGTCAGTCCATCCTGCCACTCTTTAATTTGTAAGCAAATGGGTGGCACGAGGCCAGTTTTAAAAATAAGAAGCAAAGCTATTTTCAGAAAATTCCTTCCATTTCCCCACTGCGCCATGTCCCACACAAGGCTCAGCTTTCAAGCCAGACAGAGCCCGAACTTGGTGTCAACCGCTCATTAGCCACGTAGTAATTGCAGGAGTGACTGTGCCAGGCCCTAGCTGAGCAAACCACAGCCCCAGCCCTTGTGGAGAGCCCATTTCCTATTGCCTCATTTAACTGAGCTGGCATTGGCTGCTGCTCCTCTCTCCCCACCCTGCTGCTGGAAGATGGGTTTAGCCCTGAATAACCTACTGAGGTTAAACACAAGACTTTTAAGAGATGCTGAAATGCTATCAAGTCAACTCATCCCTCGTTTCGCTCTGCCTGCTTGCCATTTGCAACCGTGCTCCAGCTGAAGGAAAGTCTCTCCTCCACCCTTAGCTCCTTCTCCTCTAGCCCACTGCCCCAAAACTGGGGATGGGCTCTGGTACCAGGCATGAGGCCTGGACACCCTGAGATAGGACCAAGAGGCACTTTGCTTTGGCCAGCTGTGAAACACTGAGAGGGAAGGGGTGGAAATGAGCCAAAGGAAGAGTAGACCCAATGTGGGGCAGCCCTTGCTGCTGGGGTGGAGAACTGAAGTAAAACAGCCTTTGGGATACGCAAGGGAACTGAGGGGGAAAGTCACAAACCCAAACCTTGACCCTCCCATCCTTAGGTGGCTGGTGAAGATGTGGTCCTGAGCTGGTGGGGATTGCTTGTGTCTAATGCACAGGGAGCTTCAGGCGTGTTGACTTCTGGGATGAACCTTGTACAACTTTTCTCACTGCTGCTTGATGCTGGAAAACCACCATCAACCCCGCAATCCTGCCCATCTTTAAAAAAAAATCCTTCATCTAAACCATATCTTTCCTGAGAAAGGAAAATTGCACCATCAGGATCTGTGACCTTGCCAAGATTATGCCTTCCGGGAAAAAAAAAATAGCTTTAGCTGGTTTAGCCCCTTATTCACAGAAACTAAGCCATACAACTTTGGCCCAGAGTATAGCTGGTAGTGAATGTATATGCTTCACCCAGAAATATGTATTTTTTTGTTGCTTGATAAGCTTTTTTTCTCTCTTTACTTACTAAAGAATAAATAATTGCATGTAAAGAAATGGAGCACACCCATTTTAGACTTTTGGCCCACTATTAATGTTAGTTCACTTTCTTTTTTAATAGAAGGGAAATATTTATATTTGCAAAGAAATTATTTATGAAGTTCAAAATGGAACCAGTAATCTTGTTGTGGTTGAACAACTGTGTGCTCCCAATCTGCCACCCTGCTGTCCCTCAGAAGTAGGTGTATGTTCACAGTGAGTAAATACCAAAGAAAATACCCATCACATCCATTTGTAAAGCACTTTGGGAGGAAGATCTAGAACTTCTAGAACTTATTACCAACATATCACTGGTGTGATTAGATTGATAAGATTAGACTGATAAGATTAGAACTTATCTAGAATTTATTACCAACATGTCACTGGTGGGTTTATGGACAGTCATGTGGCCTGTAGAAATACACATTTAAACCTTTTGCATTATAGTGCTGTGTCCCAGGTAATTGCTTTGTTCTGGGCTATTTCACTTCATCAAAAAAGAGAAGTTCCATTTGTCTGTGGTGCTCAATTTTGTCCTACAGTTTGCGTAATTTTAGTGTTCTAATGAGACCTTTGCTAAATAGCAAGTGATGCTTCTAGCTGACATTTTGGTATTATTGGTCCAAACCCAAAGATTTATTTTTTTTCTTCCCTGGTGGCTTGCAGTATTGTGCAATTAGCCTTGTATTAATTATGCACCACAATTGAAACAGGGTTATGTTTTCAGATACTAGTGCCTGCAGGCACATATTGAATTTATATTAGTACAGCCCATCCTAAAACCAATGCAAACTGGGGATGACTCTGCTGGAGTAGTTCTAGTCACAGGCAGCAATTCAGAGCTGCCATTGCTGGAGCGACTTCTGTGTTTGAAGCATCCAAATGGACTCAAAGTTTGGGCTCATAACCAAAAAAAAAAAAAAAAAGGTGAGACCAGAGTGAGATCAAAATCAGGGTTACTGACAAATTTACCCAGAAGATAGATTAGGATATATGCAGGTAGTGCTGTTCTCTAGGGGTAACGTCACTCCTTGAAGGCACACACGGAGGACTAATGGCTTCAGACTTTCCAGGCACTCTGTAAGAGCTCATCTGTATAGGATCAGAGCTTTTCCTTGCATCAGGCACTGTTTTTCTTTATGAATGTCACTCAGTTTGCTTCATTTTATCAGGTTTCCCCTCCCTGAAGATCATCCTGGACAACCATCAGCGCAGCACCAGCCCAGTTGTGGCATTCAGTGGCTTCATCTCCTGCCCACAGGGCCTTTTCAACTCACTTGCAAACGTTTGTTTTCTTCTGGCGATTGGATTTTGCTTTGTCTGCCTTATTTCCGTGAGCCGCGATGAAGGCAAGCATCCTGCTGGGTGTCAGTCTCAAGACACGCTCGCTGCTGGCCATGTGCTTGCTTGCTTGTGGGGACCCTTCACTCTGCCATGGGCCTTTGGCATTTCTCTCACAATGTCGTGTTTTGGTAGGCCAACTGTGGTGCACCTGGGCAAAACCCCTTTCTGAACACTTCAGGCTACTGCTTCTTGACAATGCTCAGCACCACCTTTCTTGTTCTTCCTTTACATTTAAGGTCTTGCAGTATAAATGTCTCATTACCATAATGCCTACCGATACGAAAGAAACACAGGGAAGGCTGGATCCTCATGGAGGGAAATGCAAAGGGCCTCCACAGCCCTCGCTGGAAGCATACCATAAACATGACAAGCTCAGTGTTATTAACATGAAGGCTAAATGACTGCTAAAACATCTCCGGGAGTGATTTATTCTCCATATAGTATTTAAGCAACATTTAAATAGCATATTTCACAGCACACATAGCTGAGAGGAAACTGGTTTCCTCCAGGACATCCTCACAGGTACAAGAAGTATCTTCTCATACCGGGGGGAATAGGGTGGATCATTTGAAAACGAAATACCTCCTGCCTTCAGTGCAAGGTGAAGACAAGACAGGCTGATGCAGGTCTCATGGGCCACAGCAACTGCATCAGCAAGATCTTAGGGTCACCTTCTGTCTAAAAAATCTCTTTTTCTGAGATTAATTAAGGGAGAAGTGTCAACTGAATGTGATATACCTTGGGCTCTTAAAATCTCTTTTCCAAATGGAAAGAGTGACAGCACTGACATATTTTTCAGCAGGAAGGTTTTCATGGTGTCTTTGGCCAGCAGCAGGCTGGTGCCCCATCACCTGTGGGAAGCGTTGGCAAGCAATAGCAGGTGCCACCTTGATCAACTGACCAGGATGAACCACAGGCGAGAGCTGCCACCTTCACTTAAAGCAAACAACTTGGGAAAGTTTGGGTGATTCCTTCCTATTAACTTATGGTTCTCTAACATGTTTCATGCTATGACCATCGTTACTAACCTTCTAGACATTTTCAACTTGATGCTGGACTTAAATAAGCATAAGTAGTATATTTTTGGGTATTTTTTTCTCCAAAAAGTGACATTGTAGGTAAATACACAGTACACTCAAGGCATTAGTCAGTGTTAGCCTGTAGAGACAATGCTAAATTTAGATCTGATGCTAAATAAATATCAGTAAAGACAAACATTCATACCTCTTCTCCTCTCAGAACATACTTTTTGTGCCAGTTTGGGCTGCTTCTACATTCCCATCAATTTATCTACATGCAATACACATGCATTGCCTTTGAGCCCACTCCGCAGTTCACACCACTACACTTTTGTGGAGGTCACATTTCATGCAGAATGAAAGAAACTAAGTTTTTTTCTTTCCTACTCTGTTCACAAGTTGGTTTTTATTCCCAAAACACTCCAAGGAAGAAAGCCCGACATTCTTACAGCCTGAGATATCAATCTGATTCCACAAAGTTGTTTGAAAGTGCTATATTATATCTGGCACCCTCCTATATATTTGGAATAAAGGTTTGGCGTGCAGTGTAAAGCAGACTCCCCCAAACACATGCATGCAAACTCCAAACTGAAATGAATATCACGCACATTCTTTGACAAATTTCACCTCTTAGTTTGGATTTTTTTCCCCCTGCTTCTCTACCAAATGAAGTGCTTGTTCATCACTGTTATAATCCGATGGGCACGGTGTGCATTATAATCTCACCATCTGCATCTTTCACATTCCCCAATGTGGAATCTCAGCCAGATGTCTGACTTATCTCCAAGGCGCTGACTTTGGGCATATGGTTTTTATTTAAATGAAACAAAATAATAACAGAAATCCAGTATCTATTATCTCTTGCAACTGCAGATAGTAAGTCAGAATAAATTTATCTTGGGCCATTTATTGTTGCCCACACAGACACTTCTGTGGATGAATCTCCTAAAATGCAACAACAAAAATCAAATTACAGGTAAGGCAGGACATTAAGCAGAGTACTTCATTATAGATCAAGTTTGCAAATCACATTACAAGCAGTAGAAAAACATGCTGCCCTTAGCATGGAGATACCGAAGCAATTCAAGTTACAGTGACACTGAGAAGCTAGGGGTGGCAGTAGGTCACCCTGACCTCATATTTTTGTTTGTTCTTTGAAGGATCCAGCAAAATCCACAGCATTGGTGCTCAGCAGTAATAAATGTCACCATGTGCAGGGGGGGTCCGTACCCTGAAAACATCACCACGCTCTCCTGCTTGCACTTAGAGCTTGAGGCTTTTACTGAGAACTCAAGTGGTGTTTGCTGGCACAAAACTCCCCACTCTTCCTTGAAATAAAACGTACATCTTCATTTAGAAATGTGTCGTATTACATGTTTTTCTCTGACTTGGATTTCTGGACCTTTCCACACTCCTAAGTAGTACCGGTAGTAGTAATAACATGTTTTTGCTTCCATGATGTTAACCACTAGAGTATGAGTGCTGCAAATAGAAACTAAGTTTAACATAAGGAGACCTCCAAGAAAACTGAGAGGTCCTCACTTAGGACACCTTACTTTGGATGGTTCATTTGGATAGTTCTTTACATTTACTACCAAATATATTTTCCAGCCACAGCTATGACGGGGCCCAGAAGGCGGATACATACAGGGCAGAATATTAGCCCATTGCGAGTGCAGGATAATCAATGCCATGACACCCCATGTGATGCATACGATTTTCTGTGAAGCAGCAGAAATCCATCTCACATTCATCCCATTAGCGAGCACAGCTAAACCCAGGTCCCTCCTGTGTTCAACAGAGAGGGGCAGACACTTCCGGAGAGGGGCTCAGCCCGGTGATGGCACGGCATATCTCCCAACTCCACTGCCTTGGCGAAGTGGTAACAGGGAAAACCTGGGCTTCAGTGTCGCAATTTTCAGCAGGGTTATCCAATTTTTTTTAAAAACTCCTTGGCAGCTTCACTCCTAAGGGAGGTGGTGAGGGGACATGAAGCGGGGAAATCTGCACCAAATCCTGCCCTGGGGTGGGGAGACCCCGTGGAAGTACCTCCGTGAGGAGACAATCCCAGCACCCCCACACAGAAATGCATCACCCGGCGTGGGAGGCTGGGCCCGTGCCCATGGCTTGACAGCCAAGCATTGAGAACCCAGAGCTCCTTGAGAGACGGGTCGGCCTTGGAGGAGCTCTTCGGGGAACTCTGTTTGCAGAGCTGCAGACGAGGGCAGCCGCCCCCTCAGCTGGGCAGCTCCAGCAAACCTCCCTGTGGATTAAGCTGTTTTGTAAACCAGGGAGATGTTGCAATACTAAAACTTAATTGCGTTTGAACCTCTAGGAAACTCTTCCAGAAACAGAATTAGGCAAAAAAAAAAAAAAAAAAAAAGCAAACCCAGACTACAATCATGTAATTAAATGTTGAATCATAACACAGAACCACAGAAGTCCAGTGCAAATTATGCTGGCATGTGGTTAACACTGGTTTTTCTTAATTTGTGAGTGCTTTGCATGTTCACAAGGTCACTATTGTGTGCTACAGTGACTTTATTTGAATCACTGTTTTGAACACTCCACATTCCCTGTCAGTACTCCTTGAAGCCATCAGAGATGATGTTTGCCCCCCCATACTTTTCCAGTCAATGTCCATCTTCTACTTTATCTGACAGAATGGCTAAACAGATGCAGTCCTGCAGAAGATGTAGTGAGAGCATCACAGGGTGACACTGAGGCTGCCACAGCAGCTCAGTGTTAGCCCAGGGACCCTGATCTGCCCAGGGGTGGATGTCTAATGTGGGACAACTGTAAAACACAAGGCTTGGGTGAAAAATCATGACAATGGGCACTCCAGTCTCTAGGTCCAGTTCTTTTCTAGCCCAGTGTGCCATTCATACACTGGTATCAAAGTCCTTGACTTAACCTGTTTGAGGAACCAGCTGATGGTGCCTCACCACTGAGTATGGACCCCATCTTGCCCAATGGTCCTCCAACAGCTTGTGCCAGGAAGCTGTGGGCACTGTCCATCAGCATTACCAGACTGCACAGGTCCTGTTCTCACTGGCACATAGCCTGAGTCTCTGAATTTTAGTTAACTCAGTTCACTGTTCATAAGCGGTATGGTGCGGTGTTCAAAGATGCTCAAGCCAGTTTTGAATGTGCTAGTGTGGGCCTGCTAGTGGGGCAGCAGCCTGCATCCATCACTTGCCCAGGCATTGCTCTGTTGTGATATATTCTCCAGTCCTATGTCTTGGGGGGTAAAACAGGGACAACAGGACTTCTATTGCCCGCTGGGATGTCAGCATGTTTGCAGCAAAGTAGCAACTGTGATGAGTTCTTGTCAAGAGAAGGTCTTTGAGGTAAATGCTGCTGGAGATTGATAAAAATGACTGACGACTGTGCTTGAGGAGCAAGGTCAGTGGCTTTGGATCATCACCTTTTACCTGTGCGATGCAAACCTATCAGGGAGTCCAACAGAAGTCTGCCATTGAACACATCTGTGCGAGTGTCTACGTGCTGCCTGATCCCCCCACTATTGTCCTCTAAAGAAGGGTGGACAGGACCTGTTTGCCCCTCCACAAGCAATGAAGCAGTTACGGTAACATCTGAGATCTTATAAAAATGATGAATTAATTTTCCAAAGACAAAGTCCAATAAGTTTTATGCCACTACCTACAAAAATGTCAACTGCACAGTTTCTGACCAGGATTTAGCTGTTGCGTTTTGACAGAGAACAGCAAAATGGTCAAGACCACTCTTGTTAGAGCTGGGCAGTAAATTACATGGTCTGCTCCATCCACAGAGAAATGTTTATCATCTGTTGCCAAAAACCACAGCGCCCTGGTGTTTCCTCGGGCTTGCTTTCCATTTCTACGGCCGCTGAGGAGGCTGTTACCCTCGGGAAGTCTCATTTAGAATAAACAGTTCTTTATGTTCATTATCATAATTCCCAGAGAAAGGGCTAGGGGTAGCTAATTAGCAATTAAGCATGACCGATCAGGCAGCCTGGAAGCACCAGGCTGGACCCAGCTGATCTACGAGTGCATCTTCCAGACTGAACAGCCACAGAAAACCTTGTGACTCTTCCTCCAGCCTCGAGGACACCCGGGCTTTGAGCTGGGGAATTTCTTCTTTTTTATGGGTGACAAACAGTTCATGGGAGGAAGGGGAAACCTAACAACAGCGCTGTTTCAGAAAATGACTGATTTTAAGGGAAAACTAAGCAGGACCTGAGGGCCAGACTGTTTCAGTTCCTCACTAAGAAGTGGTGTTTGCATATTGGAAGTGACCAATGGCTTCTCCAAGAGCAAAAAGAACATTCCAAGACCCAGAGCACGGGTGTTTTGGAGGAAGCTTAAATTGCATTGCTTGATTTTAATTTCTTTTGCAGCTCAGCCTTCGAACCTCAGTTCATCCCAGTTTTGATCTCACCACAGCTGGGCTCAGGGAGCTTGTGGCCAGTCACTGGGTGATGCTCACAGCCTTCCTGCTTGCACTGACCCAGAGCATCAGAGCAAGACAGCAGTTTGGCTTGTGCTCGGCTCCTGGGGCTAGGGGTTCGCACCCACCATCACCTGGCTCATCCCTCTCCTCCCAGCATGTCAGGAGGTCCTGGCCAAGGCAGCTCCGCTCCATCATTCAACCAGTGAGGGGAAAACAGCTCTGATAAGCAACCCTCCTCAGAGCAGGTCTGTTTTAAATCCAAGCAAGACAAAGCATTTTGCCAGTCAGGGACTTTGCCAGTGGCACAGATTTTTGGTTCAGCTTAATGGCTTCACCCTAGATTCAGCTCAATCCCTAATAACAGGGGTTAATCTCCTCCTGTCAATGTGGCTTATTAAAAGATGGCAGCAATCCCTCTATGGGTTCAAACTCTAGAAGAAAAATGTATTAGCAGACTCATAGCAATGGCAGGTTAAAAGAAACGATACTCACACTGTGGCCTAAGCTAGAGGTTGGATTTTGTTCTGCTGGTTGTACTACCTAAAATAGCTGTTTGCTAAGATGTAACTTGATTGCTGTCTGATGTTTTGTAACAGGCACGGAGATTGTCTCACTTTTGAAATGTCTAAGATTTCAAAGTCCCACAAAGACAGTCTTCCAATTCCCACTGGCCTGCAGGAAATGCTTGTAACCCATGAGTTTGAATCAAAACAGTGCGTTTTTATCAAATCTTGTTCAAGTTATTTTTTCCATTACCAATTTCTACCACCACCCCCCCCTCCCCCAACCACTATTTACTTATACATTCTTTGCTACTTAGAAACACAGGAGGAGAGAACAAATGCATCAGCCAGCAATGCACTGAGGATCATCTCTGGAAACACTAATGGTTTCTCACTCAGCAAACAGATTCTGATGTAGGCACATCTAGTTCAGAGAAGGAAGACAAGAGAATGGCACCACTTCACATGAGAACACACAGAGGTGGCCAAAACCCTTATATAAGACAACAAGATCATCAATTTGGTGAAAAACAAAACCATCAGTGTGGTGGTGAACTCCACTGTACACATGGTGCCTCAGAGACCCAGATGTCCCAGGTTCAGCAGCGCGTTCCAGTAGTTGGGCTTTTTAAATGGACGAGGGATCACATCCAGACTTCCCCCGTGTCCGCAGAGCCTGGGTTAGCCAACGTGCATTGGACACGGAGGGAGAGCTTGGCGACTGCACCAGGCAAAGAATGTGCCGGACGGCCGTGGCTGCCTCCCTCACCTTAGCTGGCCTGGATTCCACCCTGCAGGCCAGCAGGCAGGAAAGAAGGTGAAGGAAATAAGGTCTGGCATGGCATTCCCACAGAAGAGAGGAAATAATGATCTAAAAAAGAGAAACATTTAAGTTTCCTGTTGAATCGAGCACACGCAGGATGAGCTGAAAAGGCAGGTCTTGATTTGCATGGAAATTCAGCATCTCCCTGCTGCGTGACTGTACAAGGGTCCCAGAGGGCACAAACCTGCTTTCTTTGCTCCAGCATTCCCAAAGGATCTAGAAATGCATGGGACTGTTTTGCGAAAGCAGGACAGTGATGAGGAGGCCCAGTGGCTGGAGTGATGCCGTGGAGCTGCAGTGACCCTGACAACAAGGTGTGGGGGGAGCTCACAGTCCCGCTCCCAACAAGCAAGGGATGTTATAAAGGGATGTCCAAAGAGCTAGGCTGAGCTTGGGTACCCCTTCCTCACTCTTCAGCTGAACAATGGATGCCTAGCACCCAGCACCACCTAGGAACCTCAGGGCACAGCAGTCCTCCTTCTGCTACAGCCCCCAAATGCCATATGGGGTGGACTGGCCTGTAACACATGAACTTGCAAGCAGGGGAAAGGGGGTCCCAGGATCTGTAGCTCTGGCCCTAAGGGCAACTCTAGATCTAAAATGAACTGAAACCCCAGCTCCCAAGGAGCTTGCAAGGGGACACCTCTACAGGAACACTCTGGGGAGGTTCTTCAGATGTAAAAGATCTGGAAAAAAAGGGATGGGGGTGTTCAAAAGCATGGAACAGTACTGGAAGGGAAACTTGTAAATACAGCAAGGTCTTTTCAGTGGAAAGGGAAAAATGGGACAGTGAAAGGGAGGTGGAACAGAAAGAGGGCTGAAACCCAAGAACAGTGGGGAGCACGTGGATTAGGAGCAATCCTGTGCCACATCACACTTTGTCAAATCCAGGGAGGACTCAAGGAAATGATGAGGCAGCAGACTTAAACCAGATAGCAGGCACTTTTTTTTTTTTGCAACGCTGAACTGCAATATTTGGGGTGAGGTGGAAGCTAGAGGATTAAGGAGAATCACACAGGACTCAAACTGGCTCTGGGTAGGCACCACAGCCAAAGCCCATCCATCCCCATTAGCACAGGCAGGAGAGGCTTGCTGTGGATGGGAGGTAGGAACAGCAGAATTCCTCCCCAGAACTGCTTGTCTGCTGCTGTCTGCCAGCATTTTATCCAAGCTTGCACTGTTACCCACCACCACATTATCTTAAACCTTTAGAACCTGCTGTCAGCTGAACACTGGTGGCCCAAGGCTGCACGGTCTGCTGTGAATCGCTTCAAAGCTCTTGCTGTAAAAGGGAATGTTGAGCAAGAGCAGCTTGCTCTCAGCCTGCCCAGCTACCTGGGCTCCTTCGGAGGCAAGATAAAGCAGCCCCGTAAGTGTTATGACAAGAAGCTTTTTAGCAAAAATGAAGCAGAGAGACTCTGTTTACAAGAACTGCTTGTAAATGGAAACCAAAACCGAAATCTGAAAGGAAAACCACATGGCCGTAATCTCTCTCCCATGAAAGGAGTAGTAATTCCGATGTCACCCTGCAAGCTAAATGGTCTCCTCTAACCAAATGAGGATTACAACTGCATTCTTGAATCATACCTGACCCAGAGAGCACTCTGAAGTGTGGGGAGTGGAAAAGGCCTCCCCCTTTGCTGCATTACATGTCCCTGGCACGGCCCGACAAAAGGTTATGGATCAGCTCAGTTAGTTTACAGAACAACCCAAATGGTTTTCCTGGAATGAAACCTTGACGTGAACGTTTCCAGCAGGGATGGATACCAGCCTGCTTCTACTGCGTCATTGTCAACTGGAAACGTGTGGAGTATGCGATGGGATTCACTGCAATTTGTAATTCCAACCTATAGGTGCAAAGTAAATGTGGATTTAGGAGCCTGTTGCAGTCTTTACTTTGCCAGAAGATGTTCTGTGCAAAGACTGGACTTCATCTTGTCCTTCACCCCAGCTGAGCAATGGGCTAGGTTTGGATTTGCTCTGAATGACTGTGCAAGATGGGGCTCACAGGGGGTCAGTATATGCCTTTGTATGTGCATACAGACAAACAGACACATGAAACTCTACAAGCAAAAAGTTTTTATACCAGGGCTTTTAAAGCCTTAGAGCTGCATCCAGGGGCTTCTGAACCTCTGTTCTGGCCACTGCAATGTGAACCAACTCCAGGGCTGAACTCCTCCAAAACCCCATCTGCCTCTGGCATGGCACCCTTGGAAACGGGGGGCTGGCAGAAAGACTGAAAAGCAGCCAGCGGTGGTAATGCAACAGGCAAAAAATCATGGGGTATTGGCTTTGGTAGCACTCAGTAATGTCGACAGGGAATAAGACACAGCATCAAAAGACCAAGTCCAAAGCCAAAGTCCTGGTTAGAAAGTCTTTCTCAGCAGCTCTCAGAAAGAGGCAGCGGTGTGTACTAACACAGACCGTTAAGCCAGCAGCACGGATAAATGTGTAAGAAAACAGGCAAGTCCTTGTTCTCCTTGAGAAAACTCAGGAGACAGAGACTCTTGTACCCACACCGTTAAGCATCCTCCTGCACAGCCCTGCAACGGGGTTCTCACGGGTTTCCACAAGCTTGGCATAATGAAAAGGCTCACTGCAAAGCACTCCCACCAGCAGGGACCTCCCGTGCTCCAGATCACTGCTCCCAAAACAAGCAGGCGCCCACATAAAGTCTTTGCCCTCAAACACAGCCGTCCCTCCTGACACCCGCGGTCACCGGTCTTGCTGCTCGGGGAAACAAAACAGCCCAGCAAGTCAGAAACCACACGCTGCTGAGCACCGCGACGGAGACAGGGGCAGCAGTGCCTGCTATTTGCAGCACTCCCCCTGACCAGCACTTTGTGTGGCAAATGCTCACATGAAAATGCTTGAAAAACTGCTGCAATCACTGCTTGCCCAATCCCAAACCCCAGTCAGCTCAGCGCCCCAAGCTACTGCTGTTCTTCCCAAACCACTCGCAACTTTCAGCTTTCGCTCGAGAATGCAACACGCTGCAAATTCCAAGAGAACTGCTGGTATTTTTAGCTGCATCACGTTCAGAAAACAAAATCAGGGAATGAGCCTTAAAGCATGGCCCAAAAGCCAATCATTCAACCGTCAGAGGAACTGACATCTTTTTCTAGCTGAGTTTTGGTTGTGATCCAATTTAACAGAGGCACACGGCAAGCTTTCCCTACATCATAAATACAGCAGTCATTTTTCAAGGGCTGACATTTCACCAGTGGCCCTTGGTCACTGTGCTAACCATCATGATAGGCTGGTTTGTTGCAAAAGGGAGTTGTTTTCTTAGTCAATTATGCCATTATTTCCAAAAACATGCTTTACATGACAGGATATAAATCTTGGCAGACCTCTCCTGAGCACACTCTGCCCCACATAAATATCAGCAGTGGAGAACCGTTTAACAAAAGCACCAGACCCAGAAGAAGAAGGGGGCTGGATCGTGGGAGAACGCTGGCGAGAAGAAGCGCAGCCCCGCGATAGCACAGCAGCCAAAGAAAACAGGGCTGCTCTGGGGCTGTCCTTTGTGCAGATGAAAAAACAGAGATAAGAAATGTTAACCCCGCAGGTAGCAGCCATGCTAATTCCAGGTGGTGTTTATTATTTCTCCTCTTTCAAGGGCAGAGAGCATCGTTAGATACTTGCGGGAGACACAGTGACATCCCCATGCGATGTACGCCGGAAGTGCTGCGCGGACAGGGAGAGGAGCATTGCTGGGTTTTATTTTTTCCTCAACATTGAAAATATTTTGCAAGATGTTTGCTGTTGGCCCTGCAGTATGAAAATTGGCTGGGGCAGGTCAAACAAGAGAGGACTGATCTGCAGGAGGAAAGAGGCAGGTAGGATCGCTGCTGGTCGCTGCTCGGGTAGGCAGCTGTTTCACTGCTGGACCTACGTGACAAAAAAACAGCTTCAGAAAGGAGACGGGTAGAGTCCACAAAAAAATAACCCTGTCGAGGACAGCAAATGCATGAGACAGACCCCAGATGTGTCCGGACAATGTGTTCACTGAGCTCAAACGATTTGCTTTTTCAGTTATATGATCCGCGTGGCATTTATAGACTTCTCTGCAGCATTTGACTGGAGATCTGTGTTTTTGCATTTTTGGAAAAGACATTTCACCTCTTGCAATAAATTCTTGATGAATTCAAGCACAAAGAGATGCAAAGGAAACACTGGAAGTGATCTTACCAATGGGCTAAGAAAACACTTCAAAAGCACATGTCAGCTAAGGACAGATTCATGTGCAGCACATCCTTATCTGTGCTACAAAGTTTTTTTGAAAGTATTACTGTTATGAGAGATAAAGAAAATTTACTAGCATGCATACATTTCCAGCAACATGCCTACATTTCCAAAAAGCATTTTATAGGATTCAGATTGGAGATCAGCAACTGAAGCCAAGGGGAAAGATTATAGGATTAAAAACATTGCATTGTGCACAAAAGATAAAACATGACTACACAGTCAGAATCCAGATTTTACCAGTGGGAAAAGGAAGATGAATGAGTTGTCCAAGGGCTGTTTTATAATGACCAGTTTGGTTTTTTTTTTTTAATATATATTGCTAATTTAATGTAATGAGCTAGGTACACACATTTCTAGACACACACAAAAATAAGCAGTTTCTGTGGACAGTTTCCTCCTCTTTGCCAGGTAGGGAGCTGAAACATGGGGACTTTAAGATAAAAAAATCTCCACTTACTGTGGAGCAATTTGTGATGAAGAGGCTGAGGTTTCCGAGGATTTTCACCACTCTGTTGGTTCAATGTCTAGTTCCCAGTAACTCTGGGTGCAGCTGCGAGTGCTCACTACTACTACTACAAATGCAAACCAAGCTTCCCAGCTAGGTATTGCTTGAGAAAAGGTCATGAAACATTTCTTATGCACCATAAGGAGCTGGAAGGTGAGCTCCAGCTCTCCCCAGCCTTCCCTTTTTCCAGCCCTTCCTTCATTTTTACATGTCTTCCTCCAGCTTTCCCAGAAGCAAAGGGTTGTACAGATAAAAACCTTGATTTCAGCCTCAAGAGGAGGGAGGGAGGCAATGAGAGGGGTGAGGAAGAAGGAGGGTGCTGGGGGTGCAGATAAAAGGGCATTTCACCTTCCACCCCACCTTCTCCCCAGGACAGACACCCCTCCTTGGAAAGGTGGCTGTGGGGAGAGATGTCTTAGTACAGCCTCATCCACCCACTACCACTGCAAAGGGCTTTGCTATGCAACTGTCACACATGGGGACAGCAGCACTGGGTGCCTCCTGGTATCCCACAAGGACAAGGGGGTGCCTTTTCTTCCCTCTCTTCCTCACACATTTGCATGTCACAGAATCAGGGAATCACAGAATTGTCAGAGTTGGAAGGGACCTCTAGAGATCATCTAGTCCAACTCCCCTGCACATTACTCAGGACTGCATCAAGGTGGGTCATGAAAACCTCCAGAGAAAGGGACTCCACGACCTCCCTAGGCAGCCTGTTCCAGGGCTCTGTCACCCTCACTGTAAAGAATTTGTTCCTCATATTTGAGTGGAACTTCCCATATTCCAGCTTGTGCCCGTTGCCGCTTGTCCTATCGCTGGAAACCACTGAAAAGAGTCCAGCTCCAACATCCTTCAACCCACCATTTAGGTACTTGTAAACGTAAATAAGGTCTCCCCTCAGCCTTCTCTTCTCCAGGCTAAAGTGCGCCAGCTCTTTGAGTCTTTCCTCATAAGGGAGGTGCTCCAATCCCTTAATCATCTTTGTTGCCCTACATTGGACTCTTTCCAGTAGTTCCCTGTCCCTCTTGAACTGGGGAGCCCAGAACTGGACAAAGTATTCCAGTTGTGGCCTCACCAGTGCAGAGTAGAGGGGGAAAGTCAAGGACTGCCAGGCATTGCCCCCTGTCTCCTTCCTCCTCGTGCTGTTGGACATAGGGGAACCATAAGCCATGGGACAGTGGAGTGTTTTGCCAGACAAGAGCTGAATACATTTTTCATTTTTGCTTTAAAGGCTCAGTAAAATAGCCACTACCCCAAAGTGAATTTATATAAGGTCCTGCTTTGAAGCCCAGAAGTTGACTCTGTGCTAGAATATTATTTAATTTCATAATTCTTGAATCTTTGGCAGAGCCAGAAAGCCATCTATACTATTAGGTTTCCCTTCAGTTTTCTTTTTAGGCACATCACCACAATGCTAAGCAAACCCAGTGATTCTACTGAACTCTGTTTTAGATGCAAAACATGTTTTGTAACACTTAAAAATCAATCAAACTGCCAGAGATTGCTAAAATAGCTAGTATAAATTCCCTGCCATTTTCTACATGCGAAGGTCAAGCCTGGGAGATGAGCAGGCACTCTGAGTTTGCAGACTGGCTCCATCTGTTAAACATAAAGTTTGGTTTTGGCAGTGAAAACACTGAAGGGGGGGAAAAAACCCAAGTCTTATTGTGTTTACTAACTACAGGGCCCGATCTTGCAGGGAGCTGAGTGTTTCAAGCCCCTTGGTGGTGGGGGTGGTGGTGGGGTTAGGGGGACACACGTCGGTGCTCAGCCACCCCTGGGGACCTGCGCAGAGCTCCCCCTCTGCCTGTCTGCACGAAGTTGCAGAAACTGGGTCTTCACTGCGGATTCCCTGCTCCGACACTACGGGGACATGCTGAGTGTTAATAAACCCCCTTGCCTTTTTCTCTTTAAAGCTTTCCCCTCGGCTTCCCCCCCTCACCCACCCCACTGGCTGGGAATACCCAGGGCTGTTCTGCTGTAGGACACATGGCTCCACCTGTGGAACCACTCACTCATGGCATTGTCCTCTCCACCCCCAAATGCCAAACGGGGGTAGCGAGGGGCTGAGGCTGTTTGCACCTCCGGAGGGCTGATGCTCCTGACTGCAGCTGTACCCTGTCTGCAGGCAGTGATAAAGAGGGAGTCATGTTTTTAATACCAGAATGTGAGAAGACCTTGTATCAGCAAGGACACGAGAGAGGGAACTGCACAACAACTCCCTCCCCGGCATTCCTCCCAGGCGATGATTAATGAACGCAACCGGTCAGCTGCATGGCCCCAGTTGAGGACGACAGGCCAGTAGGATGGTGGGGCTGTGCTTAAGGAAGGAGGCGGCCGAGGAGCAGTGGGGAGCCCTGGGCTGGCAGGGAGGCAGGGGCAGCTGCCCGCCCTTCGGATGCTCGGCGTTCCCAGTGCTTCCAGGTGCCTGCTTTGTCTCGGTTTAGATCATTGCCGTTGAAAGGCAAGATGAAAGCCATCTCCCTTCATAGCATCACAGAATCATTTGGGTTGGAAGGGACCTTAAAGATCATTGAGTTCCAACCCCCCTACCATGGGCAGGAACACCTCCACGAGAGCAGGTTGCTCAACGCCCCATCCTGCCTGGCCTTGAACACCTCCAGGGGTGGGGCATCCACGACTTCCCTGGGCAACCTGTTTGAGTGCCTCACCACCCTCATTGTAAAGAATTTCTTTCTGGTGTCTAATCTAAATCTCCCCTCTTCCAATTTAAAACCAT
>JAOQGH010000019.1:11622100-11669277 GCA_025769975.1 Gallinago jamesoni
GCCTTCTCTTCTCCAGGCTGAACAACCCCAGCTCTCTCAGCCTGTCTTCATAGGAGAGGTGCTCCATCCCTCTGATCTTCATTTCCACCTTTCTTTCTGATCCAGAGGGTTAGGTGTCCCTCCAGCGCTTGAGGGATTTTTGTCCTGATGCCTTTTGTTAATCAAAGTCAAAATATCGATACACCAGGTGAACCCCAAGTCCCAGAGGAGCTGCAGAGTGCTGGCAGCTGAGGGGATGCAGGGGACAAAAATACACCTTGCCGTGCCCTGTCAAGGCTGGAAAGCCATTGCCCCCACCAGGTAAAGCTACACTGGGAGCATTCTTCTGAGGTGAGTCACGGCAGGGACAGAGAGGGCCAGCCTGCATCACCAACTAAGCAACAATTAAAAACAACCCAATAAAGGGAACAATGTTTGTTATTGCATCTTGGAATTATGCTTGTGGTAAAATGAAAACCTTTGCAAGAAATGGAAAAGTCTGCCGGAGGAGAGCAGGGGAGAGGGGAGGAGGAGGAGGGCTATTAAAATGGAAGCCAGATCTGAGCTTCTTGTCAGGCTGAATTCTTTGCTGAGAATAATAAGCTTTTACCACAAAGAGAAAAGAAAGTTTGTTCACTGCCTGGTATTTTTCCAGAACCTGCACAACATCTAAAATCCTACAGGCTTTCTTATCCCAATGAAAAATAATTACTCTAAAGAATATTCTTCAACGAACCCTTAGGGGACAAATTATGATACTTCTCTGAAAACACGCTGTTCTTTTCCCCTCACAAAAAAATGTTCTCGTGCTTGTTTCCAGGAGGTAGGCAGGCGAGCACCACAGCCAGCAGGAAGGCTTTTTGGTAATCCATTTAATATCACGTGCTCCATGTCAACTTCCTTGCACCATTCACCAAGGAGCTACTTCAATTTTGTAAAATCCAGCAAAGTCAATCAGAAGTCCCCCACGGCAGCATCCCTGCGGAAATCCCCAGCAAAGGTACTTTACTCTCCAGGCTCAAGCACTACAGGCACTTAAGAGACGTGCACACACATTAATCTGCACATTCATCAGTATAAATCTTCCTACAAGCACTGGGGAAAGTTGGCCAGCAAATTCAGTTTTAAGTATCCAGGAAATATGGCTTGTACACAAGAAAACAACTATTTTAAACAGGATGCAATAAGCTTTTCATGTAGGATATTTATGTTGCTGCGATGTTTTATAAATAACAGAGGAAAAATAGTAAATAAAAAAGGACTGGACTTCTGGTGAACACACAGACTGTTTTAATCATGTCGGAGGTTGCAAAAAATGCTACTTTCTTGTCCTGCTGTAGCTGCCAGCCATCCAGAGTTTCATATACAGCTCAGAAATTAAGAAGCGTGATACAGGCCAACAATGCTATGTGTGATCTTTGTTTTCAAAGACAGGAGGGTGCATTTTTAATAGCTCTCCCTATCTCATCTGAAGAACTCTTGACACAGGTGTCAGAACCACAACTGTTTCCAAACACGTATTATCACTAAAAAAAAGGGAACAAAGCCCCTACACACACTCTGGAAATTCACAACCCAGCAGAATGTTCAAGGACTGCTTAATGCCTTATTTACTATGTAACAATTAAAACAAAAAGTTACCTTCCACAGCTATCCTTAATGTAATTACATTACTACAAGTGGAAGTACAGCACGGAAAGGGTTACTGCTAAAGCCTCTAAATTATCAATACCAGATTTCTGATTGAACAGCACTTACTAGAAAAGTCTTTAAGTCAGTCACACGGAGGAAAAAACCAAACCAGAGTATTTTTAAAAAGTGGCATTCCACAGATTGAGTATTTTAAAATAGCTACAATAGCGGTAATTTTATTTACTTTTCCTTTCATTATGTAGAACAATTGTGTGTTCCAGGCTCCCAGGAAAATTATTAATAGCACTTTGTTGATGCTGAGATGGTGGGACGTGCTGTGTGGGGCAGGCAGGGTGCGTCCACAGGATCCTGCCCTGACTGCTTCACAAGGATGTTCTGCAACTTGCTTTACTCCAAACCAGCCTCTCCTACCATCTTGCAGAGCCTCCCCTCACCACCATGTTCATCTCTTACCTGATCCCAATGTGGTTATTCCCCACAGTGTGACTGGTGCGCACCTACTCGCATCTTGGGAGGGCTCACAGGCAATAATTGAGAAGATGGAGTTGCTTGAAGTGTTTGCTGTAATTGTGCTCCGCAAAGAAGTAACATTTTATGCTGTGCTGTACCGTGAAATAAATTAACTCATCTCTATTAATTTTCAAAGTAATCTGATCCTGGTGTCATCTATCAATCTATGTCTACATCAACTGAAATGGTTAAATAATTAACTGTGAACAACTTATCAGGTTAATTTTGGCTTCATATCATCACATGTAGACTACAGGATTTGATAATTAAATCCTACTTTAACTACCTCTCAGGAGCTCCCTGCTAAGTGGCTTGTCTCTGACTTGAACAGGCCAGGTCAAAAACTCCAGGCAGACCTATTCAGCACTGGAAAATGCTGATTAACCATAATTCAAGTGTTGTCAATGACTGTGTCAATTTTGCTAACATTTTCAACAGAAAAAAATCCTAGGTAATTTGAAGAATATTTCAAGTTTTCTTATACAAAAATGTTTCAGTCAACAAAATATTCTGAAATTCTTATTTTATACCTTAAATTAGGAGAAAACCTGCCCAAAGTATTGTTATTTCCTGGTTTTTGGCAAATTTGTTTGTGAACTCTTTGGTATATTTAGTCCCTGTTCCTGACTTTCGGTGCAGAACCAACCCCAAATCTCTTGGGTTTGCTCCCAAACGACAAATGACAAGTCTTGCTCTCCAAAGCACTGGGAACCTGCAACTGCTGTCAACCACAGCCAGGCTTGTGGTGATCCCAGATACCTCAGGTAACTTTGGTGGCAATAGTTAAGGGATTAATTGATGTTTGAATGTCAAATCTTTCAACTGAAAAATGGGTATCTTTCATTCTACTTGCAAGTAGAACCTGAATAAAGCAAGCATTTCTTTTCTGCAGACATTTAACTCTGTTCTCCTGCTACTCGCAGTGCCTGTAACTTAGCCATGAGCTCGCCTACTGATTTCAGCAGAGAAACCATCCATGCATTCTCCAGCACTGATTTGGACAGTTTGTTTGCTATGATTTACTTTTACATACACTGTAAATAACAGTGTCCTGTTTCCACGGGTTATTTTTGACCTAGTGATGCTTTATTTACACACCGCAATCCCCCACCCGTTTTTCTCTGTGCCTCTACTTCTGGTTTGATTTTCAAACGTGGCAGAACAGCAACAGTGAGTCACCAAAAAAAGCCATAAAAATGCTACTCATTACAGACATCAACTAGATATACTGGCAGCACCGAAAGCATGACTCTGGCTTTCAATCTTGCTGATGAAAGGAAAATTTAATTTGGTAAGTTCATATGGCAATAGTTCAGGCAACGCCATGCTTTTGGATTTAATAAGTAATACGGACAGATACTACGTGTTTGGCTTGAGAACTGAAATGAAAGAGTTCTGTGAATGTGTTTGCATTAAAAAAGCACTAAGCATCTCCATGCCACCAGCTGCTGGTGCAGTCCAGGGGCGAGCTGCCCCATTGTCACTGTGGTGAACCACGTCCAGCTTCGAGCACAATGCTTCACTCTCCAGACAGAGGGCAGTGACTCAGGGCAGAAAGAAACCAACACATCCCTGGGTAAACAAGCATGGGATCCAAACATCAGAAAGGGGGCTCTGTAACTTAATAATGAATAGAGACATCTGGCAAGCCCTGCCGTGGTCTTGTTATGGCTGCAGTTTAACTCTCCAAGCCACACCAGTTGTTGGGCAATCTCTTTTCTGAATAAAGCAATACCAAAACACCCAGCCAATACTGGGATGGGGAAATTGTCCTCCAGCCCCCTCTGATAAAGTGTCCCAAATCCTGCAACGAGTCCCCAGCTTGCACCTAGCAGGGACAGGACTTGGTGTCCTACAGCCAGGGTCACTATTTTGTTTTCTTCTATTTTAAATAAAACACGGCTTCCAGTCTGCACGGCTGAGGTCTTACCCACTATTTGCAAAAGGAGAATTTGGGTCCAAAATTCTCTTTTCCTCAGTTACCATTCTTAAAACTAATAGAGCAGGCAAGGGAGAGTTGGTGGCTTTACAGTCAAGATACCCAGGAATTCAGGATGGACTTTGCTTCCCTGAATTAAATTTTCTTCTGAAGCCATGTGTACTTTATCAATCATGAATCTACCACCTGATAATTTTATTAGACATCTAATAACACACATCTAGATTTTGCGGTAAGAAAAACAACCCATGATTCACTCCTGACTTCAGAGACCTCTATTACTCCTCCTCTGTTTTTCCTTTTCCAAAATAAATCCTTAGCTGTTTAATGTATCCCCATACGGAAACTGCTCCATACTTCTGATCAGCGCAGTTGCCCATGGGAGCCACCCAGTCATGGCAGAAATACAGAGTAAGGGTTGTCTTCATCTTGCCTGCCTGCAAACATGGTGGTTTCTGATGCTGGAGCCGCAGGATGGTGTTTGGACACCAGTCTATGAACTCCTTAGCAAAGCATAGGAAGAGAAGATGTCCCCTTGTAAGTGAAAGATTGGTCCTCACAAAAGCTTCTCACAAAATCCCTGCAGAAGGAGAATGCCTCCACATGTAGGAAGAGAAGAGTCAATCATATTCTTCTCCAAATACACTGTACAAACACTATCAGAGGAAACTAATAGAAAATACTGAGCTTGAGGAATTGGCAAAGGAAAGAGAAATCCTATGTGACATGTGTTACAGCCTAGAAAATGTTCCTTCAAGACCAGCTAAATGGCAGCTGATGCAGAGCATGGACTTCATGGGCTGTGGAAAAATCCACAGCAGTGTGGATATGGCTTGCTCTTTGCAAGCCTTTCGTAATGAGTCTGAAAATGAAGTTGCTGGAGATCACCCTCTTCTGGAGACCATTTAGGTATAAAGGGGTGTGACACAAGGAGCCTGCTGCTTACCTTACTTCCTCTTCTAATTATCAGCTAGCAAACAAGGAGTGATAAAGTAGACTTCTGCTTGACTTTCAATCCAGAGGCTACAAAGCATGTGGTAAGATCTTTGGAATTTAAATTCTAATTGTGATAGAAGGATAAAATTCAAGCTTGTCTTACCATTGCAGCTGTGGTGGAGCCGAGCACACCCACCATGCTTAGTCATTCATTTCCTGGGTGGTCCAGGATCACCCCAGTGCACCTCTGCATGGTGGGGCAAGAGCTCGGAGTGAGACCTGGGGACTGACCCATCTCCTAGCTCTCTTCACAACCTAGCGTTTGGCTCTGTGCAGAGGAACTCCAGGTGGGGATTTTGGACAGCCCAGACATTCTCCCAGGCTGCCCCTGCTGTGCATAGGCCACCTGATAGACCCTGCTTGTGTGCTTCAATGTGCTGATTAACATCAGGGTGGACAATCTGGTTGTCCCAGAGGCTCCCCAAAGCTGAATGTAGGAAAGAAAGACACTTGCAAATGGCCATAGAAATTGCCCCTGCAGATGTAGAAATGGTCACGGAGGAGAGTCTCTTGTATATCTTTAATGCAGGTAGGATATGTTTTGTATGAAGTTTTAAGATGATCGGTAGCAATGGATCATACATGCAGTAGAGCATGGCCAGCAGGACTGTACAAACTTAGCAGCACAACCCTCTGGGGAGTCTCACCTCATCCCACTGAAAGGCCACTGCAAGGACGCCTGCAATGGTGCCTCCTGTCACCATCTTGGCAGCAACTGACTGTCCTGTTTGAGAGCTTTGATTCCCTGTGCAAGCTTTACCCTATGCCATGATCCCAATAATTTAGTGTTGTGGGTGTTTTTTTTTTTAAGCAAGCACTCTATCTGTAAGTGTGGGGGGGATGGGTGGAAAAATGGATTAGTGCAGGATAAAAACCCACGTTACAGAGAACTGATCAGAAAATGAAAAACAAGGAACATAAAGAGAAAACTGAATGCAAAAAATATACAGTATGACAAGACTGAAAGCATCCATGTCAAGATACATGCAGCAATGTTAGATGAGTTCCATTACATGTGGGAAAAGCATTGTACACTACAAGGGAGGTGGTGAAATTACTTCCTAGTTAAATGATCTATGGAGATGACACAAAAGGTGTCATATAGACACTGCATATATTAGTATCAAACAAGAAGTCATAGAGACACCTGTGACTCTCACAGATGAGAGAACTGATGCTACTCACTGGCAGGGAGACCTTGCACAGTCTTGATTTAGATCTGACCCTTGGGGTGGAGTCCCTTGATTGATTCCTTTGCTGTTGTGTGCACCAAAAGGTTTGCTGCTGACGTGCCACCAACACCATCGCGTGGCCTCCTTGCACTACCTCAATGTCATAGAAACATAGAATGGTTTGGGTTGGAAGGGAACTTAAAGATTTTTGAGCTCCAACCCTCCTGCCATGGGCAGGGACACTTCCCAGTAGACAGTGTTGCTCAAAGCCCCATCCAGCCTGGCCTTGAACACCTCAAGGGATGAGGCAGCCACAGCTTCTGTGGGCAACCTGTTCCAGTGTCTCCTCACAGTAAAGAATTTCTTCCTAATATCTAATCTAAATCTTCCCACTTTCAGTTTAAAACTGTTCCCCCTCGTCCTATGGCTGGGGAGACCCTCCCCATCTTTCTTATAAGATCCCTTTAAGTATTGAAAAGTGGCAATAAGGTCTACTCAGAGCCTTCTCTTCTCAAGGCTGAGCAACTCTCTTGGCCTGTCTTCATAGAAAAGGTGCTCCAGCCCTCTAATAATTTTTGTGGCTCACCTCTGGACCCGTTCCAACAGGTCCATGTGCTTCCTGTGCTGAGGGCCCCTGAGCTGGATGCAGCACTCCAGGTACTCACGAGAGCAGAGCAGAGGGGTAGAATCACCTCTCTTGACCTGCGGGTTACGCTTCTTTTAATACAGCCCATGATGTCCCGTGTCCACATCTTTCTGCCTTTTGATCTGGACCCCAAAACACAAACGTTTTGGTGCAGAGCCTGCTCCTCCTGCTCTGTGTTTGTGCAGTGACTAATACAATAGTATCCTCCGCTGGGGCTGGGAATGCAGGCCTCTGGGGCAGCACAAATAACAGCAATCTAGACCTCACTTTTTATTTCCTTAGCTTGTGTAAGCGCAGGCATGCACAGGTTGAGGAAGGAAGGATAATAATCTTCCCCTTGCTCATGGCTATGGACAGTTTCCTATTTTTACTGACCTCTGCGGTCCTAACCAAAAAGTAACAGAGCATCACTGCATACCAACAAGTCATTTCCATTGTTGCTTGAGGTTTTTTTTTTGATTTGCAGCATTAAATTAGACTCACGATCTGAGCATTGCTGTGTATGGTCCGGCTGATGCAGTATTATTGTAGCTGTCGAGAATTAGACAGGTTTTAGAAGCTGGAACCAATTGCCAGTTACAATGAAAGAGGAACCTCTACATAAATGGCACAGGATTTCCTGTTATTGCAGATTGATTTTTGTGATGCAAGGCAAGATTCATTTTTTTCCCCCCAATAATTAAACACATGTGAAGTAGCATTCTTTCCAGTCCACAACAATGACTTTCCTGGAGATTGTTTTGACAGCGTTTTCAACTGAAATATTTTTCATTAATATAAATAAGTTTGTTGCTTAAAGTCACGACTCCACAATGATATCACAGCACACCAATCTACTTTTTGAGAAAAGAAAGATGTTATTTTAAGAATGGTCAGAACACAATTCCTTGAGAAAAGTCCATCTTAATCCACTCCATTTGCTTGAAATTTTTTGGGTTTGCTTGCAAATGTGAGGCTGGTGCAAAATGCTTTAGCATAAGGAAAAATATTTTGTAAGCTAAGCTTTATAAGATTGTTACTGTTTTATACAAGAAAATTCAAACACGACTGTGATTCAAGTCCCCTGATACTGTTTTACTATAAGGCATTACAAAGGTAAACTTCTCATCCAGTTTATTAAAGTTCATCTGTAAAATAATTGCTTTCGATAGAAAAAATGTGCAGTGCTTATTACTGCAACCCCAGTGGCCCCAGTCCAAAGCTTGTTATGTTAGTGGGGATTCTTCCACAGACTTTAACATCTTAGCAGGAAATGCAGTATCAAGAAACTTGTTTACCCAAACACTGTGATCTAACCACTGGAGATAACTCAAAGCTTTCCAATGAGAGCTGAAAATACAAGCAGGACAAGCAAAAATTACGACCAGGTTGTATTATTCCTACTCGAAGGGAACAGAAACTCGCTCCCACAATAGCTCTGCTCCCTGCTTTTCACTGCAAGGCCTGTGGTCCTTGCAGTCCTGCCAAGCATCCCACTTGTGCTGAGAGCCTGTGTGTGCCCTGCATCTCACTCAGCCCAGCCTCCCCTTCCCCCTGCGCCCCAGGGTGAAGTGCTCCCCGGTCTGCCCTGTCCTCAGTGCACATTGGGGGCTCCTCCAGAAGCCTGCCTGCCCTCTCCCCTCTGCACAGCCCTCTGCCACTGGAAAGATGAAAGTGGGTCACATTAAACAGATTTAGCCACAAAACAGCAAACGGGCAACTGGCCACACAGCCCACACTTCAAAGGGCAGGACATTTCTTGGGTCTCCGTCCCAGCAGAAAGGGCGGTGTGTGCAATAAACATCAGATAACTGGAGCCTGAAATGAGCTCTTTGTGTTTTCACTGTTGCTTTTTATTAAATGTGGGATAACATATCTTTTATTACCTCCACTGAAGCAATTCATCTGTACCCACACTGGCTCTGGGTAAAGACCCAACTTCGTTTTCACCTTGACTAAGCCTTTCCACCTCTTGCCCCCCTCCCCTTCACTGTTGCTTTTTTTTGTGCCAAATGAATGAATGCTCGCTCAGGCTTCAAAGTACATGGCAGTTTAAAAGAACTTGTTTGTTAAGATCTCCCAGCGGTCTGCTGGGGAATTCCTCACAAAAGCAGATCTCCCCTTAGGGATTATTTCGCTACCTTTGAAGACCGTTTGCCAGCATGGCTGCTTTTTATTTGAGGAGGTATTTCGGCCTGGTGGGATGACAGAGCGCATTATGCGTTACGGACAGTTTCGTTAAAATAGCTCTACAGGCCAAGTACCTAAATGTTGATTTGCCGATACCTAGCTTCCGTGTAGCTTTTTTTATTTTTTTATATTTTTTTTTCATCCAGCCCAGTCTTTTGCAAAGCAGTTGGAGAGGAGAACCAATCCCCCTTCCTTGAAGCTGAGGTAAATTTAAGGACGATCTGTGCAAGTCCAGCACCAGTTCTGACACTGGTAACCCTGCCGCTTGCCCCCGGGCCCCTAACCCTTCTGCTGGGGCAGTAGAGGGACACCAGCATCTTGCTCCTGCCATCACCAAGCCCCTGCACACCAACACCTGGCAAACCCCACACTGTCACACAGGGCTCAGCACAAGGGACTCCCTGCTTTCCTGATTAAAAAAAAAAAATAAAAATTGCTTCACCGGGCAAGATCTTCAGACAAATAATCCCCACTGGTTGGCTCAGGCAGTACCTCCCGTCTCACGGGCTTTTGCCGTGCTCCCTCTCGCAGGCCCTTTGTTTTCCCTGGATGTGTCTGGATGTCTGACTTCGGGATCTGGATTTCATTAGGTGGCCGGGTGCCTAGAAGTCAGCCACTGCAATACTGAAATCCCTTTGGGCTTAACCCAAAGCAACACGCCTCATGACACCCAGCAGCTGTAGCTAAGCCAAGAAAGATCCAAGACCATTAAATGTGATTGAAGGACACACTCCTGAACCAAACAGTCTCCTTTATAAAGAAGAACGCAGCACTCTCCCAAACAAGGCACAGATGCATCCCATCTTCTAAGCACTGAGCACGCACATCTCTTTCTGACTCCAAGCTCCAAATTTAGGAGCATTGAGAAGTTCTGAAAACTGAAATGCAAAGTGTGACTCCAAAAAAATCTCCCAAGCTGACTGCTATAAAGCACATGATCTGACAGCTGGGGGCCAGCGCAGCACAACCAAGTGAGATAAAAGATGGAGACCAAGGGACAGTCCGCAGCACATCCTCTGTGCACAGCCAGTGCAGCAACTCATGCCTCCCTCTGCCAAGTTTGCTTACAATGGAGAAACGATCTCCATAACACATATCACACTCTCCTCCAGAAAAATGAGGGGAGGGGAAAGAAAAAAACAGCAACAGAGAAGATATGCAAAAAACCCCCCTCAATTTAAAAAGATAAATTTGATTGTAAACACATGAGCTTAACATTTATTTTTAAATCAGTAAGTTTAGAATTCGTTCAGGGCACATGCTGTAAAACAACATACAAATGTTGGTGTTTGGATTTTTTTATTCCACAACTAGGATAACGAAAAAGCTGCACAGAACAGCTATAACTGGACAAGTGTTCATCAATCATTTGTCTAATCCATTGCCCTAGTTGTCTTAACTTCATTTTTAGAAATTCACCAACTAAACCAAAACATATTTCTGAGGCCAAACTGGAACGAATCGAAGGACTTCTCCCATGAGGTAATCCCGTAGCAGAAAACTGCTTCGTCCCATACACAGAGCTATTACCCAAATGTTGCCAAGCTGAAGTTTCAGCTCAAATTGTTTGCGTATGTTCAACTGGAAAAATGTATGAGGGACAGCACGGATTAGCTGTGCTTGCTGTTATTCATGGGGCAGCACAGGCATGTCATGCCCTACACTGTACAGATGATGGGTACTCATCTTCAAATAGCTACACCTCTAAGTAAAGGGTAGAAACCCTCATTCAGACCCAGAGGGACAGCAATATACTTAGACTTGCAAAAAAAAACCCCATAGGCCTTGGTATAGCAAAGCTGAAAGACTGAGGACCACCAAATCATCCCCCCCCCTCACCCCCACCCCCCATTATTTCACATGCACTACCATGTAAAAAATTAATGATTCACTGTTATTACTGGATGTTACACTACGGGGTGAGAAGTTAAAAAAACAGAGAGAAATATTGAGAATGAAAAAGCTAGCAGTTTCCAACATGAAGGACAGCTAGTAGGACAAAGAAATGCCTTGGCTGTTAATAGTCATTAACGCCTGTTAATTATCAGCTGCATAAGGTGGCAAGATCCTTGGCTGACATAGTGTTCTGGAGAATTATGTTCACACAGGTCCAGGAGACACCAGAAATCCCTCAGACATCCCAGTGCCCTAGGAAACTCGCTGGGAAGAAATGCAGTACATCCCAGAAGGAGCTTCTACACATTCATAAATTCTAACTGAATGTAAAACATCCAGGAAAAAGACCTTAGAGATGCGAGGAATCCAGTGAAAACAGCTGTGCACTGCACAGGAAGATGGGTTACATAGCCAAGAAAATATTACACTGCCTCAAGAAATATAAACTAGCAGCACTAATATTCTAGCAATAGGCTTGAACCTCTAGGAATAATAAAAGCTAACTCTTGTTTAGGGGAAGACATGATTCAACCATGTGCACTGAGACCTGCCCCTGAACTTTTGGAAAATGTGGTCTGCAGAGGAATATTTATTCTCTGTAATCGCAAGAGAGGACAGTGACATGAGACAGAGACTGCTGCTGTCTGGGCACCTGGTGAGACTTGCTCTGCAAGACGCTGTAGGCACTCCAGCCCATGTCTACGGCACTTGGGATAACAGGGATTGGGGTAACAACTCGATCAAGGAAGTTCAATATTAGGCATTAGTAGAACTTAAAAGATGACAGTCAATAGCGTAAAAAAATACACATTTTATGCCTACGATGTCAAAAACTTACAAGAAAGTGAGAGGTTGTACAAGAGCAGAACTGGCTTAGATCTTAGAAGGAACAAAGAAAAAAAGCCCACAAAGACTGAAGGAGCTTTGGCACCAGACCATAGATGTCCATCGTCTTAAAAACACCCAGCCTGGCAACACAGCATCCGTGCTGACAGTGGGAAAATAACATCACTCACAGCAGCTGCTGAATTCATTAGCATCCAGCCTGTGTCTCCTCTCACAGCCACTGAAGGACATCCTGGAAAGCACAGAAATAAGTCCTTTTCTCAGCCGCCCACCTCTCTACACAAATGATGCCCACAGTCTACAGATACTCAAGCTAAGTAGTTATCTGAGGAGTCATATGCCGGCAGTTTGGTTAAAAAGCATGCAGCTGCTTAGCATGCTTCACAGGCTTTACCTTTGCTTTTCAGGAGCAGCCTCTCCATGAGTACTTGGTGAAAACTGTAATTTATATCCTGGGTTGCATGCTATGTCATGCAGAGATAAGAAGCCTTCATTTCACCAGCTCTCCCTTTTCCTACAGTTTATCAGTAAATCCCATGATCCCTGTTCTGTGTAATTAAGTCACCTAAAGGAAATGCCTACATCTCCAGAGAGGCCACAGCACTCACAGGCTCGCCTCCTCTCTGCAAGCCTCCAAGTGCATCTGTCCTGGGGAGGGGGGCATTGCACATCCGATACAGAGATGACCAGCTGCTCTGCTGGGTTCCCATCTCTCTGGGAAGACGACAAAGGCCAGAAGTCCCCATGTTCCCTGCTTGCCCCAGCATGGTAATATACCAGCCTAAGGAAGGATGACTGAAGAGATGCTCCTTGCCATCAGCATCATCAAGTCCACCAGTGGGGATGAGAGCCAGGCAACCTGCAGGTCACCTGTGGGACACGTGTTAGGTAAAGGGGAGGTGAGGATGACATTGTTGCATGAGTCAAGTGGTGAAACAGTTTCCTGGTGTCTCTGAAAAGAGCCTGGCCAGGAGGTGCTTGCCTTCAGGGATAGAACCATGTCGGGGAGCTGCCCCAAGCCATGACCACAGAGACAGAACTGCCCAGGGCTGGCTATCTAGTCCTAGAGCTGGGCTGATAGCAGGCTAGAGCTTTTCAGAAATCAACCCAACAGAGCGAGTCACTTTGGAGGTCAAGGACAGATTACAGCTCTTGCACAGAAACTACCAGTGGGGCTGGAGAACCCAGGAAAGAAGTGCAGTATCTCAGTGCTACAAAGGGGCCAGAGCAAGCCCAGAAATCTGCCACAAATTCATAACAATGCCATAGTGGGCAGCTAAGGAGGTTTGGGGGAGTCACAGCAGGCATCAACTATCCCTGTGCCAGCAGACACAGGGCCCAAGCTTTGCAGGTGCGGATCTGCCTACGCTTAATCTGGCCACAGTTTCTCCCTGCTTCTACAAATGGGTAACCTCCTGAATAGAAGCAAGTCCCTCGATAATTTATTTCCTAATTGACTGGGAATGAAAAACTTTTTACTTAACAAAAAATGTATTTTAAGATATGTTTGTCCCAGAAATCAGATTTAAGCAATATGAGGGATTAGAAATGGAGACTTTATAGAAGGAAATTTTGTCCTGGAATAATTTTTACCAAATAAATGTCCATAAACCATATTGGAGTCTGCCAAGCTAAAACCCCTCAAAATGACTGTACTGTACCATCTGATATTACATGACTGGCACATTACACAAAGCAGGGAGCATCAGATGAAGCTACTAAGAATGGGGTAAAAATGAAATAAATGTGAGTTTTACCCCCATAATGGCTATTTGAACTATGGAGCTATTTGCTGAGGGAAGATAAAGTTTTGATCTATCAAAGGGGAAACTGAACGAAGTGGCAGAAATTAAATCCATCATTTTCACTAAATATATAGTAACTGTCTCCCACTCTGTGAGTCCCTGGTTAAATGGTTGAAAATCAGGAGAAAACTATGGGAAAGTATTGAGGACAGTGACTTTGGGTACTCATGAAGATGACATATTGGGACCAGTGAATCATCAGCATGACCCAACTCAATGATTCTCTTGCTTTTAGGTGGTGCTTTAGGCTGTGGCATTGCAGATTGGCAGATTGGAGGTGCCAGAAATCCTGAGTTAGTAAGTATTATCATTGCACAGAGCTGTGTGGAGCTGCTACAACCCTCTTACCCTGCCCCCCTGAGTAATCACATCACATGCACATTTCCCAAGGAGAGGGGTGGATTCACCAGCAAACAGGGACTGACCATTTCTGTGTATAGGAACCAAAGAACCTGCTCCAGTTAATAATTAAAACCATCTTTACCCAACACCACAGTTCCCATAGATCCTGCAGCTGAAGCCCATATCCCCATCAAGCAGTTTCTCCTGCTCTTGCTGGTGTCATCTCTGTTACCCTCACTGGGGTGAAACAAAGTGAGATTCTGCTGTTGCAACTTGCAGAAGCTTGGCTTTCTTGCTGTTTAAGTCTCAATACTCACACACTTCTTGGCAATGGTTTGCACTGCAATTCTGTTGTGTTTCATCAACCAACTCGTAAAAAGCAAATAATCCTCTAACAGGCATCCCTGGAAAACCAACCGATACCTTTTGCTCTTCTGGACAGATGCTGGCACGGAGTAACCCATCCCTTTATCACTTCCATACCCATCTGACCACAATCCTGAATATTTCCCCAACACATGTTACAGCGATCATAACCCTTGAGCTATGGACATTTGGCAAAACTAAGAAGTATGCAGTTAGATTTAAAAAAAGGTTAATGGTATACAAACTCACTAAACTACAAAGTGCAATGCTTAGTTGCATAATACGGGCCAGCTCAGTGTTGTTTTAATCTTAAAATAACAGAGCATCTAAGGTCTTGCATTTTTTTCAGCACCACAGGGAGCAGAGGGAGGCTGTTCGAACTGTGAGCTAAAATGGAGGGGATAGGTGACAAACAACAGTTCCAACAAATCCAAGACTAAATGTTGCCTTTTCTTCCCTCCCCAGCAGAATGTGATATTTTGACAGCTGAATGTGTCTTGCTCTCCCAAGAGATGCAAAGGTACAGACCGGGACTTGACATCACAAATTGCATCAACAAATAGTAAAAAAACAGCTGCACGCAAAGTCTGCTGTGGCTATTGCAACCAAAGTGCTCCTTTACAGAAAATAGTGAGAGTATAGCCTAAAATCACAGTGGAAATAGAGGCTGCAGATTTCAGTCTGCTGAGAGACCTCCCACCCCCCCAGTACTGAATGACTTGCACAGCCTGGTGTGCAAGGTCTGCCCTTGCCAGAGCAGCCCAGCATCCCCCTCCCTCATAAGGTATTCCAATTTTCCTATTGTTTCTCGAAAAAGGCTTAATGTAGGCTTCATCCCTGCAGGAGCGCTCAGCCCCCAGCAGCCCATGAGCAGAGCTGGGTGCCTTGCCAGTGGCTCGGTACAGACAGCTTTTCTGAGCCTGCAAGAGGAGTTGTTGTGGAGAAATCTACTCCCTTGGAGAAGAGGAGGAATTTGGAGATAACACCAGCGGAGGATATAAACAATAGACACCCAGCAGACTTGCACACGCGGAGGGAAATGTCCTTACACAATAGAAAAATGTATAAGGCACATTAAAATGCCCACCCAGGTTTGACAACACTGCAGACAGTCTCCTATTCTTTATCCTCTAGAGTCAAATACAAAACAAAGGCCTATTTTTTTAAGATTAAGACCAGAGACAGTGGGATTATATGAAAGATTTGACAAAGTGTATAATGGATGGACTCAGCATGCAAACGGGTTTGGGTGGGTGCCAAAGACTCAGGTCACAAAAACTACATTGTTTCTTCTTTTTTCCCCTTTTAAAGTCTTTATAAATAAGCATTGTTGGACATAGATATTTTTCTTATTATTTTTAGATGTTACAATGATTTTTTAAACTTGGAAAGTACTTTAGATTCAACTTTTGCATGACAATCAGAAGTCTGAAATTAAATATGCTTCTGATTATAAAAAAGAATGAATTAAATATGCACTTCTGCTATTTGGGGTTAAGGGAGAATAATTCTTGGTTTTAAGTTCAGTGACATGACGAGCAGTGAGTTCATCCAGCTTCCAGAATGCCTTCTGGCATTAGCATATAATGTGCTAAATGTGTATACACATGTACACCTCTTCCCTAAATGCATTTTGGCAGTTCCTGCAATGAGATTTACTTGTTGCTTTGCCACACCAAAGGTAACACTGTGATGTTTCCTCAGCCCAGACATGGGCCACTCCACTGGCTACGTTAGGGACCTCTCTGGCTTAAAAGCAAAATGGAGGAAACTAAAAAGGGAAAAAAACCCAAACCTACTAACAAAAAGGCAAGATCTGTTCACTGATGGATGGGAAGACATCAGAAACTTTTAGTACCAAGAAGTAATGAAAACTGCAGATGAAACTCAGCTTGAAAAACAGCATTTTGTACAAGCAGAACAAGAAACATGGTATTTCTAATGGGACATTCATGACGATGCTATCCATGATGGTGTCACCTTTTTTCTAGCAATAGGTGAGGCCATTCTGTATATCACATCAAGCAGGTCCAAGAAGAACTATAAAGAGGGAAGTGATCTTCAGCCAGTTTCTCTTCAGACCCTAAAACTGCAAGGGTTGACAAAGGGACATGGTACCACCTGAGCTAGCAGAGCCCCACAGGTTTGATGTGTCTCCAGAAAGCCTCAAGCACTGACTCCAGCTTGCAGCCTCTTCTTGTGGCTTTAAGTGGTTCAGTTCCGCTACAGGGAGGATGGGCTGGAGGGGGAGAGCATGGAGTTCCAGAACTTGGCCACCCTCAAACCCTCCAACAAGGCATTGGAGAAGAAGTAAGGACCTTCCTGGACCCACAGTTCTGGGGTGGGAGGGGACCAAGGGCTCCATAATCAACATCTCCCAAGTTTTGGGGGTCTATGAGGTCCTGGGGAGCTCCTATGAGGTCCTGGAGAGCTCCTATGAGGTCTCCAGGAGGTCCCAGGAGGATCTCAATGGGGTTTGGGATGGTTCCTGTTGGGTTCTATAGACATCTATGGGGTGTTCTTGGCAGTATGTGGTGGTCCTGGGGGCCAAGGACTCCATGATCAACATCTCCTGGGTCATGGAGGGCCCTATGGGGTCTTAGGGAGTTCCTATGGGGTCTCCAGGAGGTACCAGGAGGATCTCAGTGGGGTTTGGAAAGATTCCTGTTGGATTCTTGGGTTTTGTAGACATCTATGGGGTCTTCTTGGGTGACTGTGGTTTTCTTGGGCACCATATTCATCCCCAAGATGAACATCTCCCGCGTTTTGGAGGGCCCTGCAGGTTCTTGGGGGGCTCCTATATCCACGCCTTCTCCCTCAAGCAGAGCTTCTCCTTAGGACAGCCAGGTATTGGCAGGTCAGGTATTAAAGCAAAGCCTTGAACACTAGATTCCCAGAGAAACCACAAGGTTGAGCAACTCTTCCATAGCAGCCAAGAGTTCCCGTTGATATCTGCACAGGTTGAGAGTACTTTGCTGGCCTTTTCCTACACAACAAATTTGCCAGCTGTTTGATTCAAAGTTTTCTTCATCCTCCAGAAATCCAGATGAGCGGCATGATCCCAGCTCAAATTATTTTTAAAACCCCTCTGTGCACTTTAACTGACATAATAATTAAGATTAAAAAACAACAATCAATCCAGAATTTGATAATAACACTGAAAGCCTAAGAAAGAAAAATAAGATTGGTTTTAATTGTGCAACCCATCTCTAGGATGAATTTGTTAGAGACAATCTGGAGAGGAATCTTTTAAGTAAGCCAAGAAGTTTAGGAAGGATAAAAGGAATGTATTAGTGAATCCAAACTGTTAAAGCAAATTTCAGAGTGTTTTGCCATTTTTTAAGTGTAGCATTTTGGCTCATAAAATGTTTCATGATATTTTCAGAGGTATTATTTTCAAGTTACTGGGAAACTAAATCAGACAGCCACCTCACTAAGTACATGCATGTGTTCTCCAAATACCCAGAAAGATGAAATACTCTAAAACAAGACAACTCTGGAAATTAATAGACTCAAGAGCAGCATAAATAACCAGTGATGAAAAGACTGGAAAACTGACATAGGTAGGTTAAAACAAAGTCCATCTATCCCAGTCCTGTCTCCAGCAATAGCTTAGGGAAACAGTATTAAAAATGGCCAAACACTGCCTGGCTTTCTTCCTCCCTCTGTCTCCTCTTCCAGCAATAAGATGGTGGAAGGAGGTGGCATCCACAATGTGGAGTCCAATGGCTACCACTTGAGCTGTCTTTTGCCATATGGGTGTTTTAAGGTGACAAAATGTGTAGAGTTGGGGTAGCCCAGTGGGCTCTGCTCCAGCCCAGCGTGCAGCCCTTGAGGAGTTGTACCCTGTCTGCCTGAAGCACCCTAAACTGCCCTTGTGGCCAATGTAAAGCCAACCCACGTGGCAAGGAATCATCCTGTCATCCGTGCCTGATCCCACATGAAAGCTGACCCTCAGGAGGTCTAGCACCCAGCCAGCTCTTCACCTGCCCAGACAAAGAGTTTGTCTGGGGACCTGAGACATCTTTGTGTCCTGGCTCCTGTGCTTTGGGTTTCAAAATCTTCCTCACTCCATCCCAGAAGAGCCAGACTCCCATCAGTCACCACAGACCCCCAAAAATTAAGAAAACAGACTTCATTTGCCTTTGAAAATTTCAGCTTCAGCAAAGCCAGTGAGACTCATCTCCTTTTACCCACCCCCTCAACAAGTTAGAAAGTCCCATAGCTTTCTTTGGCACAGGACATACTCAATATTTGAACTGACCAGGACAATGAGGTAGATAATATCTTTTTTAAAAGCGCTCAATTATGTAAACGCCTTAACTATTTTTGGTAAATGACTGCTGGTTTAAAAATTGTGAAAAAGAAATCACATAGCAATTATTATTATAATTATTCACAAAATAGTGACATTACTATTTTTTGATTAAACAATACTGCACCCAGGGGATTACAGGAAAAGGTCAAACAAAGGCTTTGGTGCATTAACAAAGCTGCTCTGAAATCTTGGAAAGACCTCAAGTTTCTTAACAGCTTTGTCCAGGAGTTGGGACAAAACTGCAGCTGCAAAGGTATGTTGTGTCAGGGAGAAAAGCACCTCTCATGGGGATGCCTCTCCTGAGCTGGGATTTTATATTTTCTGCTATCATTTTTTTCTGCCTCTTATACTCCATACTGTCCATCTTCTTTACACCATGCCCTTAGTGGTGTAACAGGACTATGTCCCTATTGCTCTCCATCCTTCTTTGTTAGGGATGTCCCTGAATCATACAAATCCTGGCACACATATATAACACCCGCAGCATGGCAGGGGTGAGGAACACACACTTGACTCCAAGTGCATTAATTCTGGCTGGATAAGAGACTTCTGATCACCTGGGATTAATGACAGCTCAGGGTGCAGGGGAATGAAGGAGATGGTCCACGGAGCCAGAGTGACAGAGACCAGAGGGAGCATCACACGGTGCCCTGGTCCACAGGGTGGATGGGGAGAGTCCATGTCACCAGCAGTACCCCTCAGCTGTGCCACAGGAAGGGGACTTGGCACAACGAGGGGTGCGCTCTGCAGTAATGTGGCTGTTTATAAACACAAAATGTTTCCTTGGGCAATTTTTTTCTTTTTCCCTTCTTCTTTTTTTTTTTTTAACCCCTCCAAATAATTAAATTGTGTTATAAATTTTGGCACACTTAAAGCTGTTGCTAGAAAAGCCTATAATGAGTTCTCCTCAGACAAATTAGCCAACATGCTTTATTCCTTGGTGATATATCTCATCCTCGTGTCTGGCCATACATTTTATTGTTTTCAGAACCAACTCCTCAGGGTATCCACAGGATAACAACAAGAACCTGAGTAAGGACAATTTAAGTTCATGTGTCGTTGACTGCTTCAGATTAAGGATTCAGACTTTTTTATTTCTAAATATTCTTGTTTTTTTTCTTTTTTAAATTTGTAACTGATTTCATATCATACCTTCACAGAAAAACATTTTAGTTGCAGAAACGTAGCAAAATAGTTGCCCTATCCTGCAGACTGCACTTTTAAAAATACCTTGGTGTATCCCTCTGTTTTAAGGAGGGGTGAAACTGTGAAGATGCTGGAAGCAAAACATCTGACATCTGTGGTGACTGTTTGGGAAATCTCTCCATGCAAAAAAGTCTGAGAGCACAGACTGATTTTCAAGGAATCTTTCCAGCGCTGAATGATTTGGTGTAGACTGAACGAGAATTTCGCTGACAGAGCTTATGTCACCTGGAAGTCAGGAGGTTGGAGCGGGAGTCAATACCCTGAGAAACGATCAAAGCAGAGCACTGGCCACGCACATGGGGTCTCTGAATTGCCAGACCATGGCTGCTGGGGGTGTCCTTCTGCTCCAGGCTTTGCTAACAAGCTTTGCTTTCCTCAGTCCTAACCCTGGCAATCGCTGTCTCATGGGGAATGCTCCCACCCTCAGAGGTTTGGCCCAGAGCTGTAGTCAGGTCAGAGACTCCCCGTCTGCGTCGGCACCCTCTCTGGTGTTGCAACACACCCCCAGAGGGGATGCTGGCGACAGACATCTCACCATCTCTGCCGCAGAGCCCCTGACGATGCGAACGATGCGAACGCAAAACCTGCAGCCTCCGTTAAGCACGGCTCGTTAATTCCCTTCTGTAGTCCACACGTCAGCAGCAGAGAGGGGCTGACTGCTGTGTGAGCACAGACTGGACTGCACACTGGGCTTGGGCTTTTGCTTGACCTCAACAAGCAAATCCAATGGAACTAAATGCAAAAAAAACTGGTCCAACATCAGCCCCGACAACCCGTTTAGCGCTCCTCTTCCCCGCAGCAGGGTTTGGGTTGGCTTTCTAGGCACATACATTATTCGCTAACTACTTAGAGCACCGTAGAATAAAAAATAAGTAAAAAATTAAAAAAAGACAACAGTGGGACATGACTGATCAGTGAAATCAAGCACAGTGGAACTGAGATGTATTTGCACAGCACTGCCCTAATGCCTGTGCCAGGGTTCACACACCTCTGCTCCCAGGCAGGCCAGTCACTTAGAAGAGCTTTAAGTTGGGTGAGAAATGTGGGCAGGTGAGGAGGTTTAAGCATCTTTTAAAGGAATCTAGCCATAGAAAATACAGCTAAAATTGCTGAGCCTTTCTCTAGCTCCAAACCAGTACTTGGTGCAGAGGAAAGGACGTTTGCACAGCACAGTCACCCATTAAAGATTTCAGGCAAAACATGCAAGCCATTAGTATGCATGAGAGCTCCTTTATGTCTTTGTTGTTGTTCAACAGAAAGTACTGTGGAAATTCTGCAACTGAGCTCTAAAGGGGAAAAACAAGGGATAACTGTAGCCAAATGAACCCTGACAAATGTTGTACCCCGGTACTACTAGATGTGAACAGATTACATATCTGCTTACAGGAACATGCAGGTTTGCTATTACACTTCAGAAGGCATCTCTATTAAAAATTTCAAGTATTTGGAAAAGTTCATGCACTCCAGCTGAGGAATTTTTGATTAGGGAAAAAGATTTGATTCTTTCCTAAGCCAAGTATGTACATTTGGCAGAATGACACACAGCCAGTATGATACTGAAATTGTACCAGCCTTGGGGCAATAAACCCCAAGTTTTTCCTGTGAGAAATCCCGCTCAGAAGAAAACGACAGGAACACAGAAGAGAAATGGCATTGTTTCGAGGGAAGAAAAATAGAAGTTTCCATGAAGAGGATAAAGCGTGTCTCTGTCCCCGCCGAGAAGGTCATAGGGCAACAGGTGGAATGAAAGCCTCCAGCAAAAACCTCTTTAGAGGTTACTTCAGACAGGTTTAAATCACGCTGCTTTCCACCATGCTGGCCTTTGACTTCTGCTATCGCCTGCCCCGAGGCACTCGGCCACACAAGTTTTCTGAGGCCGGGTTATGAGGCGTCCAAAGCATCTTGCTGGACAGGGAATATGGCAGGGAAAGGCTGATTAACCAGCAGGATGAAAACCCCGATTAGCAAAACACGTATCCAAAAGGCAACGCAGACCGAGCCACGCCACAAGAGTCCTGTGGAAGAGATACGACTTAAAAAAGGAATGGAGCTAATTAGGCTTCTGGAGAGTAATTATGGATCATATGACTTACTGAAGAGTGAAATGCTTGTCAAATGTAGCTGGGATTTATTTAATCTTTTGTGATTAAATCCCCCTTCTAATTCTAAGCTTTGGAATTACTCCCTCAACACCAAAGCACAGATTAAACCCTCTAAATGGAGTTTAATTATACTCTGTTGGCTGTCCCCACTCCCGCTAAATGCTGATAAAAGCCTTTGGTGTAAATACTACTACTAAATCATAACCAAAGGGAGGCCTCTATTTCACAGTATTTGTTGATTTATTGTTGTTTTGATGCATATTCTTTTTATTGAGTATGAAACATGAAAAAAATCCATAGTGGTGTGGATGCTGTGGCCACATCTCTCTTCTGAAGGCAGACTGAAACCTCCACACCAACACCATCAAATACACAGCCCCATGGTAAATCAACAGGAAAATAAGACTGAAACTTTGCTGAGGTCAAGCACACTGCGCTGTCCCACCGTGCAAGTTAAAGGTCTGTTCTGAACTTCATACTGAGCATCACATAAAGCCTTGAGGAACTAGTTAAATTTGAGGGGACAAATGTATTCATTTACCATCACCGAGAAACACCAAACGATCACAGCACGTGTGATAGTTGAGGTCTCTCTTAGGGCTTTGAACTCCCAAGAGGTCAGTAATCAAGCACCAATCTCATCCTCAATTAAAGAAGGAAGAAATTCCACTGTTGTTCCTGATAAGCCAACCATAGTACTGCTGCCTAATTGCAAGAGTGCTGAAAGCATATGGGGTTTATTTTTGATTTACATGTGCAACTGCTTTCCTAACCAAATTGTCAAAGCTTAAGATAATTATCTCAGAAAATATTGGATCCATTAACTCATAGACCAAAGATAGGCCACAGGCAAAAAAAGTATGTAAGAAAACAGCTTGTAGGCATCCCTGCTGGCTTAGGGTGGGCACTGAGTGGGCTGTGTTCCTCACTGCAGTATCATTTTACCAACCATCATCAGCCTTAGAGGCTAAAAATGTCTTCAAACATGTAATCTGAATTTGCATGAGAAATAGCACCCAAGAGATCACTAGTGTGTGAGGATTTGCCTCCCGTAGGAAAATTATTAGTAGACATAATTTTAGTAGTGGACATAATTTTATCCAAAAATGGAAAGACTAACATCATTCACATAAGGCAAAATTTAAAAAAGCAGCACTTCTGACAGCAGGATTATGGATCTATTTGTAGCCTCAGTTAATTGTGTGGTATTAGCAAGACCTTTGGGTAACAACACATCAGCTGAAAGTTGATGTTGCAGCTTCCAGTCTGACCGAAGAGCTTGCAAAATAGGTTTTTACCCAGTGTTGGCCAACACTTTCATCACAGGCAGTCTTCTTCGGTTTTGTTAGCACACTCATCTACTCAAAATACATTAATGACTACTTCATTTCCTGTGGCTATGTTTTAAACCATGAAGTTATTGCTTACGCTAAAGTCTCCTAGTCAGTAACTTTAACTTGTATTAAACTGCCATTCTGAGGAAAAGATCAGACTCTTGGTTATGCCCAAGGAGAGGATGTTTTGGCTTGCCGGGGACACAACCGTATTTCCTTTTGCAAGTGTCTGCCAGGCCATCATTTATCACCACAAAACCAAAACCAGGTGTTACAAAACACCCACTATGCTTCAGCCAGAAATAAATAATCTAATCACATACCCTTTAAACACCTGTATTCAAAATACTGGACAGACTCTGAAATAAAGGGCTCCCACCTTAAAAGAAAAGATACAATTCCATAAAAAAATCTCATGTATATCAAAGCATATTTCTAATTTGGAGAAGATGTGGTTGAGTTATTAACACTTGAAGTCTCACACATAATGTGTTAGACCTGTACTAGCTTTAAGCTCCAGCCCCATTTTCTTTACAGCCTGGGGCTGTGTTTGGCTGGCTGGGAATGTCCTGTGGATGTGTGCACTTCAAGTAGAGAAACACATTTTCTCCCCCATTTCTGGACATGGCATCCTATGGAAATGGGAAATTACTCTAAAAATACTTAGAAAAGGCATGATTTCAAATCACAATTTTAGAGTTAAGTAGCCTGTGCCTTCTTATCGATCAAAGATGAAAAAATGTGTTTAAGATGCAAACACAAAATTGTTCAAGGATGCTAGTTTTGAGCACAATTTTTTCATCATCTTTAATGAGTTTATAATTGTGATGTTTAATCACAGTTACCTTTCTACAGTTTGGCTTGTTTGTGATTTTTTAGTAACTAATGTTTTTGCAGGAGTACTGAAAAGAGATTACATAAAATACGGAGTTTAATTGCATATATTAAATCATGTATAAAAAATCATGTAGAAAGGGGTCTGCTAAGATTGGTAAAATGCAGACTGCAGAAGGATGTATTCACACCTCCCTGTAAACATGAGGATAAAAGTCGCTTGTAATTTCTCTGATCCGTTTGATGCTCTATTTCTACCTGATACCTCAACATTTTTCACAGTGCACATGTAAATTAGTATAAACTTTTAACGGAACTTTTATATTCTCTGTCATAGCTACATGACCAAGCTCCTCTCTCTCTAATGGCTATGTCAATTTCAGATCAAGAAGGTTTGAAAATGGAAAAATATGTTCTGTGTTTGTGCTCCATGAGAAGAGGAGAGCAATTGGCTCTGAAAAATTTTAATTCAATGAATTCTGACTTTGACAAAACACATTCCTGTAGTTTTGTGTTGTTTGAAGCAGAATTTTCCTTTAGTCAGATTTTAAGTGGTTGCCTGCACGTTCATTCAATATCTCATTTGTTCTTGATAAAAGTTTGTAGTTTGGGAAATCTCTTCCCAAGCACAAAACTTTGGAACAATTTCTTCTCTGCTGGCCAGTTATTTTAGGTCCTTTAAAAAGAAGCCAGGCACTCTTGAAAGGTAATTATCTCCTGCTGGGCATCTGCCATTAGCACAGAAATTACACACCAGGCTCTCAGCATTACCAGGAGGCTCATACAGAAAGAAACTAAAAAAAAAAAAATTAAACTGTAGCATATTCCTTTCCTCTATTGTTTACAATACATTTTAACAACATGAAGTTGTAATACTGGCATTTTTTTTAACTCCTTTGTTTTTTTTTTTTTGCAGTCTGTTACTCGTAACTATGCCTTTTCTTTGGGAGGATCTCAGAAGTATGGGGATGTGGTGGCAGCAGAAAAATAACGCAGTTATCACCCATCTGCGGGCCATGCCGGTTTCCCAGGGGATGCGGAAATCTCATTAAGCTGTGTAACGAAAGACAGTGCACATGGATATTTTTTTGTGGCTTCCCCAACTGCAGGGCAATTCACCCTGAGCCGCGGATGCACAGCTCGACTGTGGGTATGGAAAATAGCTTAATGCCATCAACGCACGAGATGGTTTAACACTTCAGGATACGTGCCGTTTGAAGACCATGACACCGTTAAATGTGGGCAGAGCCGTGAAGCCAGCCCTAGCTAACAGCTTATCTCACATTTACTTGATTAAATGGTCATTAGGATTTCAAAAGCCCCAGCAGATGAGCCAAGCGGCCTCTCATGAGGCTACAGGCCATTTACAAGAAATGAATGTTAGGGCCATTTTGAGGAATAAATCATAAGCAGAGAAAATGTGAGTCACAGCTTTTACTGAGAAAACCACCACCTTCATAGAGCCCAGATGAGATACCTGGCTGGTAGAAAGAGAGGGTGGTTTTAAGGCAGTCCCTCATGCCACCACGACCACAGAAATTTGACATGTCATGCACAGACAGGCAGTCAATTCCTCTTCATTCCAGGTTTCATGAAAAAGTCATCTGAAATGTAAGTGATGCCAACAGGCAGAGCTGATGCTTGGCAGAAGGGAGCAGACGGAAAAGGTCCCCTGCCAGTACTTGTCTCTCCAAAACCAATGCATGACTGTTCTTGGATTACAGTCATGTGACAGAATGTTTTTTAAAAAACCAAGTAACACAGGTGTTAAATCTGTTAAAAAAAACGCATCCCAAAACGTATCTTTTTTAAAGTGCATGATCTGTTATTTACGAAGTGTTTACTGAAACTGTTGATGTGAATTAAGTACAAGGTCCCAACCACAGCACACTCCAGGGGCTGAGTAAACAAAGACGGGCAAAGTCAGCCAAAGGGAAAAAACAGAACAAACCCAATAAAAACAGTGTTCCCAAACCCTCGTCAGACTCCATCTGCACGCAGACAGACCGCCATGTAAATCTGCCTCAAAGCTGCCCCTTGGACAAGCACCTTCCAGCTTGGGTCTCCAGTGAAGGCCTCGTAGACTTTTCTGCAATTCCTGGATCAGCAGCATTTATGTTCCCAAATGGACAAAGACATAGAAGTAAGGTCCTGCTTGTGAAACATTCACATACTATAGCGATAGGTATAACAATTTTGGCAATAGTTGCCACCAATAAGCCAACTCTCCAAGTATCTCTTTTCAGCTGAGCTCTTTAAAAAAAGAATATGTTCCTTATTATTAAATAAAAGAGAGAAAAGATTTTTTTTTTTTTAATTAGCATTGACATTCCTTAAAAATAATTTACAAACAAGAAGGGGTAAAACAGCACAAAGGAAAACTTCCAACAAAGTCAGTGAAACTAATCTGCAATTTTCAGTTGTAATTGCACTTTTAGTTTCTCCTCTCTTTTCCCAGATATCCTCTCTCCAGGATGCAGGCATATTGAAATGGAGTAATATGGGAAAAATCCTTAAGTTCAACCTTAGCCAAAAACTAAAAATAATAAATCTTTCTGAAAGGAAGCTCAAAAAAAAAAAATAATTCGTGTTTTTCTTGAGCCAACAAAGATGTGAAAATAAGATAAAACTAGAATGCAGAAATCATTGTGTTTCATCAACAACAAAACAGGTCTTCCAGGTTTTACAGACCAGCAGTAAATATATGGCCTTCTGTCATCCAGGATATGGATGATCTCAGCTATATAATCTGAATTAAAAAAATTTTCACGATGCTGTAGACTTCAAACAGTAATCTCACCTAAAGAAACCTTCGGTACACTCAAACAATTGCAATGCTATAGAGTGGTGCTTTCGGAAAGGACAAAGAGATTTTCTTTATATATCTATATAAATATATGGATATAAAAAGATATAAACATACAAGATGATATTTGTATTATATAAAGTTTATTTTGTGTGTGTGTGAGAGAGGCATATTTGAATATATTTATGTTAAAAGTAAAGTTTGTCTTACGGGCACTTTGCTAAAACCAAACCTTCTCTTGAGTAACCCATAAAGCAAACTTTCATATCTGAATGTGTAAAATCCCACTGAGTACAGTGATGCTATTGATATTCCTATCAGTGTCCAAGTTTAAACTCTACTTTCCCAGACATTTATGGGGACCAGCAATGATGAAAAGCCCATTACAAAATCCTTTGATCATCGTCTTTAAGCAGAGTTTAAAATCATGCCTTACCTACATTTTCAACAATATCCGACATATTTTCAATTTTCTTTCTTTCGGTGCAGGGTCAACCATTTGGATTTGTTCAGCTGTTTATGCTCCATAAGTATGCTAATCACACAACTGATAAATGCAATCACTTGGGAATTTTGCATGTTCAATTGACTCTCAATAACTCTTACAGTTATAAACATTAGGTCATAGTCTCAGAGTCTCTCTTTAAGGAGGCCATATATCCTGGAACACCATTTTCCTTGTGTGGTCTGAGCTCTAAAATACCACTGGCACGATGTCAGTGAAAACGCAAGCAATTTAGGTTTGTATCCCACAGTAAAGATCATTTTGTTCCTCAAAGCAGATCACTGCTAAGTCTTCACGGGCACTTAACGTAACCTCCTACCCATATCTTCCCCACCCAGTGAGTTTTAATGCCAGCTGATGGGAGAAACTGATATTAGCAGGAGCTGGCTCCTATTATCAGGCACAGATATGGTTTAGACTTGTTGCTGGAGAAATAAAAAAATTAAAAAGTGTCCTCAGTGCGATGCATCCAGACCCTGCTGTGCACCCTCACTGCCAGCCCACAGCACCATCCCATGGGAAATGTGCGGAAGGATGTAAGGATGATGGGGGGACTCTGCACACCCAGGTTGTATTTAGGAAGGCTCAGGACAACTTTCCTCAGACTGCAAGTTACTGTGCTCCCCATATCCTTCTTAGAGGATTTAGAGCTCCTCTGGCTTCCCCTGAATACGAAACACCAGTTGTGTCCTCAGGGCTCCTGTGGTGCTTCCTTTATTTCACCAGTGCTATGCAACAGAAATTAAACATACCAGTCTAGTCTGGAGAAAAAAATCCCACCCAACCGAACAGATGAACAAATGCCATATGAGTGCCTAAAAATCTTTTACGTGGACTAGATTGTGAGATGGTAAAAACTAATCTATATTGGAGGAAAAAGCATTTTTTAATACCAGTTAGCAAAAGAGTGAGGCATCTCTTTCCCCCCAAATACTGCATTGCTTGGGGATTTAAGAAAAAATACCTACTTTCTATTTAGAGTTCAGTTTCCTGTGCTGATTTCAATCTGCAGCGTGCATTGAGATCACATTCAAGACAAGTAGAACAGAGATCCAAAAACCCACTAAAATTACAGCTCTTTCCTCCCTCTATAATTTCTTAAAAACTACAGCAAGCTTAAAGCTGTTGCAGCTTAAAATACTATTTCACGTTTCCCTGTAACCCAGGTATAAATTATGGATATCAGGGACTGTCAGGGTCTACAAAGTACTTCCTAGCCCTGATTTTATGTTTGGATTTTCATTTCAATTGATAGATACAAGAGATCATATATTGCCCGAGAAAACCTTATTCCTGATACCTCCCAAGAGATTAGAGTTAATTTGTGTTCTTCCAAATTCTCCCATAGTATTTGGTCATTTCAGACTTTTCCAAGAAAGTTAATGTTTCTTGAGATCTCCACCCATTTTTGCTAAATTGTACCCCCTCTGGAGATCCCTCCCAAAAATAACAGCATGATACACCTATTTGCTTTAGAACTGGAACTATATTTTCAGATCCTGAAGTAGACACAGCAACTGCTTTTAGTCTGTAACCAGCAATTACAGCACAAATATTTGGCTCGTTTCTATCCTTCTTTGATAGGTGCCACCAAAAAAACCCCAACATATTCATATTCCTCACATTCCTGCTGGCTCATGTCCTCATGAGCTCCACGGGCAGTCCCTGTTGAAAATCAGGGACTTTTGGTATGGGATTTGTCTTAGTTCAACATTGCATTTGGGAACACATGTTCCAAAACAGCAAGTAACTTAATCATGGCAGCATCCTAATTTTTTTAAAAAAATAAACATGCAAACAAAAAAAACCAAACCCACAAGTTAAAGTCCACCAGTTTAATTTTCTGTAAAATGTTTCATCTCTCTCATTTTACTTTCTGGCCTTAGACTTGTCAGATTGTTAAACTGACACAGAGTATTACATTTCACTTAGGATCATTCATTTCACCAGGATCTGGAAAAGCTCATTGGTATTGTTCACTTGTATTTTTTCCATTCTCTTTGCTCTATATATGAAGCTACAAAACTGTCACCATGTGGCACATGCCTAAACCGAGTACCCATTCAACTGCATTACCCTCAAGTTATCTTCCAGGACCCCAAGCCCTCCTCGCGGTTAGTCACTGACTCTTCTGGTGGTTATTTCTAAAGAGCTGTTCGTGACCACATCCCGCATTAAATGTGTCAGTAACTCTCAAATATTTGGCAAGCGTGGGCTTCTTTCTGTTGAGAGATCAGAACGCCTTTGGACATGGTCTGCCGCCGTGACTCACAGTTGAGCTGTCCTTCATTCATGTCCCAAGGATTTCAAAAATAATAAAAAGGGCAGAATCTGCCCCAAAACCTCTGGTATGTGTGGTAATGACCCTTAAAGGCCAGGAGAAAACTGCTCTAAATGTTGGGTTGGAAGTTAAGCGGACAGCTGGGACATGCTTGCCTTGACTTCATCCTGTAAATCCTCATTCCATAGTAAGATCATACTCATAGCAAAAGTCATCTACATTGAGCAATTTCTACACATAATGGAAAGTAAAGCCATAGCTTCTCTCTTTCTGGCCATTGAGTCATTTCAAACTTGCTGCAAATTACTTTTTCAAAGACTCTTCTGTTTTTCTTGGCTGAGAAAAACACAGAGAAGTTCCACAAAGCAGAGAGCTCATTCTAATAATGCTAATTATCCTGGTTCGGATCCCTGTTTACAGTAGTATAGAAAGGATGTATTTTGTCTTCACGTGCCCTTAAGCAAACCCTGGGTCTGACCTTGCAGCCTCTGGAACACAGTCACGTCTGTTGGGGAGATAATATCGTTCATGTCGCTCCTGTATCAGCTTTCTGTTGGCATTGGTTCAGTTCTTATAAGCAACAACCTCCCTTGTCTCAGCCCTCGGCTCATTTGAAGCTTTTATTGGTGCAACTGCTGCTTTCTCAGTTATTCCAACTTAAAGGGTCACTGGAGAATCAACCTCCAGGTCACGTCTTTGCTCTGTTACTGTTCGGGAACAAGCATCTGTGAAAGTCACCTACACAAGACAACCCACCTCTTCACTCTGTGAAGGAAAGAAAACAAAGCTGCAATATCCCAACCTGTGTGCCAGTGGCCTCTGGACTGGATTTGAGCAGGCAGCACTCATACAAAAAGTTCTCTTTTTGCATATGTCTCAGGACATCTAATCCCCAAAGTGCCACTTGGAACAATTCCATAAAGAGCAAAAAAAGTTCTGTTCTTTGAACTACACTATAGACTATTCCCCAAAACTGTGTCCTTGGAGATGCTATATGATAGATGCTTAGATCTGCAATCAGGTACTGAGAAAAGCATACTCAAACATTTCTCTCTATCCCCCCAAACAACTACAATATAGTACTGTTAACTAATTAAAAATCTTATTTTTCATGAATTCATAAACTCACATGCCATTAAGGCTCTAACTCCATTACAGATGTTAAATCCTGGTGTACTTACCATGATTTAGGTCCATGAAAGAGACTCTGATATTTAGAAAAACCCCACAATTGTCCCACTAGGATTCAGAAAGAAAAGTCACCATTCAGGGCTAGACAAAGCATGCTCTGCTCTGAGTGTGTATTAGTAAGCTTCTTGGGAAGACCGTCAGTTTAAACATCATTCAAATATTTTCTATATTTCCTTGTTTTGTTTATTTCCAGGGATATTTGTTCCATGTTAACAATGACAAGGGAGACATCCATAAAGAGACAGCACCATCACAGGATGCTGAGCACAGCTATGGAAGTCATTCGGACAAGAGATAAGATTTCCCACGTCCAACACTTTCAATAACAAAGCTAAAAGCTCAGGCAAAATGCTGGAGAGGAAGGAGCACCGGATTATAAGGCACCAGGACATGATTTGTGCGACAGAGGATTTCCAGCCTGCAGAAGTCAGTGGTAAAACCACAGGCATTAGTGCAAGCGTGAGAGGTAGAGCTGGTGTCCTGAGCAGCCCGCTGTGCTGACCCCAAACACCTCCAGGCTGGAGCGAGCATGACCCCAGCCTGAGGGCTGCTGGTTTATTTGATGTGAGGCAGCTGGGAATACACTGGCTCAATTTGGCCAACTACACAGTTGGTTACATGACATACATAAGGAAGAAAATGACTGAGCACGCAGTTTTGCAATCTAGTGAAAGTATGTGAGCTATGCAGCCGGAGACAACTTCTCCAAGTTAGAGGACAGATGCCTGCAAGGGCCCCATCACAGTGTCCAGACTTCCCAGTGCAAACCAGCTCCAAATCTAGAAGCTGTTTTGCCACCTCAATATGGACTACATCTAACAAGACCAACATCTTAAAGCTTGGTACTCAGCATCATTCAAATAGCTATGTAAATTTTAAACTAGGACTGGCTTGCACCTTTCCCAGAGGGATGTTGCTTCATTACATCTCTAAACCATCACACGGGATGTCCCCATCCCTGAAAGCCTTGTCCCAGGTGTGACTCCTCATCCTTGCAAGTTAACATCCAGAATTGCAGAGGCTCTTCCAGCTGGGGTCTTGCCAAGGGTTTGCACAGTAGTGTTAAGATTTTCTCACAGCTACTGCAATTGCTTTACTGCCTACACTGTGGCACCACACATGCCTTTCTCATTTCCAGGTCCCATTTTTGCCATAACCACACATTTTCTCCTGTGCCTCTGCCAGCTGATGAGACTCTCACTTCCAGCATCATCTCCTGATAAAGACAACTGTCTCAGAACTCCCACTGGGCCAGATAAAGTTATTTTACCTACAACAAGCTGACTCTTGAAATGATACAAGGATTTAGGTAATCCCTGTTGGGGATCAATTCCTGCCAAGTTTTGACCATTATTTATTTTCTCTCCTTCCCAAAGATCTAAGTACCAGAGGTGATGATCCACTAAGCAAGAGTGTTAGAAAAGCACAAACATTCCAGTGATTGCATATATTCCTCTAGGAAAACACTGGAGAAAGTCTGACCATCTCTAAGGCAGACAGAAAATGTAGTTTTCTCTCCTGAGATGCACGTCCCTTGGCTCTTCTCAGGGGACTGAACAAGGGCATTTCAGAGCACCCCCTCACGGTTCTGGATGCCCCAGATGAAACTGTGCTTCAGTTTTTCTCTGAATTCTAGCAAGAAGCCTGGAGTTTTCAGATATATCATTTTTCCCTTATTTATTCAAGTTAACGTGCTTTTTCCCCTTCTCCACTGGTGGTAGATTGGGAGTTTCAGGGATGCTTATCCTGGATCTCTGCATTTACAACTCACGTGCCCCGGAATGAAAACGATCCAGGATTGATTTTCTGTTCAAAATATATGCACATTTACATTTGTGATCAGATCTGCATCTTTAATTTCCTCTCAGAGTCGCCCCGCAGTACCATGTCCTGCAGCATGGTACAAGGACAGTGTAATCCTGCCATGACATGGTGCTGCCATGGACTTTTCCCTTCTGGGCATATCCAATTCCTGCTTTGGCAGACTTTTACATTCTCCTGAGACTCCTGATAAGCCTGAAGTGTTTTCCATCTCTCTGCAGCACTGTTTAACAAAGTTATGATATTTACAAGCAAGTAAAAAAGAAAATTTTAAGGCAGCTTTTTGGAGTTATCGGTACAGAACTGCACGAGTTAAAGTCACACAACTAGGAACAAAAAAATGCAGCCCTGTAATCAAAACCACTGCTGAGACTCTCGGATAATTAACAAGGGAAAAGAGAGGGTATGTTCTCCTTTGGCGTTTGGAAGCAGCGCACATAACCCTAAAATTCAGCATCTTTCAGGGATGTTGATAAACGCAGGACAATTCAGAGAAAAACTGGAAGAGTGACCTACTTTCCCAGAATAGAGACCATCATCCTAGTCACCTTTTCAAAGACATTGAACACAGACTTGATCATATTCTAAAACAGGATTTGTAATCTGGGTTGTTGTTTTTTGGGTTTGTTTTTTTTTCATGTCAGTAAGTTATAAATTGCTGCCACATAAAGAAATTAACCAATATTTATTAATCTTTTATTCCCTATACTCTGTACTTGAGCACAGGTCCTCAGATGATATGTAGGAATCTGACTTCTACCAAAATCAATAGAGTGAAGCATTCAAATGATTTGACAAGCTGTCCCTTAGGACATCACAGGTCTGAGAATAAACTTACGCTGATCTTGACAAGACAGGACTATAAATAAAAAGGCCTGGTTATAGTTTCTAGTGAAGATACACCAGTCTATTGAAGGTTTCCAACATTTTAAAAATTGTTTAAAATTGCACATCTTTGGTTTATTCATTTATAAGCAGCCCAGAACTGCTGACTATCCAAAGAAATCATGCAAGAAACAAGTTGGGCTTTGATGGTTGTTTGGGTTTTTTTAGGATTTTTAAGTCAAAAATAACTTTAAAAATCTAGGTGATACAGAAAAGTGTTAAAAAAACAGAACTTAATCGCTCATATGCAACAACTGCTGAACTAGATGATTCTTTGAAAAATACAATCAAATTACTTCATCCTGAAGGGAACTGGAAGACATTTCACAAAAACCAAATTCCAGGGTCTAATATCATTTTCACCATCACTTAAAGCAGCATAAATCTAGAGAAGCTCAATCAAAGCCAATGGAGCCACCTCCAATTTGCACCTTTGATGCAAAGAAGGTTTTGAATCTACCTAACTTTTTTGTTCACAGGCACTAGGAAACAAACATGAGGTATTCTTGCTGTCTTGGATGGGACAGTAATTTATGTAGCATTTTTATGTGTATATGCTGTCATATCTCAACCTGAATTTCTTCCAAAAGAATTCGTTCTCTGCCATTACAGACAGCTAAGACATTGCCAGAACCTTCTTAACTTCAGCAGTTGAGATTCTAAGTTTATAAATAATTCCCTTTTGTTGTGATTTTCAGCTATATGCTGTAAAGAAAAAATTAAGGGCTCTATGGCTGAACCACCATCTAAACATTGACTTTACGAAGGGAATGACTGACCTACCATAACCTATGAAGTACCTTGGAGCATTTAGCAGAGAAGTACGTTGTGGAAAATTTACTTTTTTGGAAGGCTTCTCTTCTTCCTCTGCTTCTCCCTGCCATTGTCACCAGGCAGCTTGGGATGATGTAAGGATTCATGGTACAGGTCTTCCCCACAGCATCCCCAGTTAGTTAATAGGGGAACTCAGGGATTGAACGACCACTTCTGAGACTCATATACTCAAGCATTTCCCACAAATACCCATGACGTGCCTCCAGAACAAGCCATGACAGAGACTTTTCCAGTTATTTGATGCTGCTTTGCAGCTTTTTCCACATGCATCCCATTGTAGCAGGCAGGATATTTAATACTTCAAAACAGTTAATCTTGCAACTGAGACTGCATTTCAATAATAAACAACTTGCTGTAATTTTTCATCCTCTGAGCCGTTATATTTCCAAGAAGCATGGTCAAGATGGCTTTTAATAAAAGGATTGCTATATTTGTTTGTTTCTTTCTTCCAAAAAAAGAAGACCTACAGAGTAAAACACCAAATTGGACATTATGGAATACAGCCAAGGTCTCAGTCCTAACATACAATTAAGAGGAATCTGAACACAGAAAGTTTCCTCTCTGCTTCCATCCTGAAGATATATTTGTCCTGCATTAAATCTTTGTCAAGTCCTTAAGGAAAATTTCTTGGAACAATTTTCTTTTCATTGGAATGACTTATAACTGTAATGGCTGTAAGGTCAATGAAAACCTTTGAAGTCTCTTTTTCCTGGTACTTAAAAATATACAGCAGTCCATGTTGCTAATAAGGATGTGTAAATAAATACATGTGTACATGTTAGCCATTCTTGCTCCCGACTACTTGTTTTCTGCTGCTCTTTTCACTCCACCACAGCTATTTTCACTGGAGATGGTCCAGTGATGTACCGTTAGCTTACTCCCACTGTGGAAATACTCTGGATATTTTTGCAACATAAGAAAACATCACAAAAATCTAATTTATCTCTCGGTGGATATGAAAAAAAATATACTTTAAAAAAAAGGAGCATTTTTACCTCTTATCTCAAACAGTAGCATTTCGTTGAACTGGAATGACAGAAATCACCATAAGTAAACAAAGCCCAGCAAGTTATTTGAAGATCTGATTTACAGCGACCTTCGCTGCCATAACAGGAACACTACATCTTCAGCATAAGCTATCAAGTTCTTTTTTTTCTGTGAGGCACAAATTAGGCTTTTTTCTCCATTTTATGGCTGGAAAAGTAGACAGTAATGACATCCTGTAGTAAAACTTAGTGGGTAACTTAAGGCAGAATTTGGCGTGATACGGCTCCTTGAGGAGCACAGAAATTTAGCCCAGGGACTAGAACTACAAGTCAACTATTGGCAAGTCCATCCTAAGGTTGAAAAACATTGCCCTCCAGCATCACTGTGCACCCACTGATGTACATCTGGAGAGGCACTGTCAAGGACCCTTCCAGGCACGCTCAATAAAACTGCAACTCAAATATGGGTCAGTGTGAGGACAACAAACAGCACAAACAAGACTCTGGCCAATAAACTCAGCTTGGAAAGACAAACGGAGACCTCACTTCATTGGTTAGATGCCTTCAATCTGCTTGAAGAACTTTTTGCGTTTTTTTTTTTTCATGGAATGCTAATAAGGATTATGAAGAATTCCCAAACTGACGCACTTTGGTATAGGTCCAGGGAAGTCAGTAGAGCTATAGAAATGCAACCCTCTGCAAATCCTTTCATACAGCACCTTTAGCGCCCATGCAGGGGACCAAAAGAGCCATCCTTTAACACAGATGAGCTTTTAAGAACAATCAAGAAAGAACCAGTCCTACACACATGTTCATGTATACTAAGTAGTCTTCTTGAGCGACACAAAGAAATTTCTGCAGGAAAAAGATGAAAAAAAGGATGAAAAAAGATCAGATACAAGGAGGAAGTTTGAATGCATTCTGGATCTACTTTGAACCCAGAGTAGATGCCAGGACCACAGGTCTGTCTTTATAAAACTTCTGTGGGTAAATCTCATCATTGAGCTTATATCAAAATGAAATTTTCACTTCTCTTTAAGGAGTTTTAAAGCTAAGAGGAATTAGGATGTTCATTTTATCTGAAGGTTAACTCTTTACCTTTCTCCCCATTGGTCATATACAGAGAGAGCAGATGGAGCCTGGACTCCTAAAGCAGACTCTTAACAGAAAGGTCTGAAAACTGGGAAGTGTCAGATTGTTCACTCTTTCCCTCCCTCATCCATATTTTACTTTTTTTTTTTGTCTGGAAGAAAGAAATATGGGGAACTGAAGGGTGAGAGGAGGCAGCGAAATACTCCCAGAAGTAAAATTTTTAGAATCTTCTGTTTTGCTATTAGACAAGCCAAAAAGCAAGCAGGACAATGTAGAATAAAAACGTATTCCACATTCTCCATTTTTAATAACATTCCATTTTGTGTTTCTTCATTTTAAAATCAGAAAATCTTGACATGAGAATTAAACAAAAAAAAAAAAAGAGAAAAGAGAAAAGAAAGGATTGACCCATTTTCTAGAGGCTCCTCATCTCTCAATTTTGAAATTTAATGCAGTTTCACCAACAGCTCTCTGGATACGCAGAAAGTCCATTGGATTGGAGTAGACATACACAAACCAAACCAAATCAACCTAATAAGCTTTTAAAATCCAAATATACACCAAAACAACCTTTCTACATCTGCTTAAGCAAATATGCTATTTTCCCTGTAAGCAACACGTTATGTAATATATCAAGAGGCACCACAAGAGTCAGAGTCTGAGGCAACGCTTGCCTGTAGACTGTCTGGGCCATGGTGCAGACCAACAGCCCAACCACGCTTGGGTTCATCATGCTACTGATTTCCAAGCAGCGGGCAGAGATCATCCCAGCCTGCCTGTCTGCCACCGCTCCTCACTCCTGCCTTAGGAAGCTGCTGTCAAAAGCACGTATCCCCAGGAGGATCAAGCATTTTCCAAACAGTAGCTCTAGTGACCTCTGGTCCCTGAAGTATCTCTCTCACTCTCTGGTTCTCAACCACTAAGATCTACCAAAGACCCTCAACCCCATTTTCACCCGTTTTTTCTCTTCCCACAGATGCTATTATAAGGATTAAAATAATTTTCCCTTTGGCTATTTTTGTTTGAATTATAACTCATTTCAACTCTCAAAGGCAATAATCTCTAAACTAAGGGGTTTTGTCAGAATTCCAGAGAGCAATGTTTAGGAAACGACACTGCTTTTTTGGTGCAGCTATGATAATAAACTCTATAATGAAAATTGCGTATGATAATAACATCTTGTTGAATAGGCAAGATGTCAGATTTACAACATATATTAAATGTGTTGAATGTGATCATAGAGATATTAACATTCCACTGAGACATCGCAGCTCGAAGGAGGAAGTTATTTACAATGAAATAACACAGCCAATAAAGTTATTTGCTCTCTCTCATAAAAGGAATTCTGAGCATACTTTTTTTGGTGTGTTTTCGCAATTTTCTAAATTGTCAACATTTACCCATTACTCATAAAATATTCCAATACTACTTCATGTATTTCTTCATCCATTTAGCAGACAGTACCACCTAACTTCTTGGACTTTGCCATCTTGTTACAGAGAATTAGGTACTCAACCTTCCCCCTGGAGGGAGGGTAATGAGACTATGAAGCCGACACTAACACTGCTGTTTTACACTGGAAGGTATGCACCACTAATTTCTCCATAGAAAGACTATTGTTTGTCATACACTTGCTAGCCCAGATGAATATTCTCCCATATTTCTCCAGACTCTCTCTATTGTAGCTTGCCTTTGACTTATAATAAGCCTATTCCTTCTCCAAGAACAATCCATTAAAAAATTCAGATTATAGCTTTGATTTTGCTCTTTCCCACTTTAAACATCATGTATGCACCACATCCCAGCCCATTTGAAAAGGAAGGAGACAAATTCTGTTTGATGCGTATTTACTACTGAATGGCTGCTAATATTAATACAGTGAATACACTCACTGTGTATTACACCTTATTTAAATTCCAGCACAGATCATCAATTAAAATAGATGTGGTTAGAACTTAAGTCTAGCAAAAAACCAAGAAGTACATGGGTTTTTTTAATAGCTAGATGCACACCACACTAAATGCTTCATGGTCTCATACTCCATTTTTTGAACCAGGATCAACAATTAAATCAACACAACTTTTTAAGCAAGCAGGATTTTCCAAGCACAACTAAGATCTGAGATTACTGTCTGCAACTGAAATTGTTTTTCTCTTTGACTATTAAACAGAGCTACCCTCAAGGAGATGCAAACAAATTGCTTTATTTTCCTAAGCCAAGAAGAACCCAAGTCAGCACTGTATGGATTTTTCTCTCCATTGTTTCTGCTTACAATTGGAACAACACAGAAGAAACTGCCAAGTAGAGCAGTGGTGTGACATTTGCTACTGTTAGTTTACAGAAGAAGCCACCATTAATTTGAAAACCGAAACTCAGCAATCAGAAAACGGACAACAGAGGGAAAAAAAATTCTGAGCAGAATTAGGGGAAAGTTCTTCTTACTGTAAATCAAAGTCAGCTCTGCTTATGTGAATGGTAGGCACAAGCCTCAGACTCTTAGGAAGCAGAAATTTTAAAGAGAGGAACCCTGGTGTGACCTATATGGGTCTGCAGGAGACATAAGCAACACAAGCCAAGGTCTCCAGAGCAGATCTTTTCCATGTCACCAACTCAGCACAAAGCAAGCCCTCTGCCATCCCCAACAACCCCAGCTGAAGTGGCACTGATATTGAACACTCAGCAATGACTCACACATTGAGAGAAAAGTCATCTCAGGACTCAGGGCACTGTGGTGGAGACAAAAACAAAAGACTAAACTCAAGGGTGTGAGAATTCAGGACAATCTCAATGAAATCCAAAATCATATGTGCCCCAAATGACCAGCATTGCACAAGAGCGTGCACAACCTGAAATGTGGCATGTCCCAGGACCAGTGTCTCTGCACAGCTATAAATCAGTGGTCTGGGTCACACCAGGTATCTCGCCTTGTGTGACCTTGTTGACAATGCACACTAAGTGCTCTCCCATAGATGCGATGATGTTCTTCTAATAGGCAAGTGCAGCAGAAGTCTCAGAAAACCTGTTGCTCAGATGTTTTTCATACCAGGCAATGGCTTTCATAGCAGAATATGGGCAAGCCCATCTTATCTGGTATGTCTAGCCTGCTTGATCCTGCCCCCATTTAGATCTGCACTTTACAGAGAGGTAGAGTGATTTTCCAAACTGAGGAAGGAAAGAAGGGACAAGACTACCAAGGGAAGATGCATCAGCTCCTGTAACTCAGCTCTGAGTCTAGCTGGGAGAACAGGCATCCTCCATGGGGTGCGTGCATGTGTGTTTTTGTTTGTAGCCTGACCTCAGGGAACATATACAATACTTAGGATAATTACAAAAGCCATATTCCCTTTGGTGGCCTATTTTTATTACATATTTTGAATCAGCCACAGGAGGTCCTGAGGCTACTATTTTGCTTGTCTGGAATCTCTGAGATAGACAACATGCCCAGGAAAGTCAGTTAATATTTAACCCTATATTCTGCAGATGAAAACCATAATGCAATGCACCTGGATTTCATTATCGATCAAACCACCAAGGAGGGCACTTATCATAAAGCTCTTGACTTGCTAGTTTTAAAATTCTCCAAGCTGCTTTGATGTCAACATCAAAAACTTCTGGAGTACACAAACAGCCATTTGCCAGACCTCATCCTTTAATTGTAGCACATCCTACTTCAGTGCACCACTCACAATAATTATGCAATGTTCTGAAAGATCATTAATTATATTGCTTCATTTTGGAGGGAACCGGCTGTACAGAGGAGACACTGCACAGCAAACCCACAACAGCACTCTGTTTTGCTGCAGGAGGCTTTGCTCCAGCCAGTAGCATCCACATCTGCTGAGACCTCAAGTGTCCCTAATGTCACTGAAAATCAATAATAATTAGCACTTGAGACAGGAAAGTAGTCAGAAAGTCATGGCCACCCAAATGGGGTATGGAAACCTACAAACACGTGTGTGACACTGGTGTTACTCTTGACTGGCAGATATTCACAATTTGTCCCAGTAACTGCGAGCAATCTGTTCCCTCGGCAATTGCAGCAAAGGAAATGAATTCAAACTAAGGATTGACTGCAATCAGAATCATGATGCTTAAAAGTTCTACTTTTAAAGCAATAGTGAGAAAAAAATTCTAGGAATTCTGTGAAAAATGTCTTAGCATCATTGTAGCATTCACTGTTTTGTGAAAGTGTTGTGTACTGAAGCAAAATTTTATTTATTCATGTGTACAAAGTCCACCTGTGAAGACAATTTCCAGGACGATTTTTTTAAATGTGTATATATAAAACAAACAGCAAAAACTTTTTAACTAGGGGAACACTTCTGCTTGTTGCACCTCTTCATACCTTCACCAAGCCAGTGAAGGAATTAGTAGAATTAATACAAGCAAGCCGTGGGGAGCAGCACTGTTTCCACGGATGTGCCACACCACAAAGAGCTGCGGGACACACCGTTTTCATGCTGATCGTTTGATATGGAGTTCAAAAGGCCCAATACTCCATGCGTATTCACAGGCTTCTTCACAGGGTGAATAAATGGGTAAGTTCTGACACTCCTCATTTTCAGCCCCATCACCAAGTAGCTTTGTTGCAGCTCCTCTCAGCAGAGCCCGCAGTCTACATGTGCGTGTTGCAGATGCGGGAGCTACCCTGAGGGATGCACAGAGTTGGCAGCTCAAGGCGCTTCACCACTGAACCATGTGCAAAAGTAGAATTATTAGTTTATTGAAATGTAAAGAAACTCTTCTGGGAGACATGGAATTACACCTGTTGTGTATGTTCAGTTTTCTAAAACCAAACCAAAATCTGAAATCACATCCTCTCTTAAATTTTACAGCAAAATCCCACCATGGAGTGCACTTCCCTGCAGGATAACTGGAGATTAAGCAGTACTTGGCTCTGATCAGATAAATTTCTTGGTTTTACCATTATGTTATAATATATCAATTGGGGATCTTTCAATTCAGTTAAAACTGAAATGATTAGCAAAACTTCAGAGAACAAATTAAAGTGAGTCACTGGAACAGGTTGCCCAGGGAGGTCGTGGATGCCCCATCCCTGGAGGTGTTCAAGGCCAGGCTGGATGGGGCTTTGAGCAACCTGGTGTAGTGGGAGGTGTCCCTGCCCATGGCAGGGGGTTGGAACTTGATGATCTTTAAGGTCCCTTCCAACCCAAACTGTTCTATGATTCTATGATTCTAATATTCTATTCTAAACACAACGGCAACAATAAAAAAAAATCTCTAAAAAGAAAAGTTAGAAGACAGCAAAACGTCACCCTTGCTTACTCCAGCTGAATGCTTCAGAATTGTACACAGCAATTTTTTTTTCCTGTTGGAAAGCTCTGCAACATGCTCCCTGAGTATCTGGGAACCAGGAATTGCATATGGTCCCCAAGGGCATATTAGTGAAAGTGCTGCTCTTTGTGAAACAGCTACAATCCAAGTTACTTGCAATTACTTTTATCTTTTGAGAATGTGCAAAATGATACCGTCTATAAAAATAGTAGGCTCCACCAGTAATATCAGCATTCAAGAGAGTAAAAAGAAATGCTTTTAGAGGCATGCAATCTCTGGTTAGCATCAGAATTAAGTAGGGTGTAAGTACACACGCATTCCCTTCCGTGATACATTTGAATTGTCTTTTTGTTATGAAGTGTTGAGCAATCTATCACAGCAAAAAGTAAAACTTGAAATGTAGGGACAGCCTTTGCAAAATACTTGCAGTAGCTGCTAATTAATTAGCAGATGGAGAAGGTAACAAACTTCACTGGAACCTGTTCATCCTATTTAAAAGACCTTTTGCTTGTGAAATACTACAAAAGAGTTACTGATTAAGTTCTAAGCCAAGATTTAAGCCCCACAACATGGGGCTTATTTGCAGATACAACATGTAAAGATTTGCCTCATATTTACAGAAATTTTACCATCATTAGGTAGGACTGTTCTGCCAAGCACTCTTACTCTACACCTCCCTGCTGGTCCCACAGCCTCCATCACTACACACAGAATTAGGGTATATTATGTTCCTTGAGACACCTGTACACTTCATTTTCAGCAAAAAGTGCAGGAAATAGAGAGTGCTCACCATGATGTCAGAGAAAGATGGATAATTTCTCTCATCAGATCAATAGTCTGTTTGTTTAAAAAAATCAGTTTTATCAACTAATTTACACAAATTTATTTGCAAATCAGAAGGATTCAGACTGATAGTTTCAGCTGAATGAAAGGAAATAAACCAAACCTTCCCTTTGCCCATGAAGACAGTGGCTAAATTGTTCTTACAGTCTATGCAGATCCAGGTTCAAATTTTCATCTGCCCAATTCACACATGTTCATTTCCTTAATTTAGCCCTTTATTTTTATCAAAATTATCTGAAAAGGAGCAAAACTATTTCTTTCAAGTCAATTTACAAAAGTGTCTAGTAGACAAAGATATTTTCACAGTCAGGGGATACAAATATGCTCATTTTTCCCATCTGCTTCATGCTTGAATCTTCCTACAACTGCTGATAGGCAAACAGCTTTCCACTAGCAAATGTTTCTTTAAAGTCTCCATATTGTCTTTCTGAATAATTTTCACTAGAATCTCTGAATTCTAACTGACTTTAATGTTTAGCTCTCCTAATATACAACAGTTAATTAAGTAATCAAGTTTTGCTGTTTTTCTTTAAAAGGGTCAATATACAACAGTTAATTAAGTAATCAAGTTTTGCTGTTTTTTGTTTGTTTTTTTTTTTGAAAAGGGAGCAACTCCCATTAATAATTCGTACCAGATTAGATGCTGAGTCTCCTGAACTAGGAAAGGACATGACCACTTACGGGAACACAGCTTCACGATCAGGGTGAAGCAAGGGGATGCCTACTCCAGGTGCCGCTTTTCCTTCCAGACCACAGAAACAACGTAGGGCAGTGCCACATAACATGAAAATGAATGAAGGACAGTCACGAAGAGGGCTGCTGCTAAGATGTGCAAACTGGGTTGTCCCATCCAAGTAGATAGCACACAGAAGCACTGGAGAAAGCTGCAGCAGCATTCATGCAATTCAACATGCCAACAAATTGTTCAAAAGTCTGTCGGAGGGCAAACCAGGTTAACAACACATTCAAACAGCTGAAGAAGACGGCAACATGTGATTGAGGCCTCATATTCTCATGTTGCCCAAATTTCATAAAATTTGATGAAGTTTGCATACAGTAGCAACTCAAAGTCTTACTGGACTACTACATTATCACCAAATCTGCAGAACTTATTCTCTGTACCCAGATGATGGGGCCTTTACTAGCAGGTATTTGTGCAGTTACATACACGAGTTTACATGAGATTTGCACTGAAAAGATGTTGTACAAGATCCCACTGCTTTTTTCACATGTTCCTCTGTACTCTTATGAAAATAAATACAGAAAACATGTAAAAAATACAAATAAAACTAAGCCAAGGGCCAGACTGCACACAGTCAAAAAGGAAAAATACATCTAATTATGTACAAGGTTGCTATGACCACAGGGAAAAATGCCAATATATTTCCAGTGCTTGGCCCCACTTTTGGCTTGGCCCTCCATTTGGCTCATCTTTATTCATGAACAAATCTGGTGAAAAAAAAAATTTCATGAAATATTTTTTCATGATGAAAAGATGTTATTTTTATTGAAGTGTTCTGCAAACACACTGATTTTTGTGAAAAATTCCAGCAGGAGGAATAAAAGGATGAAATTGCTTTCAGTCCAGAATTTATGCTTTGGAAAACTAATTTTGCTCAGGAATTTTGACATTTGACTTCAAATTTATTTCTTCTTTTATTTAACTAATTGCACAGCAGATCATTAGTAGTGGTGCATGTTGCCTTATGCTTGACATGTTATGACATGAGATAAATTTTGTGTCAGTTTGTTTAATTTCTACATAAAAGGTACTTTGACCTAGAAAAAAAATTAGGTGTGTATGTTAATAATAAATAGCAGCTGATATTAACTATCCTTTTAAACTACGTCTAATAATGTATGTAAATTACTATATTATTCATAACTATTGTCATTATGAAATACTGTGAAAAAACTGCCTAGGAAGATAAAAAATGAAATTTTCTAAGAACAAATGTTAGAACAAGTTTCACATAAACCTGCAGTGAAAGTTCCCTAAAGCCACAGCCCTTTCTGTCCAGCTGATTTTTTAAAAATGTTCGCTGTCATTCCTGATGTGAAAACTGAATCCTGAAGAACTCGCATGTCCTACGAAACAAAACCCACCTTGAGGCATCACAGGCTTAGTCAACAGTAGGAAGTTTCTTGTCATCTCAAAATATTAATGAATCTAAATTACAACACATTCAGCTGAGGTTAATTCCATGTGCCTGCTGGCAGCAGACCTTGCTGCCAGGGGCAATGGGGATGCTGCTCTTCCCCTCAGGTTCACCATCACAGGTGGGTGATGCTGCTGGTCCGTGTCAGAGCATGGTGTACCTCTGAGGGGCAGGACCAGCAGCACGTCACAGCACAGGTATGTCCTCTGCTGAGCTACACGCCTCCGTTTCAGAGAGTCTGCCCTGCTTTTGTGTGTATGGACAACACAGAAGAGAGCTTGCAGGGTGGGGGATGGAGCCCTCTTCACCCGACCCTAAAGGTTAGACCTTGAAAACACATGAGTACATGGAAATTGATTTATTTTATTTTTTTTTTAACAATGCAGCTCTAGGAGTCACAGATACAGAAAATATTTGAAAAAGTGAACCCAAACAACCTAGAGTACCGCGCAGTGATTTGGAAATGTTCGGTCATGGTCTGTGCTGGTTTTGGATGGTGAATACCGCTTGGGATTGGGCAGGGGGAGAGCTGTTGAGGGAGGGGGGCGGGCTCGGCACAGCCAGAGCCCAAAGGTCAGAAATACATTAGCAAGGATGAAGAAAGTACAAGTGGGACTTGGCAGCTGGACAGAGTCCTGCTTTCTTTGCACGGCGGCCCACAGCAGCCAGTGGAACCTGTGAAGTCCTTGCCCACTTCACACCAAGCAGCCCCAATTCTCTCAGACAGATTTTGGGAGTTACCATCAGGACGGTCATGTATGTGGCTGCTTTATGCAGCCTCTGCTCTGGCTTCTTCCCCTCAGTAACTCCCCACTCAGCGCAACCTTGCCCTCCCCACTGCTCTGCTCCCAAACCAGGGAAACACTGCAGGTTCCACCAAGTACTCTCCTTCCCTGCAAAACCTACACGCTGCCTCTCTCCACAAAGTGCTGGGTGCTGCTGCCGGCTACAGAGCTGTGTGTATGCGGGCTCTGCCTCACCTTCACAGGGCGAGGGGAGAGAAGGTAAGGGAAACAGGGAAGGGTGGTCTCCAGTCCTCGCAGAGCCCTTCCCAGGGGCTGTCAGGACGCTCGCGCTGCTGAGAACTGGTCAGTGGTGTGACACCTTCCCAGGTGGCTGCGGCTGCCGAAGGGCATAAGGCAGCCCCAAGTACGTGAGCGACGCACGACTGCTCTGCACCGTGGCCCCGCAGCTCTCTGGTATTTATGCCAAACAGAAAACTCTCTGGGAAGAGATGGAAAACCTCTGTAACACTTTCCACAAGTATCAATGTGCCTTATCTTATTTTTGGTATATGTTAAGTGGCTCCCTGCCACACGCAGGCATACACACACAGGCAGAGCGCAGCCGCCTCCAGAGAGTAGCCCCTCACAAGAAGCAGCTTTCATAGATGAAACGTCTCATCTGTGGGGATGGGACTAATCAGTAAAGGGATACGTGTGCGCTTGTACTTTGCGAATATTTCTCCAAAAGCACATCTATTGTCAACTGTTCTGGGCATTTGTCATCATTAAAACAGCTTTAAAATTCTTCTATAAAACAGATGATGTTTCTCAAACACACAGCTGAAAATTGAAAACTCAGGGTTGGATTCATCTTACTTAACTTGAGAGGCCTCTGCCGAAGTCTCCCCCAGAACTGGTTGCTGAAGAAGTTACTCATTCTGAGGGTATGAATCATCTACCTTAATGTAAACGTCTTTTGGGTGGCATGAATCCAGCTGATCTCACTGATCATCCCGCAACTGATGCAGCCACAGCTCTTGGTGCCCTCCAAAACACACAGGTCAGAGGACACCTCTCTCGCTGCATCAATGACCAACTCCCCAGATACAGCAACCCGAACCACATGCACCCTCTCCAGCGATGCCTTTGCAGTGGGCTACTAAAACCTTTGGCTTGGGCAACAGCAGGACTTGTCATGGGAGATGCCAAAGGCAAGAGGGACGTGACCAAGTTATCCGTCCCTGGAGCGGCAGAAATGCCGGGGTGGGCTCACGGAGAGCAGAGGGGAGGCAAACAGATGCCACAGCTGCTGCCCCCGCGCCTGACACCAACACGTGTGTTTCCCTCCCTGTGCCCCTCCTACCCCACCCGGTGCCATCAAGCCCCGTCCGGCGGCCACGCGTGTCCCCCGCGGCTCCGTGTCCCCACCCCGCGGCGCTCACCTGAAGCAGGTGGTGAGCTCGCCCGTGGGCTTCAGGCAGGGGTACCGGGTGGTGGCGATTTTGTTCTCGGAGCAAACCTCCCTGCAAGGCGGGGAGTGGGATCATTAACGGGAAGAGGAAAAAAAAAAAAAAAAGGGGGGGGGGGGAGAGAAAAAAACCCCAACCACCCCAAAACCTACCCCAGACGTTCCAGGCACTT
>JAOQGH010000019.1:11669377-11708934 GCA_025769975.1 Gallinago jamesoni
TCTGTTCTGGGGGGAAACGAGGGAGGCCTTTAATTGGATCTCTCTTTTGTTCCTGGATCGCTGCGACTTCAACGAAATTGGGAGGAGCGGGAGCAGGACCCAGGTCTGGTTTAGGGTATGCGTAGCTTGACTCGAAATGACCCACCTCTTGTTTCAGCCGTGACACCCGGGCCAGGGAAATATTTTGCTTAGCCCGGCTTTTCCTGAAGCAGGGAGAGAATCTCTAGTTACAGAATAAAGCGAGCAGCACCGATGCTTTCTGTTTGCTCCTCTCTCTGCTGCACTTCTGCAGTCTGAATTGTCCAAAAGGAGGGAAAATACCCAGGCATCACTTTCCCATACCAGCTGGGAAGCATGTGCTACAGTTCCCAAACAGCTGGGGTGGGTGAGGGATTTAAAAGCTTTACAAGGGTTCAGCAGGAGAAGCTGTAAAATTGCAGTAATGCTCCCAATGTTAGTGGTTAACGAGATAGTGTCAAACATGGAGGGATGACCTCTTCGACAGCTTCGGAGCTTTGCAGTTCCTGGCATTTTTGCTTTCTTAACTTTCTCATTTGTATCTTCTTTTATTATGCTCGACCCAAGTTTTGTAATGCACTGACATCTGCTGTGTGTTTGACTAATGCAGCCACTAAAGAACCAAAATAAGCCTTGCAGCCTACGCGTAATGGGACTTGAGAAATAAAATTAAAGAAAAGGGGGAAGGAGAGTGGGAGAACCTGGTAGCTTATTATTGATGCAAGGAGATGAGAGGGAGAAAGCCACCCTGCCCATAGGGATCTTTATAATGTAATTTTCTTATTGGAAGAAATGGCACAAAGCAAGCTGATTTCAGTCGTGTAAACAGCAGTTCTGTTGATTGATTATAATTATCACCATTTAGAAAAAGCTACACGAGCCCAAAGTTTCACTTTTTTGGTCTAATCATGGTTATGGTGATGTGATGGCCCTGATGTGTTGGGCATATAATCCTGATAAATAGCTCTTCTGCCAATTTTCAGAAACACTGAAATTGAGTGGGAACAGTGTAGCTGAATAACCCTGCTGTGTGCACAACAAGCAGTGTATCACTTACAGCTGGTCTGCGAGATGGGAGCAGCCTCTAACCCACCAGCAAATAACAGTAGGTACTATAGTGCTGCACAATTACATCACTTTTAAAACACTAGACCAAACTGTGAAAAAACTCTTCCAGTTAGAAGAGTTTTGGCAGCAAAACTTACTGCCGCTCTAAAGCTTCCCCTGAAACTTTTTATCTGGTGATTGATTTCTGGCTGAGGTGGAAGGCAGCAGAGGTGCCCCACGGCAGCATGCAACCATCGTATCACCACTGTCTGTGGATTGAAGGTGGATCCCAGCATCGCTCAAATGCTGATCCCAGCCTGTGCTTCTGCCCAGGATACATTTCAGCTGAGTGTTTCAGAGACCCAGGGCAGTACTCAGAAATCTTTTATCAAAACAGTTTTAAATGAGAAACCGATCCTTGCCCAAAGGAATAGTTAGGCAGTTTTGCTTTTTGTTGAAAACTGACAGTATTTCTAATGAAAAACTAAAGCCAAGTTGGGATTTTTTGTTACTTTGTTCAGTTGAAAATAATTGTTTATAAAAACATACTTTTTTTTTTTTTCAGAAGCAAAGTATTTTACTAGCTTCAGGAAAGAACCTCTTCTGCAGCAAAGTCTGAAAAGCTAACAATCTCTCTGGAAAGAGAGGAGCCTCCTAACAAATGGTTTCTTAAAATCCAAACTTCCACCAGCTCCATGAATCAATGAGTTATGGGGTTGTCCCTCACCTTAGTCCTTCTATAGGTAACCTTAAAGCAGTCTCTGACATAGGTGAGATCCTATGCATAGACACTTGAGCAAGAAAGGATAGATGGCCTTACTTCTTTATTTTTTTACCCCAAAGCTGGCTATAAAAACTTGTTTTGTAAATGTGTAGTTTACTAGAAAAACTAAGCTTCAAATGTGTCATAAAATGTAGTGTCCTGTTAATTTCCAGTGAATGTGCAAAATGGCTGCAAGGCCATGACAGTGCTGGATTAAAACCTCACCCAACGGAAAGAACTGAAACAGAAAAGTACCTTTTTCATTATGAAGAATCTTAAACAGTAGGGGAAATCCTGCTACCCTTGAGATCGAGAGGGAACTTCCTTTTTAGGAAAATTTAGTTTTGTATTATTCTGAAAGCCTGTTTAAAAGCCCTGGTGTTCCTATCGCTTTGCATCTTCCCACCAGCAGGGAAAGAAATGCACCTCTCTACATCTTTATACAGAGACATGACTCTTTATGTCCCAGTATCAGTTTCTCCTGGATGGTACTTAGGAACATTTCTTCAAGGGCATGTAGCATTAAATGATTGATTGCTGAGTTTCTCTCTTTCTTTTTTTTGGTTTCAATGGGAGAGAAATCTTCCTTGAAAGTCTGTGCTGAAGTGCCCTTCATTCCTTATTTTTAATCCCTCTTATGGTCAAGCTCTAAATACCACATTTTCAAACTGAGATATCTGAAATTAGCAATCATGGTATTTAGACATGAGTTCCCAGGTGCACTTAAAGATATTGTGTATTACCTAATTCTGAGAAACCGCATGTACAGAAATGTGATATTAAATGACTAATGGAGGATCCAATAGCAAGTAAAACTCCGCTTTATGCCTTCCAGCAATGATGTTGTTTGTAAAATACTGGAAGTACCCAAAATGTGACATGCTGCTTAAATGCTGTATATTGTTCCAATCATAACATCCACTAATAGAGACTCATGCTCTAAGCAGAGTTGTTAATGAGCTAATGTAGCAGGTGAAGCTGAACCTATTTCTCCTCATTGGGGTGGAAGCCACATATAAGGCAGCATTTATTTCTTGATATGCACTGCACATTTTCAGAGTTGTTCTCTGTAAAGATGCTAGGATACACAAAGCACTAAAAGCTTAACACATCACTTAAGGCAAAAATGGTGGGGTGGTTTTTTTGAAAAAAGAAACAGCCAAACCCCTTCATTTCCCCTGCTATTTATTTAAGTTAGATAAAATCAAGGCTAAAGAAATCCAGCCTTTCACACTGGCTAGTTGCCTCCCTATCCAAATTATATTATTTCATGCCTAATTATGAGTCACCTATAGCAGCAGGAAGATGAAGATGGATGGTGTGGAGCTAACTAGGTACCTAACAGGACAAGGAAAAAGTGAAAGAGAGATTTGTTTTGCACAGAGTTGCATTTTGTTGTTAAATAGCGCAAATCCTGTTCCTATTCTGAACCCCGCTGTGGGCATCATGGTGGTTCTTACAAGCCCTGAGGGTATTTATCCCCCATCACACCCGTGCCAGAGTTCTGCCAGAGCTGTGGTGGCAAAGGTCTCTTGAAGATGAGCTGAATCTTTGAAACTTATGGTGTTCCTCACCCTTCCCCTTTCCAATCGGCTTCATCTCTGTGCCAGCCAGCCCAGAGTCATGAGGAAGATGTGTGTCCTGACCTCCAGGCAAAGTTGTCACTATCTGACCAGGTTGTGCTGGCTGGCTGTGACAGAACCTTTGACTTTAACCCTTGGGTTGCAGGGTGGAATTATTGGTGCCTAGCATAGGTTGAACTCGCCTGTGGGGTTTCTTCCTACAGCTATTCTTTAATGGGTGTTATCTCTTTTATTTGTTGCAAGGGTTAGCTACAAAATGGATGAAAAAAGGAAAACAACTTAAAATGAAATTATACGTAAGTAAACAAACTGTAATAAAATGAATGGGCTGAACTTTCATCTATATCTCAACTGGATTTGAACCAAGCTCCTTCTGAGACTTCTGAGAGTCTAAGAAAGTTTGGTTAATTATTTTTTTTTTGTTTGGTCTGCTCTGCATTTCCTTGCTCTCATTGCGACCAAGAGTAGAAATGCTGGAAAACCATGAGCAAGTCTGATATGCTGATGTTTCTGGCCAGGTCAAAAATAGGACAGGCTGGAAATGTCATGCAAACTCCCATGTTTGGTAGATTTCCAGTTCAGGTTTGCATACTCAGAAGGTTGGAATAAGATTGAGATAAACAAAAAGACCTTGAGGTGATTGTACAGACAAAAATCAATTTCCAGATTTCAGGTGGCTGCACTTAAACTTAAATATTCAGCTTCTTCAATGTTCCTGTTCTTGCTGTGAAGGAAAAATTAAAGTTTTGGGACTGCATTGTGCTTCCAAACCCACTGGTTGGTTGGGGCAATACAGGGGCTTAAAAGGTGCCTGAGGGTCAAATCCACCTTCCACTGGCACCACAACCTATGCCTCCAATAAGTGCACACTCTCAAGTTATGCATTCAAGTTTTTGGGGAACTGTATGTAATCTGAAGTTGACTTTGGCTAAAGGTTAGCTCTTTTTCTCCAGAAAGAAGAAAATCACTTCCATCACATCGCTTTTAACCTGATTCTCTAGAGATTGTATGTGGTTTGATCCAACAAAACAGACTTGTTCTCAGATCAAACCTAATTGCAATATAATTTGCAATCTTATAATCTTTTAAGAAACATAGTAGTTACATTTAAAAAGGAAACAAACTTGTGCTTCTAATTGTTTTAAAGTGCAACATGTTCTCAGTAGAGGCACAGAAAGAGTTGGGGGGGGGGGGGGGGGTAGGTTGTCAATTGCACCAGTTCCAACGGGGGAGCTTTGAAAAAAGAAATGACTTTGCAGTTCCAGTTCATGCAGGCTGCGCATACCTCAGTGTGGCCGTGCCACATACCCCTCCTGAAGTTGGGCTGTGTCTGACACTTTTGGGCTGTTTTAATTTAAGAGGAGGCGGAATGCAATTTGTAGGGGCATGGTAGTTCTCCCTCACCTTGACTCTGCCCTCTGGCAGGGTATTCTCTGAATGTTTCAGCCAGAGCTTCTGTTCAATAAGCAGACAAGGGAGGATGCTGTGTGTATCTGGAGTTGTTCACAAATTGTTTATGTAGGTAACACGTACATAAACTCCAGATGTGGACAGCCTATTTTAAAAGAAAAGCACCCCATTCCTGGCTAACCTAGCCCCTTCTACAAGTTCTGGAAGACCTTGAGACATTACTATTTAGCTTTAACCAAGTCCAACTGCTTCTAGTTCCTCAGAAATAGAAAAAAGAGCACGACTTACATGGTCATAATGCAAACAGCAGACTCTGAGTATGTGGATTTTTCAGTACGTTGCTGTATGTGTAGAGCTTTGCTCCCAGGGCAGCACCTCCCCTGCAGGAGCCTGCAGAAAGTGGACAGAGAGCACTTACCGTGCTCTGTACAAATTCTCAAGAAGCTGCTAAAGACAAAACTTGAATTCACAGTAGACAGATGTGCTGCCCAGATTCAGCGGCCCGAGTGAGTCACCACGAGCTACTCACTCAAACTGAAATCGGCGGAGCTGCGACATGTACAAGCATGTCCCCAAATGGCCAGCTCTGTCGGAGGAGTGGGAGCCCCCGGCACGAGATTGAGCACGAGTATCCCCGTACAGTGCCAGGGCAAAGCCCTCCTGCTACAGACAAAGCAGACTAAAGTCGTCAACTGCCAGAGCTTACTTCAGCCTCCAGCCCGTTGTGCGGGCTCTCCAGGTTCACACAGCTTTGCCGGTGTGACTGGCTCTCTAAAAGAGCTTTTGTCAGCAAAGTTTTATCAGGTGAGGAACTGCTCTTCTCCCAATCACTAATAACTCCAGTTATGTTATGTTGTGATACTGTGTTGGCAGATCCACGTCTCCAAAATTTTGGAATTTCAACTTGTAACATGAATAACCTTTTCAAATACTGTTTCCTCAAAGCAGTAACGTCCTAGACTCTAGATGAAACCAGGCTTGAGTAGGTTATATGAGTCCAGAGAGAATCATGGCTATAGTTTGGGACTTGTGTTCTCAGAGAAGTAATAAAAGAGGTAAATTCTCTTTGATGCCCTTAGGTTGGTTGGGGGAAAAAAAAAAAAATTTGAAGCCTCTTTTTTCCAAATAATCTGAAATTTGTACCATTTTCCCTGCTTTGATCTTTAACAGTGCAATTTTTGAAACAGTCTAAACAAGCATGTAGATTTTTTTATTGCCTAAAAATTATCTGTTAAACTGTATCTCTGTAGCAACAATGGGAGAAGCCTGCTTTGGCTCTAATTTTGTTGTACAATGCTATTAATTTGCAACTTCAGGGTGATCTGGACATGAGTGGACTTGTATGGTTGGGGGGGGGGGGTGTTCTGTGGATTATTGATTTTTTTTTTTTGTCTTTTTTTTGGCATATTAATAAGAGATTTCCTTTGTCTGAGCGGTTTGGGAGGGTACGGACCAGAGTCCATCCAGCAGCTTCCCCTCCACCACCACCCCCCCCAAAAAGAAAAAAAATCAAAGTTTCCTCAAGGTAGCTTCCACCAGAAGTGATGGAACAGGGAAAAAAAAAATAAAAATAAAATAAGCAACCCCAACAACAGCGACCGCCAGAAATAAGAGAATAAAAGCAGGGGGACGCTCCCCACACCCACCCCCCCACTTCCCCTCCCAATAATTCCTGCGATCCCACCTAAAGAGCCTCTTTGCTTTTCAACTTGGAATCTTTCTTCCACTTCATCCTCCGGTTTTGAAACCAGATTTTGATCTGTCTCTCGTTGAGGCAGAGGTTGTTGGCGATCTCAATGCGCCTCCGCCGGGTCAGGTATCTGTTAAAATGAAATTCTTTCTCTAGTTCCAGAGTTTGGTAGCGGGTGTAGCTGGTTCGGGAGCGTTTCCCATCCGTTTCTGGGGGGGGGGAAAGACAAAAAAAAAAAAAAAAAAAAAAAAAAAGAAAAGAAAAACCAACAAAACAAAACAAAAAAGACACACAAAAAAAAAAGAAAGGGAAGACACCGCATGAAAAAGCCAGAGAAATCCTGGATGGATTTTATATATTTTTATTAATTTTTTTTTTTATAAATATCTATTTTTTACAAATCTAGAAGATACAGAAGTTTTGCTGTGGGCACGCGGGGAGCGAAGTAGCCTGAAATCCTTCATTCCCCAACACCTTCACCCCCTCCGTGTCCCCGTCGTCGTCCCCCCCCCCCCCCCGCTTTCCCTTCTAAAGCCCAGATCAAACGCATGTAGATGAGCCAGAAGTGAACCTGTTTCCTCTCGGACAATAAGGAAGTGTACAAAGGAGGGAAATATCTTTCCTTGGGGGTCTTGTCTCTTCCCCCCCCCTCCCCGTCAAGCCCTGGGAAGGTGGGGGGAAAAAAAAAAAAGAAAAAATCTCTCCACGCTTTCCCTCCCTGGTGTCTTTCTTTTTTTTTTTTTTTCTTTTTTTTTTTAAAGCTCACCCTCAAAGAACATGTGTATTTCAAGTTATTTTTAACCCCCCCTTCCCCAAAAAAATGGAATATTGCCTTTTATACACGTTTTGTTTCTATGATCCAATTATGCTGTCATAAATTTGGGCGTATATAGCCTCTAAGCCTTTTAGTGGACAGTTTTACGAGCAATTGATGCCTTAGTCGTAAAATTTACGACCTCAGGTTTTTTATTATTTGCCCCGTATGGCCTATAAAAACCCCTGCGAAACAAAAAAAAAAAAAAAAAAAAAAAAAGAAAAGGAGGAAAAAAATGAAGAAGCGAAAGTTTTACCATGGCTCATGTGTAGTTTGGTCATCCAGGGGTAAATTTGGGGAGGTTGTTGCTGCTGCTGCAGTTGTGGTGCTCCTTGTTGTGGTGTTTGCGGGGGCTCGGCTTTGATTTGAGCCGAGCTCTTAGATCTCTCCTCCAGCGGCGTGTTAACACTCTTCTGACTGTAAATCCCGGGATTTAGGGCTCCTTGATCGTCTCTGCCTAAAGGATGCCCCGAAGAACCCATGACCGTGCAGGAAGGTCGCTCGGGGTTAGCTCGGGGGGTCGCGGCCATCTCCAAGCCACCGAGGGAGGTGGCAGCCCCGGAGGAGGGGAGGGTGACGCTGAGATCCAAGCCCCCGTAGCGGTACCTGGGGGACGGAACCTCGGGCACACTTCCATAATTTCCATAACTTTGCATGCCATAGGCAGGAACGGGGGGACTTTGCTTGTAAAACGAATTGGCGACGTAAGAACTCATGGCGGAGGAGGGGAGGGAAAATACAATAAAAAAATTAAAAAAAAAAAAAAAGGGGGGGGGGAGAGAAAAGAAGAGAAAAAAAAGGTGGTGGTGGGTGTCGGGGGGGGAAAGGCAGAGAAAGAGGAGCACGGGGGTCCGCGGGCGGGGGACACCCACCTGTCGCCGTCCTGTGGCTCCTCCCGGTAGGTCCAGGCGTGCCCCAGCGCCAGGAGCAGCAGCAGGCGGAGCGGGGCCAGGCTGCCGGCCGGCCGCCCCATCGGGCCGCCTCTCCCCTGCGCTCCGCGCCGGCTCTGCCCGCCCCGGCCGGCGGCGGGGCTGCGCCGACCCGCCGCTCCTCCCGCCCCGGCGGAGGGGCCGCCCCCCGCCGCTGCCAGATGTGCCCGCGGGGAGGGGCCCCGCCGCCCAGCCCAGATGTGCCGGCAGATGCGGCCCCCGCGGCGGGGCGGGGTGGGGAGGAGCAAGGCGGGGCGGAGGGCAGATGTGTCGGGGGGTCGCGGCAGATGGGCGGCGGGGGTGAGGGGACCATCAGTCTGCCCCGTCCTGGTCGCCCTCCCGGCTGCGGAGAGGCAGGTCCGGGGGTGCGCGGGGCAGAAAGTGATGGAAAGGTCCGGAGCCGTGGGGGTGATGGGCGGCTCTGGGTGCACCATCACTGATGCTTTCCAGATTCGGCTTTATCTTCCATCTCCTTTCCCAAAGGAACAGAGCAGTTCAAAGCATCTCTGCTGCGGCGGTTGTTTATCCTGGGGTAGGGCTGCCACTTCCCCGCCATTCATAAAAAAGGAGATTAACGACAACAGGCTTTGATAAAGCAGTGCATCAGGCCCGGCCCGCTGCACCGCATCCTGTTTTCGCAGTTTAACCAGGGGAGCAGACCCGCAGCACGACCGTGGACCGTGCCTTCGCCAAGTGTTTGCCCAACACATTGGCTTTGATCACCACAGAACTTCCTACAAGTACGAAAGGCTGCAGGGAAAGGAGGATCTGCAAATCAGCCTTACTAGCACTTTCACCTGTGGTATAAATAACCTCGTTTTACATCCAGAACAGTCAGAGGTACGCAAAACCTCAGCTCCTCTACTGAACCAGCACAGAAGTAATTAAAGATGCATGAGAGGACCCGAGCAAACCCTCCTTCTCCTTTTTGCTTTGCCCCAGACAATATTTGAATAGGTCACTTCACTGCTCTGTGTCACAGATAGTTTCCCCTGTCTGTAACAGGAAGACCCTACTAGTAAAATAAATAAATAAATAAACAATGCAGATCCCCACGTAAGAATCAGCTATGATTAAGCTGTTAAGCCCCTTGGTATGTCGTCCACTACCCAGAAGAAGGCTTATGATGGATGGACTCTTACTTGGGAAACTGGGGCTTGTCAGAAGATTTCCCTCTCTTGCGCAGCATCCGCTGTCACCACATTCTGCTGTCGGTGCTGTGAACTGACGACTTCAAGGGATTTCTCTGCGCTGGGTGCTGCTGCACATTCATTTTCCCTGTTCCTGTGCTCAGTTAAGCAAGGGAGTTCTGCATGGCAGATTTTTTTTTAATTTTTTTTTTTTTTTTTGCTTTTCCTTTTGCTGTTGAGAGGATGTTTTAGATGTTTATCCTCTGTAATTACTTCTTCTCCTTTATACAAATAATGAGTAAGCAAAGACAGGACTTGCTGTCTTGAAGCCAGTGAAAACTTCGAGTGTTTCTCTCGGGGCTAAGCCCTCATCTCTCTCACACAGCAGCTCCTGATTTGGAGATAACAGGAACAAAAGCAGGACCTGGGTGCTTGGACCCAGGTGCTCAGGAGACACCTGTCTCCATGTCCTGTGCTTCACCCTTCCACCCCGAGTGGAAAGTATCCAGTGACAAGGTCTGGAACGGAGAGAGGTTTGCACTGCTGTAACCCCTGCGATGTCTGTCTATAGATAACAAAGGATTTAATTTACCACATTCCAGAAGTGGTCACAGTCCCTCCAAAAACCTTGGTTTTTTAAAGAAATTTAATCATACCCGAGCACAGAGCAGGAATCGTTTGGATGATTTCCAAGCCAGACCCAAGTGTTATGACTTCAGAAGGACTCTGATTTTCAAAGGATCCCTACAGAGGCCTGGCATAAGCAAGCTCCCCAAAAGTCTTTTTTTCCCCAGAACTTTTGCCATTTACTGTAGATCTGATTCACTACCTGAATTGCTTAACTCAGCTCTCTGCCTTCCCTTTAATGCCTGCCACCCACATAGCACTGTATCAACACACTGTACTATCTTTTTAATTAAAAATACTATAGCAGCTTATGCATGTTTTCATTTAACGCATGCAAACAGCCTTGTCAATTTAAACAAGGTAACCAGCAGGTGAAGCTAATCCTGTAGTCAACTCTTTGCCAAAGCAGGCCCCAAAGTTTTAGATATGAAAGAAACTAAGTGTCATCAATGGTAGATAGAAAAGAGCTGTAAAACAGCGCCAAGCAACAACATCCATAATTTGCAGTTGGTGACCCTATTACCACTGAATACATTAAAGCTGAGGGTTTCATCATTTTGCTTCATCAGCTCCGTCTCAGTTTTAATGACCGTGCGGCCAGGGCCACCCTGAGAACACGGCTTGCTTCCTGGAAAGTGTTGAAGGGTGGCGGTGGTTAAGGAAACACTGAAATGTTCCTGTTGCCTCAGGGAAGGAATGATCTGAGACTGTTTTCACATTTAGTAAATAAGCAGAATGTGATTTCTCGTGCGAGGGATGCTTTTCCTTGTGCAGGGTCATGTTAGTTTTGACTTGCCCAACTCAAGCACGTATGAAGTTGATTAAGCTGCACACTAAATTTTGGAATGCTCTCAAAGAAAGGAACGAGGAATTCGATGTAGTGAAGTGCTTATCAGAAGTTTTATTTATGCTGTTACTTATTTATGCTGTTTATGTAGGAAGATGCATTGTTTCCTGCAGTTCATTCATAATGATGTAGATTAATAATACAAATTCAAGTTTCTTTTCTGGATTTTGCTAGCAACTGGAATAGCTCAGCAGCAAACTTTGATCACTGTTTCCAATATGCTCCTTCAGAAGCCCATTTCCATAGTGGAAAGGCACAGCCTCTGCACACTGCAGAACAGGAGGACAAGGACGTAGAGAAAAAAATTAGAAACACACTGGCATCATCTGCATTCATGAAAAGCTCACCAATACAAAGTTATTGTATTATCCTACTATTCATAGACCTCCATCAGAGCTGTCGCATTAGGTTGAGTATAAATGCACAGAGAGCTGTGAAAATTTAATAGTAATCCTGAACATAGAAGATTATTTTTCCCTACTCCCCACCCTTCCAAAAAAAACAACTATGACCATCATGTTGAGGGGGCGGGTTGAGGGTTTTTTGTTTCTTTAAGATGTTTCACTGGAACTTTCGGAGGTATGCACTGTGATTTTTCTTAATCCATTTACGACCGACGTTTTCATCAGTGCATTTTCCATCTGCTTCAATTAAAGAACAAGTAACCAGTTATTGTAAATAGTCTTAATCCCACTACAGCATTGTGTTTGCATCAAGTGCCTTGGTGGCAACTCCACCAGAACTCCAGCTGTTGGCATTGATATGTTTGGGAAGATCAGAGCAGGACTGAAGGTGTAAACAAAGAGAAAACAGAAGCGTTTTAGAAAATCTTGGGCCTAGGATACTTCTTGGATTTGATAGGCCTCGTGTTGGTCATTTGCGAACTCTTCCAGATGAATACCCAGGCAGAACCTGTCCAGATACAAAAAATAGGCTCTGCATGATTAGATATAGTTACCTAGAAAGATGTGGAGTTCCTTCCTAACTTTTCTGTGATTAACAGAGTTGCCTGATATTTAAAAGGCCGCGTGTAGCAATAAATAAATGGGCAAAGGGAAAGAGTGAAAGAAAAAGTTGTCAGAGATGATCCATGGGTCCACAGGAAGCAGATCTGGGACAGTCAGGAAGTGAGAGAAAGGGCAGGAAAAAAAATAAGAAGCAGCAGAGGAAAACCAGGGAAGAGAAAGGGGCTGAAGAAATGTCAGGGAATATTGTAGCAGGGGCTGAGGTCTGCCCAGGTCTAAACAGGTATTACAGCCTGAAAGAGGAGGGTGGAGCAGCCAGGGGGGCATGTGTCAGAGCAGGAAAGGGCAAGGAAGGGACTCTGAGAAGACAGCGGTACGGTCACAGCAGCACACAGGTAAGTTTGGGTGGCAAAGAGCAAAGGATGAGGAGAAGAAGGGCTAAAAGACTGTGGGAAGGTAGTTGTACCTCTTGCTTCTGTTTTGGTCATCCTGTGTTGTGTCTTGAGATGATGAGAAACTGTGAAAGTGAAAATATTGTATTTATTTTTCCTAAGAGGTACAAGGTGTTACCTTACCTCTGGAGCCCAACATATGAAATATGCTACAAAATGTGTACTAAATGAAAATACTGTGACAGGGGGGAAGATTCTTCTCATCACAAACTCTATTATGGCACTTAATCCATCTAGGAGACAAAAAGTCTCTGCTCTCTGTCAGAGGCATTTTTAGTAAAACATGTTAATGCAGGACCAAGATACTTGAAATGGGATGCAACTGTTTTTAAAATAACTATGGAAAAGGTACCTCAGGAAACATGCAGTGGTGACCATCAGGGGTTGCCTCCAGGGAGCATCATGGTTACAGAAAGGAATTGCCCCAGCCTGCTTCCTCCATTTCACAGATAATTACAGGGCTCATCTTAGATTAGTAGCAAAAATAAGCAACTTTGAAAAATATCAGCTAAAACAATAGCATTGCTGACCAAGCAGAAAATAGGTAAATGATAGCTCTAATCCACCAAAAGCAAATCCTGACTGATACATGGGACATGGCATGACACTAACCAGAGCTGACTTATTTTCTCAAGGGTTAGGTTTGAATTCCATTTTGTTATAAGAGATTAGAGCTGAAGAATGTGAAATCTTCCATGGCATCCCCGCTATCAAACACCATCGGCCTCTGAGGTGTGTATGTGCTTCTTGTCAGTCCGGGCTCCTTTGACAAGGCTTGGGCCATCGCTTTAAGTGCATGGAAAGCACGATAAACAGATGCCTTCTACCCAGTCTTTGTAATAGTTAGAACAAATTCTCTGTGCTTCTGAGGTTTATGAGGTTTCCCAACTAAAACAGCATGATCATCCCATGGCAATGCCATGCTAGAGGAGCCCTGGGTGGCGGGGAAGACTTTGGAAGGTCACTGATGGAGAAATCAGTTTTTAACCACCAACAGACACAAATACCCATTCAGTTCCCTTAGGCGCGTACAAGAAATAGAATAGGTGGAGCACTAGATCCGAAGTAAAATCTGATCACTCATTCTTTTGTTTGCAAATGTGCATCCTGGTGGCAGTGCGGAGGAAGATGGCCCTGGGAAGTATTCCTTTTTTTTTTTTCCAAACAAATTAGGTGGTCTTTTGCTTAAAAAAGCTGTGGATGCCCTGTTTTAGCATACAAGTTGGTGACAAAGGAAGTGCAACTCTCAAGATTGTTGTGTGTGCTTGCCACCAAAGCAGCTTATAAATGGCTGCATGCTAACAACAGCCCCCTCATCCCCATTTTGGATCACCATGGGTCCCCAGCGAGCTGAGGGGGGTTGTCTTTGAAAACTGCACACTGAAAAGTGCAAAGAGTGGACATAAAGGCTTGAGCAAGAGGAGACCTTAGTGAATGATCTGAGGTAACTGGAAATTTACAACTAAAGGGTGTTTTGTTTGTTTGTTTGTTTGTTTGTTTGTTTTCAATTACATGTGGTTAATCAACAAGCCTCTATTTTGGAATATGGAATACTGCGATAGAAGAACAAAGATGTGTCAGTTTCAGTCAATAGTTTGCAAATGCTAGGAAAGATGTTGGAGCGAGTAAGGCATCAAGCCACATATGTAGAAGACATCAGCAAAGGATGTGTGATGCAACCGTCCAAAAATGTGTGCTTCAACATGCTCAGGCACATGCACACATGTAATTCCCATGCATACAAGCAAGTAAAACAGTGGAGAAAATGCTTCCAATTACTTTCTTGGCCTGAAACCACTTGCATGACCTTGGGTAAATAACGTACGACCAGACCTTCCACAGTCTAAATAACTCTAAGTGTGTGGGTCCTAATCTCTGAACCTCAGAACGCCATCTACAACATGAACTAATCTTTTCTTTCCTGCCTTTGGACAGGTTTGCTCATGTGAAGTCTCAGGTATTTATTTGAGAGGCAAAATTTGTCCCTGATGACAGTACCAAAATATATAATATACATCTTTAAAAGTGCGAAATATACCTGTTATGGATGAAAATCAATATTCCACATCATAGAATACATAACTGTAGTTTCCTACTTGCTCCTGATGTAGATTTCTTTGAGGAGCCCTGTGCAGTGGGGTGTTAATTTCGTCGTGTTCTTCCAGAGCGGCTAAACCAAAATTTCACCACTATGGACCCACCCACGACAAGTGGCAGTCAGCTCAGGCATCTGCCACGGTCTGTTCCTCACACGTGAAGCCTCCTTGCTGCCTGTGATCCCACCTGCAGAGCAGGCAAAATTAACTGGTTGGTTGGCAGCCACGGTTTGGTGCAGCCCAAGGCAGCTCAGGTACCTGTGAAAAAAGTTGCTTTTCCATGGCCTGCCCTAGCATGGCTGGAAAGCCCTGCCCTCATCCAGAGCGATGCAGGGATGCTGAGGAAGGTCTGTGGCACAGGGGGATGGGAAATAGCCCTCCCGCCGCTCTGCTCCAAGGCAATCCTTGGAGCCCATGCCAAAGTAAAGGCAGCCCGGAGACCCCGTGCACGTGTCCCTGCTGTGGCATCCCCCCCCCAGCTGTGTTTTCTTTGGCTCGGGGCTCCTGCAGAGCCGTGGGCACTCCCCAGTGACAGACGCATTAACACGGACGTGACTAGATGGAAGTCTCAAGGCTTTTCAAGCCCTTTCAGAGATTGCAAAGTCCTTGTTCGTATAGTTATGGAGCCCTTGTTCATCCAGTTATGGGCCACGCTGGGTGCAGGGAGGCTCGAGAGGTGTGTGGGTATGCCACAGACGTTGAAATCTGCCTCTCCTGGGGGTGCTGACTGCACCTGCCCCCCTTGGAAAAGCCAGGACACACACACATGCATGCACACCCCTCCAACCCTTGCCTATAAATCTGCTCACGAAGGAATGTTTTAACTTGCATGTAATTTATAAGTGAGCTAATGGATTTTACCCAAACATAAAAGCCTTCCACTCACAAACCAAGGCAGGTTATTTAAACTGAAAATCAACCTGACGTGACAGTGGCAGCAGCAGCTTTGGACTGATGGTGCAGTTCTCCCTGCCATGGAAATAACAGTATGTTTCATGCTTTTCATCTCCTGCACACTGCTTTTGTCACCTTATTAGTACTGATACATTTTTCCCTCCCCTCTGATTTCCTTCTAAATGAGGCGGCTTTTACTGGAGTTTCACTCTGCCCTTTGGTGCAACACATGTAACCCATCACAGAAATGGGCTCAATTCAGACCAGTCACTCATTTCATTGAAGTTAATCTGGCAAAACACAAGTGAAAAAAAAAAAAAAAAAAGAAGAATACGACCTTCACTCCACAGCTTGTGACAGCTCGCTCACTGCTTATTTATTCTGCACTCCTTGCAAAAACACTCCACACATTCAATCACATCTCAAAGAAAGGGGTCAAAAGGCAAGTGTTTTTAAACTGTCTCGGTTAAAGAGTCCCTTCCCATTAAAGCCATGCTGGTTGTGTCAGAGATAAAAGACTGTTTTCTATGAGGACTGACCACTCTTGACAAATCAACGATAAATCACTCAGAAATAGGCTCTGGCAGATTCATTGCAGCAAAATGAATCTCCAGGCACCCACCATGTTCAGCAGTGAACGCTGTGCAATTCTGCCGATGTCTGTATGAAAAACATAAGAAATTGAAATTTTTAGTGCCTATGTCAAGAGCAACAGTTCTGCGTCTGGCCCAGTCCCTATGGTGGATGGCCAAAGACAAAGAAGTTTAAGGCAATGGCATGGGACAGTTGTAGGGAAGAAAATCAGTGACAGGAAAAAAATAAATAAAAATTTATACTTTGGAGCTTGCAAAGTGCTGACCTTCATCACTCACATCAATGATGGATGTGGGAGACTTCAAAGTTTGTCAAGCACAGGCAGGAAGGAAATGGAGCAAGTCGTGAAAGACAATTTTCCTGCCAGAAAAGGGGAAAATCCACGTTCAGATCTGCAGTTACTGAAGTGTCAATTGTTAGGATAAATACAGAATTTTGCATTGAGAAGGGCCTCTCTCTCCAAAAAAGGCAATTTGTATCTGGCTTGACTTCAGGCTAGAAGTGTCCTAATCCTTGTCTATCACTACAAGACTGATTGGCCTCAGCAAGAAATTATGGGTGCTTTACACCACTGAATCTAAGACACATTCCTTTCCAATTTTACCCCTTTGCAGGTCCTTTAATATTACAAACAGTCAGGGCTTGATCTCCTGCATCCTTGCATCTTGCCAGACAACCTTTCAAAATTCATCACAGTAATCCTTATACGCTCCCAAGCACCCAAGCACCAACACTTGGTGAAGACTTCTGGCTTCTGCTCCTCTTGTCATCTGAACCAATCACACAACTTTATAGCAAGGGCTAGACTAAATCGAGGAGAAGGGCATTTCTGGAGACAAACCCCACAGTTCTGCTCCCACTCTGCATCCACATATCTACACTGATACCCAAAGATGCGATAGCAATTCAGAACAGTGTCTGTGCTAACTTAAAGCACAGCAAACTCATGGCCTCCTGTCTGACCTTCGCTGACCTTAACTTCAATACCTTCTGCGTTACCTTCTGCAGGCATTTGTGCAGGACACAACTGTGAACATAGGCTGAAAACAGACACCATTCTTCCCCCTGCGACTCTGCAGATAGAGAGGCCGTGCTGAGCAGCCCTGTTGGTACCAATGCTGCCCTCACGGATTACTACGAGTGTTCAGTGGTGATGTTGACAGCTTGGGTGACCACTGTAAAATGAATGCAAAAAGCTCAGCTGGGGGGCTCACCAGCAACGTTGAATGCACATGGTGCTGGTCCTGTATGGACCCAGGAATGGAGATGTCTGGGCTCAGGTACCTGCTCACTCCCCCACCTCTCCCACTTGGGTGCAGATCCCCAAAGCCACAGAGGCTCTGCATCGCCAGCAAAGATGACAGCAGGCATTAGACATGCCTGCTAGTACAGGTTGAGGGCTGACCTGGTAGAGACCAGCTCTGAGGAAAAAGGCTGGATAGCCTGTTGGACAATAGAATGACCATGAGCCAGCAATGTGCCCTTGTGGCCAAGAAGGTCAATGGCATCCTGGGGTGCATCAAGAAGATTGTGGCCAACAGGTTGAGGGAGGTCATCCTGCCCCTCTACTCTGCCCTGGTGAGACTCTGTGTGGAGCACTGGGTCCAGGTCTGGGCTCCCCAGTTCAAGAAGGACAGGCAAGTGCTGGAGAGGGTACAGCAAAGGGCCACAAAGATGATTAAGGGCCTGGAATATTTCCCTTATGAAAAGAGGCTGAGGGACTTGGGTCTTTTTAGTCTAGAGAAGAGAAGGCTGAGGGGGGATCTGATCAACACCTATAAATACTTAAAGGGAGGGTGTCAAGAGGACACGACAGGTCTTTTTTCAGTGGTGCCCAGTGACAGGACAAGAAGAAATGGGCACAAACTTGAGTATAAGAAGTTCCACCTAAATATGAGGAGGAACTTCTTTACTGTGAGAGTGGTACTGCCCTGGAACAGGTTGCCCAGACAGGTGGTGGAGTCTCCTTCTCTGGAGACATTCAAAACCCACCTGGACACGTTCCTGTGCAACCTCCTCAGGGGGACCCACTTTGGCTGGGCAGGTTGGACTAGATGATCTCCAGAGGTTCCCTCCAAACCCACATGATTCTATGATTCTGTGCCAAGATTTCTAGGATCTGGGCCCCCACTATCAGATCCCAGAGGACTGACAGTGCCTGGTGATTAACGATGTACAGCTTCCAGGTGTCTTCAAGACAATACAGGATGAGGTCTCTGAGACCTCAGGACACTGTTGATAACAGGGATCCAAGTACTTGCGAAAGACAAAATAAGAAGTCAATCAGCTCTGTTAAAGTGCTTAACAATGTTCAGCATCTCCAGCAGAGCTCTGGAAGTGCCAAAACACCGGAGAATTAAGTTACTTTATTCTTGTAATTCCAAATGGTCCTTTGCAGCCAGCAAACCATATTTCTCTGTTTTTGTTATGTATCAAGTAATAGATTTTCCAGACCTATGCTTCAGCCAAAAAACCCAAAATCAACAAAAAACAACCCCCAAAACCACATAAAGAAGACATATCTGTTGAACGATATTTGATAAATATAGTTGAGGCTGATTTCAATACTCCAGAAAATGAGGTGGTTTTATACTATGACTCTGTACCTATTACTTACCAAAGTTAGTTCAACTTTTTCCCTGCTTAAAAAGTAATTGTTATTAAAAAAAAGAGCAAACAAGGGAACAATTCTGACAGCAACTCGCTTCTACTGAACAACAAGGGAAATTAGCAATGCATACCTTGGCACTTGGCTGAACCAAGCTGCCTTTCCTTACTGACTCTTCCTTCAAGCGGCATGTCCAAGCATTTCCTTGGAATATGTTCGTGGTGTGTGCTATTTATAATCCACAACACTTATTTTTGGATTAAATACATCTAGGTGGCTAGTTGCCACGAGAGCGAAGGGGGTTTCGATGAATTACAAGCATGCGTATGAGATATTACACTTGGGACCAGGCATTTCTAAGCCAAGCGGACCCCTCCAGATCCTCCTCCAGGGCTCAGGCCAGTACTAAAGAGCAGCCAAGGAGCAGCTCAGAGGGCTCCTCTGTTTATTCAGTACCTGCCCTGATGTTAGACAGCGTGTCCATTGGCAGAAGTCAGCCCTGTTGCCAGCCAACTGCCTCCTGCAGAGGAGAAGAAATGTTTGAGGAGTGCCCAAGGAGGAGGGACATCTTTTGTCAGCCACTGAAGTCTCCGAACTTCTCTTAGATGTGTGGTTCATACGAGACAACCCTGGCCTCTCAGCCATTCGTTCCCAGGCTTGCTGCCTTTTCCTCCAAGCCTTTTTCCTCTCTGTCTTTCCACCCACCCATCCATCTCAGACTTCCCACCCTGCTGCCTGGGTTGGCACTGGGGCCTCTTTGCCCACCGCAACACCTGGCTTGGAACCAGGGTGACAATTGCAGGGTGACAGCACCTTACTGGACTCCTGCTCCAGGGACTGATGCCATCAGCCACTCCACAGTGGACACGATTAATGTGTAACTGTAACTGTAGCTTCTCCTGTTAGCAATGTCAGCCTGAACAAAAGAGAAGGCATTAGTTAGCTAATAGTTAGAGATACCAGCCATGCCACTCGTGCTGCTCCATAACGAAGGGTGGATAATCATCAACAGTGGAACAAACTGGTAAACCAGTTCAAACACGCTTACTCTTCAGTTGCTCCTGATTCACTGAAGTCTTTACCAATCTCAGGAAAATAATTCGGACATTCAGCATGTGCTGTGCAACCCTGGCTTGTGCTGACAAAGCCCGAGGTATATCTAACATCCAGATATTGCCAAAGCTCCAGTTAGCCCTTCACAACTGAAATATAGAGTGGCAAGCATGCCTTTCCTGACATGAAATCCTTTTGCTTCCAAAATGTTCACTATGGTGGTGAATTATATATATATTGCTATCTATCCTCCTGGCCGTGCTATAATCACTGCTCTGTATGTCCCGGGTTGTCCCAATCTGGTTTTCATGAGGAATGTGTTGCTTTCTGTTCTACGGACAGTTATATGAGTAGCTGGCAAGCTCTGGTCTTCACGGCACCAGTGCTTGGATCTTGTGGCCCCACTTCAGGCCATGTTTGTTTATAATGGAGAGATTTCATGAGCATTTCCAGCAAGAAGTGCCATGGGAGGTATGCTACTAACAAGGTGACAAACGCCAGGGCTGGTTTCTGCTGTTGCGGAAATCAATGACAAAGCTCCTACTCAGACTTGTACCAAAGGAGAATTGAGTTGACTTTTAACTGGATGTACGCCACAGACTGTCAGACATGAGATTTATTTTAAACGGCCACAAGAGCGTGTTGGGAACAGCTACAGCTGCCTCTTACTCTAACAAGAGCCCATAATTCGAAAGATTTTTTTCCACTGGCTTGTAATTCCCAGGAGAAGACTATGTCAAAAGAGCTCACAGACCTTCATGTCTTCAGCTGTTCTTACCCTTCTTGTGACTGGTACACACATATTCCTCTCCTGTTTCTGTCCTTGTCTTTTCCAAATTATCTGCAGCCATTGGAGAAAATTAAAACTGAATCTGCGTAACGTAAGATCCACGCTGATGAAGTTCCACCACGACTACTTGGAGACAGGTAGATACGTGTGGACAGCAAATTCAGCTCATTGTAGGCTGAACTATACTATAGTACAAAGCATTTATAACAATCTGTTTTGGTGGGAGGACTGCTTTACAAGAACACAACCAGGCTGACATTGCAGCAAAGTTTTCCAGTGTTAATTTGTGAACGAATTACAAGAACATGTAACCCAAAACTTTCTTGTTTAAAATATTTGGATCCATGCAAATGTCCAGGATGTGCACATCTGACTGACCTACAGAGACCACAGCCAGAGCAGAGGAGAGAAAGGGAGATGCAACAAAACCATGCATGACAAAATTTCTGCCTGAGGATGAGACACACAGGCTCAACGGGGCACAAGAGCAGAGGAAAACTGTTTATTGTATTCCAGCATCGGCAAGGACAACAAGGCATATAAACAGAGGGAAAATACATATGCCTTCAAAGTCTTTTCTCTCACCCCAGAAAATAAAAAAAAAACCTGGAAACACAGACAAAAGCAATAAATTAAGACTGAATACAACACGGATGATTTTTTTCCCCTTCCACAACTCTATGAAGATGTCAAAGTTAAACAAACGTGATTTCTTAAGGCATATCCTTCCAGCTCCCTGCCCACTCTTGTGGAACTCCATGTATGAAAATCTCTGAGGTGATGTCATTGCTTCTTTTACCCCTTCACTCCTGAGCTGGGGGTTGCCAATAAGTTGCTGTTGCCATCAGCCCTTATGTGAAGGTGGAGCCCCAAGGGAAGTGAGCATCTCCTCATGCCTGTAAGGGATGCTGCTTCACAGCCCCATGGCAAAGAAACCACCAGATGGGAAAACTTCTCCACAGATGGGAAAACTTCTCTGCTTCAAAGTGGTTGCTTGTGTCTGGAAAGCAGAGATGGGAATGACCTCCTTCCCCAACAATGCAGTCCCAACCAGTGCATCCCAGCAGCCCAGCTTTCCACCCAGGCCCCTTTTCACTCCCTCCCCCATCATCAAGAACCACTGTGGTTCTCAGGCTGCAGTGGTGGGAAGAAGAGCTCTGCTTTCAGCAGAATTCACAGACCCTCAGCTCCAGGAAAAAGACCAACACTGAACCAAAAGCTGTGCCAACTTTCTGACCCAGCTTGCTTTCTGGCTGTGAACTGTGGCTGGCTCTGCTTCAGAAAGGATCCAATGACAAAGTCACAAGGTCTTTCCCACAGTCCCTCTCTTATATCCAGAGGCATTCCAGGTTTTACAGAAGTTCTCCTCAACTTTTCCTCACACTTATTCATTTTTATTGACCTGCTCCATTAGCACAGCACTCTGAAGGGCCAGCTGCCAGAAACAAACAGCTGAGAAGAAGGCAATGACTTAATTTCACCATGGATTTGCACAGCACTCAAACAGCATTCCCACATGTCAATAAAATGGAAAGGGAGGGGATAGGAAGGAGAGATGAAGACCCTGTAACAGAGACTCCAGGCACAAGTCACAGTGCATGGGTAGCTCAGATGATGTGGAGAACATGGTCAAGATAAAGTGAGCAAAAGATGGGATGGATGAACAAATTTCTTTTTAGAAGGGACAGAGAGATTAAACTGATGTGAGCTTAGCTTTAGCCCAGCTGCCTGAGGAAAGGCTCTTCATGCCAGAAACCGCTAAGGTCTATGCTTGGGACAGCAACTTTGTCAAGAAGTCACACAGAATTAATTCATCAGCTCAGCACATCGGTATTGTAGGATTTAGCGACAAGCAAGCAGACAGGATGCAGTAAGAGCCAGCAGCCGTGTATGGGCCCAGGAGAGGCTGTAAGCAGAAGTGGAGATTTCCCTTTCTTCAGGAAGGGCTGCTATCTGCAGTGGCTGTCATACATGGTCTGTTGAGTGAGAAGGTGGTTTTAGATGAGTGGGAGCACTAAGCCTGATTGCAAGAGGGTTTTTCCCATTGCCCCAGGAAAGGCAGAGTTGGGTAGGAAGAGCAAGGCAAAATACACCAAGGGAGCAACAGCACCCACAGGTAGGAAAAACATGGAGTTTCTAACTCTATTGCATTAAATTGGGATTGGGTTCTAATCAATCAATGCTAAAGCTAGCTACAAATGAGCTGCTAAACGATGAAAAGGGCAGGGCTTATTACCCAACATTATATTTTTTATTTGAGATGAAGACTTCAAGAATAACTCCTGCTGCCCTTATCTCTGCAATAGAAACAGAAAAGCCATTTCTCACACCTTTCTCTGTATCTTCCATAGTGGAACATTCCTCTTGCACAAAACATTGCTCTTCCTTCTGAAGTAGCATACTGTCTCACTAACTGCTGCTATGCTGTACAAGCCTTTTGGGGTAGACTTTAAAAACCTAATTACTAAAACAGTTGCCACATTTGAACAGCAGCATTGTGCTTGCTAGAGTCAGCTCAGAGGAAGACCAACCTAAAAGCGATTTAAGATCCTGTTTTAAAGTTCAGCTTAGGCCAAACGCATTAAACCCTAAGTGATAGCTTCCTTTACAAACAATCAGTTTAAATGACTTCCTTTGACCTCCTGTTGGCAACTGACATTTCATTGGAAATCATCAAAGTTACATGAGATTTAACAGAACTTTGTCCCTTGTGGAATTTCGGCATCTGAGTGAAAAATTGAATTTCCCAGTTGCGCGTGCACCATCTGACACTGGGACAGAGACCTCATTCGGGTGTAGGAGGATAAATCACTCTTATAACAACACTGAGACTGTTGGCTATGCAGGTCCTAAGCCAAAGTGACCTTGGGTGCAAATCAATTAGGACCAAGGGTGATGCTAGACCAGGATTACCCAACCACATGCTTGAAGAAGCTGGGAAGGAAAAAAAATATTACATGCCATGTGCCAGAAGCCTCTTGTCCCAGGGTTCAGCCTAGGGTTCAGGCAAGCGGACTGGTAGGAAGACATGACACCTGAATAGTCACAGCTCACTCTTAACTGGAAACCTTGCACAGACTGAGAAACTCCAGTTTCCGAGTGACCGAGTGACCGAGTTTCCAGTGACCAAGTTCACTCCAAGAAGTGAACAGCACTTCTTGTTCACTGTTCCTCTTGCTGCAGAGAAGATAAACCTCCCTTTTGAAGCATAACCCTTTCACATGCGCCTTCCGTAGGCCCAGGGCAGAGAACAGTTTTCTTTACTATATATAACTTCCTTGTACATATTTCCAAAGCGACTTCTCTACTGCCAGCAATTACTTCTTTAAAGGCTGCGCAGAATTTCATTTCCCCAGAGAACAAGTCCATAGCACTGATCAATCAGGCGGCCATTGCACTAACTAGGGATGCACTCTATTGGACACTGACAGAATGATCTTCATATGCTTATGAGAGTTTTAGTCATTTAAATCGACTCACTTGCACTCACAGAGATGATTGTTATGTGTAGGCAACTTAAGCACTATGTTGTGGTGGGTTTTTTTTTAAATATTTGAATAAACGAATTAACTGTTTATGTCAGAGAATTTGAATGCGTATTTAACTCTTAAGGGAATGGAGAAATTTAATCTCATAGCTAGAACTTTCACCCAGTTGGGCCACTTCAAACATGGCTATTTCTGTAACTATTGCATTTTTACTCAGTCATACCCTTCCCGCTCCCACCGTCCCTTCAGTTAAGCTTGAGATGTGAACCACAATTTGGTACGTACTGTAGGTAGATGAGGTACACACATCTTTTTTAAGAACATCTTCGATTTTTGCACTCTGCATATCAGACATGCACACAAGACTGTTGCTAACAACAAGCAGCAAGAAGGAGAAGTCAACATTCCCCACTCCTCCTGAGGTCATCGAGGGGAATACAAGGGAATGAATAAACTCTTTGCAACACACCTTGGATGGTTGCACGGTGCCATTTACTTAGTACTACACAGGGCTGTTGACTGATGCTCCAAGGGGTGGTTTAACAAATGATGATCAGTTTCAATTGATTAAGGAACCATTCCAAAAGGTAGGCCATTCCTTGGGGGGTGCAGAGTTGGAGAAAAGACTCTCTGGAGCACCACTTCAGCCACAGGGTCCCCCTTTGTGTGCAGCCAACTGCATACACGAGGGTCTCTCTGTCCCTTGGGTGCTCCTGGGGTGATGCAGCACCAGCAAAGCTGCATCCAGAGCAAGGTCGGGCACACAGGGACAGGCAGAAGGAGGTTGGGGGAAGGCAAATGTGGGTCCAGTGAGAGAAGCAGGGTGTGCATGTGTGCTCAGGGAAGCTCCACAGAGCGGTGGACAGAGGAATGGAGTCAGAGCTGGGGCAGCGGAGGCATGGGAAGACACTTTCACACTGTTAATCATTTGCCATTTTTTCCCTATTTGACTACAGAAGCAACAATCCTGCTATTGTACAAGGCATGGTAGAAGTGTAGTCCCCTCTCTGAGGGATTCCCCGTGCACGGCCCCAGTGGGCTCCCACGCACCAACTGTTTTGCTGCAGCTTGTGGCCATCGAGGCTCAGACTCTAAAGTGGCTAAGTCATCTGGCAGCAAAACCAAACCTGCTTGCCAAGCAGAAATACACAAAGCCTTACTGGGAGGTTTCAGTGCTTAGTAGCATTTATGGCAAAACGCATCAGAAAGGCTGCTTTGGAGGGGGTTTTGCAGCAGAGGAGGCAAGAGATGGTCATGACAAACTCCCCTTCCTCAGAGTGCCACAGGCTGCACTCATCTGCTGCCTTTTGCCACTAAGCCACAGTCACACGAAGACCTCTCTAAAACTGGAATTTGAAAATGTTGTTGAACTTTTCTTTTAAGGAGCTGCATAATTTTAATGACATGGGCTGAAGAACTGAAGTTACATGTCAGTAAAGCACAAACGTGTCCCCGCGCTTCCTTATGGACTCCTATAGGAGAGCAGAGCAGGGTTGTGAAAGATTGCTGCACCTCAAATGGTCAGAAAGGAGCTAAGTCTGCACATGGTCTCTTCAGCAACATAATTTTAACACACCTTTCCATCTTGTAACTGAAAACCTTTTCATTTTTCTTTCTGAATCTAGTATAAGCCAAGGTAACTCTTGTTTCCTCTATTGTTAGCAAAGCCATTAGATGGCAGTACATCCTAAATTATTCTTAGCAATAGCAAAGCATTCTGGTGCTGCTACAAATAAATAAATTTTGTCGTGTGTTGACAGTGTAATTATGAACATCATAAATATTTGTAATCAAAACATAGTTTTGATTTATGTAGATAACTCAGAATGTGAATTAAAAACTTAAATATAAAACACAGAAAGAAAGGAAAGAGAGAAAACTATTTCCTCAGAACAGCAGGTTTACTCTGCTATGATAGGAACCAAGTGTCCTTCAATTTCCAACTGGAATGTACAAAAGATACAAGCTAAAAAAGAAAAAAAAATAACAGTCAAGCCAAGCAAATCTAAAATAGCCCAGTTGTCAGAATTATTTATTAGTATTGCCACAGAGTTTCTGAACAGCAGTTACAGAGTAGAGTACCTATTGCACGAAGGGTTTTACAAGCACAGGACGAGGAGGGAAACAAGCAGGAGCAGGTCCTGCCCCTGTGGCCGGAGACGGATCCAGGCTCTGTGCGGATGGCAGGGCTGTACTGCTCCCGTGGGAGCTGACAACATCACCGCACCCAAAACATCTGACTTTCGGGCACATTTCATCACCATTACTTTAATGTATATTACACCAATGTTTACTTCATTGCAGAGAGGAAACGTTTGACCAGCAGATTTATACCACAGAGGGCTGCGCTATCATAATTATGTGGGGGGTCACCACAAGTTAGGCAATCTGCCTTCTCAACCTACCCTTGCAAAACATACTGGGGTTTCATGACATTTTATATCCATAAAGGTACTATAAGGAGTTAACTAATCATGGTAAAAATGGCCTCATCCTGCCAGGCTATGAAAAGGCACTGCTAAACATAGATTTGACAGGGCTCAGGGTGCCCAGCATCTGGAGAAAAGAAGTCCTTGGTTTGTTCCTCATGTCGCTGATGCTGGGATTGATTACAGAACTGGTAAGTGCAAGAGAGTGAAAGGACATGGGAGAGAAGATGGTGTCTTTTGGAGGACAGAGAGGTTTTTCTGCTACTTTCCAACAGGACAGACACAACTATTTCCTGAACAACTATAGTTCTAATTAATCTGAAACTAATCTTAAATTTAACGTGAATTTGCCAAGCACTTCATATGTACATATATAAAGAAGAAAAAAATTATATATTTGAAGTATCAATATTGATAACACAAACCGGTGAAATTCACTGAACCAGAGAAAGAAAATTTGTCAGTGGGGGACTGGAGCATCAGGTTTTGTAAGTCTCATCCTTGCTTTTATTAAAAATGTCTTTCTTTTCCCAGATCCCAGCTTCAAACTGAGTAGCTATTCACTTCTAAAACCTACTTAATGAAGTACCTATTTTATATTGATATCTCTTTTACTTTATTAATCTGAAAGTAGACTGCAAAATCTCCTTTGTACCAGCTGATACACTGGTATCTTATCCACTTGACCAGCTGCCAGTGACAGGACTTGACCTAAGCTCTTTACTGTGACTGTGTGGTGGCAAAGTTTCCAGAACAAGATGTCCCTTTGAGTTCTTCCCCACATCCATGGAAGATATGCCCTGCTCTCACGTATGAAAACAACCAGTGTGAACATTGTGTGGATATACTAAGTCACAAGGTGACTTATTGCTGTTATTGTTTTAATTATGACAAGAATGTAGGGAGTCTTTGCATTTGAGACTACAGCAATGGAGCAGTTAGCAGAACATTAGCAGACAGTGTGTCATATATTAGTTTCTGTATTATTGTAAGGGTATCCATTGTGTATCACATGGGAAGTGCTTAATAATGTTGCTTCAGTAAGACCTTGGGAAGCCCATCCACTCAGCATCATGCTATAACTCTTACGTACACGGAGGGCTATGTTCATGAGTGTCAGTTAAGAGTTTATTGTCACCTCCTTTCTTTTTTTAACACTTCTTTGCTGCTTTTGAAAAACAAGCCCCTTTAAAGGCTCCCTGAGAAGAAGTTGCATGACAAGCAGTCCAAGATGCAATATAAAGTCTCTGTCTTGCACTGACTTGCAGGGGGAGATACACTGAAACCCAGATTTTGTAGATGCCAGCCAAAGGGATTGCTTACACTTTGATCCTTTCATGCCTTGAACTGGGCACCACTGTAAACTTAACCTCATTCATTAACCTTGGAAGGGGTGGGAACTCTCAGGGGCTCAGGGACAAGACAGGGGCTGAAGCAGAGATTGCAGTAGAGACCCAGGACAAGGTCTAGGAATGAAACAATGTAAAACAAAAAATAACAGCTTTTTTAAATGGTGATGGCTGGGAGAAAGGGCTGATGAGAAGAAGATGCTGAATCCTGTGAAAATTTTGAAATTCAATGCCATTTTGTGACATGGTTTTTGGGCTGTAGAGAGAAGAGAGCTCTCCTTTAGGCTCTCACAGGGGGACTGCTGTGGCTAATGCTGTGCAGGAGAACAGGCTTGGCCTCAAGAGGCCCCACAAGAGATTTCCTTTTAATCCTTGCTAAAGAAAGGTCCTGGGGAGGAACTGATGCTAGAGTCAGTGTTTGGTGTACAGTCCCACTTTTCCAGGTGGGTCCCCAATTGCTCATAGCATCCCACCCGGCAGCCCCACACCAAGGACCACCCTGGGAGAGGATTAGCACCGAAGCAGGTTGGGGGGCATCGTCCCAGCAGGCAGCTGGGACACTACACCCCCATCATGGCCAGGACTGTCATGGGTTGTGTGCCTTGCTCCTGCTGAATCATCAGGCTGAAACCCTGCCTCTTCGTCTGTCCCAGGGCTGCTGCACACCACGTGTACTCTGGTACCACACAGTACCAGGACAGCATGTAGGAAATTCAGTAGAGCAACCACTGCCAGATCAGCCTCATTTTTCAGTCTTAAGCCATCTCCAAACAAACAGCAATAGCAGGAAGCTGGGGGGATTTGTGTTTCCCATGACAGGACACTGGTTCTCTCATCTCCTTCCAGCGGGGCTGGCAGACCTGAACCCCTTCACCAGCCCTGGGCGGCACAGCAGTGAGAGCAGGCATCTCCCCCTTAGTCTCCTGAAACACCCGATTCAGCTGAAATGTTACTGCCCAGAAAGCTGGGAGCCCAGTGCATAGAAACACCACCCCCTGCACCCCTCCATCTTTCTTTTTTCACCCAAACAGGAAAACACATAGTTTTAAGACTGAAGCATAACCCGTCCGGGCAGTTTGCCACTCCTCTGCCTACAGACCATATAACCTTAAGTCAGGATGAATACCGTGTATTGATGATGATCTCACCCTGCAAACACAATATCCTTCTAAGGCTACCACCAAGACCTGCATTTGGGCTTTTGACAACAGTTGCTCAAAAAATCCAAATGGCAAAATGGCTTGTGAGAAAAGTAATCAGTTTTCCTTCACTGTGGAAGACAGCAGAGAGATCTTGCTGGCCCCAGAACACCCTCCTTCATCTCTCCTACCCTCCACAAACTGCACGTGTCCAATGCAGTCCTGGGATGTCATTCCCACTTCCTAAACCCACAAGCAAGATGCAGCCAGTTGGCTCATTTTCAGAGCTGCTGATGGCAATCATGGAGCAGGAGGGACATCAGAGCCTGTGTGAAAGCAGGGACATGTTTCATACGCTTCTCAGACACAGCTTTGTCTTGCAGCTCCTCTCTGACCACTCAACTTGGTGCTCAGAGGAGAGGCCACGCAGAGACCTGCCACAGAGGCTTGGGCCACGTGACATCTTCAAAATGTCGGGACTTGGGCAAGGAGGCCAAGGGTTGCTGGGATTTGGCTCCTCCCCTGATCACACACTGCCAAGAATGCTTCTAAGGACTTTCTGCTGGAAATCAAAGATGTTAATTCACACTCAGAAACTACCTGTGGAAATATGGCATAAAGCCCATCTTTTCCTGAAAGTAAATCCCTTGTCTAGCGAGGGTCTCTTCAGCAAAAACAGATACTATTAACACACAGGGAATGAAGGCAGGCTCAGATTTAAGACCTTTTTCATATTTTTTTTTTTCTTTAAAGTAATAATAATAGTAATTCAAATATATGCACTCATTCTGAAATTCTCAGATTTATCTCAGAAACCTGAGTTGTGTGTGCTATCTGCATCTGGGCACTCAGGACAGAGTGACACCTTATGTGTTGAAATGGATCCCTCTAATATAATAACAGGTGACTGCTTACAGCACTAACTAACAAGACAAAAGTGCTGTTTCAGTTGTTGACAAGCTTATTTTTAAGATTGCCTAACACTTTCGAAACACGATGAATCTCACAGACCCCCTGGCATTGAAGGCAACAGTGCTCCCCTATTTGTTGCCAGGAAGTAGCTGAATAACACACACATAGAAACTATGCACGAAAAAGCAAATACAGCATTAATAGCTATCGCCTTATTACTTGAGAATGGACAATGGGATATGCAGTCGCAATACCTTCCAATAATAACATAAAGCTGAGGTCAAACTTTTTGAATCTCAACTATATTGGCATTTGTTCCTACAAGGAAGAAGGAAAAAAAAAAAGTTAAGTAAGGTTCCCACAGACCTTAAGAAGCAGAAACATCTGTTGCTGCTATGAACAGCTCGGATGCTGAGTTCAGGAGGAGAAAGTCCAGCAGCTCGGCCAGGTCTGTGCTTACCACCACATGCCTCTGTGCTCAGAAATGATCAGAGGCAGTTTCAAGGGACATATCAATAATTCCAAACAGCCAAAACTAGCATAAACAAATAAGAATTAGTGCTCTCCTCCAGCCAGCAAGACTGGAAGATGTTACTGATGCCTTAATGTGCAGTCTCAAGCATCGTTGTCAGAACTGTCCCCAGCTGATGAGTTGCTCCACATTGTGCATTTGTTTCATTTTTTTAACAAACAGTTTTGAACTGAAACACTGAGCAGAAATTCCAAAGAAGTGACTCTCGTTCTTAGCAATACAATCTTCTGTGGGGCTGGGGGAAATGGCAAGTTCTCATGGGCTTGATTTTTCTGTTTAAGAAATGCATTCATTTCTGAGTGATTCACTCATTTCCCAACAATCCTTCATCGTTTGGGTCTGTGATTTTTAGCTTATACAAAAACCATATCTTCTAACACAAGGTGATACACAAGTGTCAGAGATGCTGTTTTGCTAATGTACTCACGCAAACTTTGCTCAGTGAAACTCTGTCTATCAGAACCTCTTTTGTAAGTAGAACCTTTTGGCAAACCAGACATCATTCACAGGGACTGAGCTGCATGGCTCTAAGCAACTGCTCTGCGAGTAGCTTGGGTAAATATCCACAAAGAAACTCCTGCTCCTACTTGGAAAGCATCAGAGTGTATCAAGGCTGTAGCAGCCATGAGTCCAGAAAGGAAATGCTGATGACTTGGCATTTTGCACTGCTTAGTTTCTTAAATTTTGCATGTGGGAAGCCTCACAGAAGTAGAGTCCTGTCAAAGGAAAGAAATTCTGTGTGCCAGATTTCCATATGAAAACAGATTCCCAGATACAGAGCTGTATTTTGTTTCACATTCTTATATAAGAAACCTTTCCAATGTTGCGCAGAGCTAAAAAGCAAAGGGAAATGAAGTCAAGACCTCTGGACTTGAAGGAGTGAATATTGGCCCTACTTTATCCTCACTTACATGCTGGCATCAATCTGGAGTCACTCTTCTTCCTCCTTGCATACAGCAGCATAAGGAGGCTCTAGCTCAAATTCCAGGAAGATTTGACCGGGGAGAGTGGAAGAGAGAGGTTTAGAGGTGCACAGTCTATGTAGCTCAGATTTATTCCCTAATTTAGTTATTGCTGTTATGAAAATATACTGGGCTGTAAACAGACAGATTCTTTATTTCATTAACACATTGAAGGAATGGACTTAAAGATAAGAATACTATGACCTGAAATTTACATCCATATTAAAGTATTTATGAAGACATGGGGTTAAACACAAATATGCCAAGAAATAGTGCTACCAGATATGCACGTTTGACACATATTTCTTTTGACAGCAATGCCTTTATAAGAAACATCCCCTTTTTCCTCATTGTTTTTTGCTTGTTTAAGAGTTCCTTATACAAACACCACCTCACACAGGGCACAACATGCAGTACCTTGGTGGTACAACATGGTACCAGTAAAACAAAGGACATCAGATGTCGCAACGGAGGAGGAAGTGGTACGTGAGGGCTGCTCAGGCACAGCTGCTGAAAAGCAAAGTTCATCAAAATTGCTTGGGGTTTCACTTTTAGGTCTTTTCCAGAAAGAAACTTTCACACTATATGGATTCAAAAGTAATTCAAAGGAAATATGTCCTATGCCTTCTTGTTGACCTGCCCTCTTGACAGCATCATCTCTTGTAGGACCCTCCATCTCCACCTGGTCCAAACGTGGAAAACAGAGGTAGGTTCAGTTGTGCAGAACAACTGCAAGGGACCCTTCAAGGCAGCAACCCACCTGCTCGCCTGTGCTCAGCACTGCTTGACAACTCTGCCTTTGCACAACTTAGAAAGCAAGAAAAAACTTACAGACATTGCCAAGTGGTCCAGAGACACATACTTTCACACAACTTGGGGCTAGCCCTCTCTGAAGTAGACCAACATGTTGACTTTCATGACATTTTCTCTCCTTTGCAAAACATGTGGTGTTTCCACTGCCCTAAAACAACCGGTTGGGGTAGTTTGGGGTGGGATGGGAAACAGAGATAGAAAAGATGGTCGCTTAAGCATCTGAATTATTTAAGGGCTGTGTTGTAGCCCACCAGAGTTCTGTTTATATTGTATGAAGTTAGGATTATATGTTGTATGCCTTCAGATTTGGCACAGAAGCCTTTTTCAAGATGCACTTGAGAGCTACCTAGGATAGTGAGGAGACATAAGTATGGGCTGGTTTGCCTTGCCCATGCCATCTTTCAGGAACAGATACTCAAATGGGTTAGCCTCTTCAGAAAAGAAACAGGCAGACTCTGTCAGTGCCCAAGAACAACATGGGCTGGGAAGCAATTGTCCTGTACATGTTACGTGATGGCACTCAAAATGATCTGTGCCAGAACCTTCCCAGGTCAGACTGACAGGCCTGTAGTTCTCCAGATTCTCCTTCCTGCCCTTCTTGTGGATGGGCGTCACATTTTCCAACCTCCAGACCACTGACACCTCCCAGGTTAACCAGGACTGCTGTTAAATGGTGGGAAGTGGCACTTCTGCCAGCTCCCTCTGTACCCTTGGGTGGATCACATCTGGTCCCATAGACTTGTAGATGTCTAGGTGCTGTAGCAGGTCCCTCACCATTTCCCCTTGGATTATGGGGGCTTCATTCTTCTCCGTGCTCATACCTCCTAGCACAGGGGGCTGGGTACTCAGGTAGTCAGCACAGAGACAAGCTATAGCTTTACATAAAACTTTTGGCAGTATCACTCACCAAAGACTATAGAAATGAAAGATTCCTGGGATAAAATAGAAAGATCTTGTGTTCACACATGTGGGGGGAAAAGTGCAAAAATAAACAGGCTTTCTCAGTAGAAGAAGGTACCAGGGTGAGTGTCTCCAAGATTTGTGCTGTCCTACCCACAGATGACCTAGAAAGGTGGCAGGCATGGCTAGCAGTACTGTGCAGTGCAGTAGAAAGCCCACACAACCCTGAGCAGGTGCGTGTCAAAATTATAGAAGAAATTAACTGTAGAGAAAAAGGCAGCTTCAGAGAGAATAAAGAGACATGTATCTTCACACAAAGTCTATTTAAATTGAAAATTCACTGCCATGGGAACCCTGAATATTTTGCATGGATTCAAAACCCAGCTTGGTGGATCTGTGGAATAAAAATCCATCAGGAGTTTCTCAAGACAAAGATACCACCACTGGCTCTGGAAGTCACCATACACCAAATTACTGGAGCCAAAAAAGTACAGCAGAGGAGTTTTCACTCTAGGCTTGCCTTATTAAATTCCTCCTAAATTATCTGTTACGTTATTGCTAAAGAGAGAGTAAGTGGCTGGATAGACCTTTATCCTGACCCATTACAGCTGCTCTTCTTGATGCATATGTGTTGTAAGTGTAACATTTTTCTCAACACTTATGTGCCAATCCTGGAATAGAATTGATCAAGAAATGAGAAGCCACTGCCTAGAGATCTCAGCCCCATAACAGCACAAGGTTCCCAGGAAACAACTCTATTCTAGGAAACAACTTCAATCGGAGACCAAAGTGGAAAGAAAAACTCTCCGGCCCTTTGCCCAACTCCCATTGCACCAAAGAGCCATGCCTAGTCTAAAATTAGCAACACGTAGAGTCAGAAGTCCTGGGTAAGTTAGGAGTCTTTACTTAATGTAATATAGATCTACTAACAGTGCCCTCTTCTGAGAGTCTCTCTCCAGTCTGATCAATACAGCATCTTCCATCCTTTCCCTTTCAGTGGGGAACAAAGATGGGGAGGTGTAGGGTACCTTCCACCTTGTTCTTTAATATATAGACACAAATCATATTAACAGGCTGCAGCCTCCTTAGGGGGAGCAAGCAAAGAGGGAGAACTTTGACAAGAAGGAAGGGAAGAAGGAGGAGGGAGAAGGAAAAACCTAAAATCAAAGACAGGGGAAGTGGCACCTTAACTGTTCTTGAGTTGGTTGTGTAAGAATCACTGCAGTCAAGCCATTAACCTGGAGAGTGCAAACTCAACAGTTATAGATCAAGGAGATAAAACTTATGGCGATGAAAGTAAGGAGCTTCTCAGGATTGTCTCAGTGTGTACTGCCAACTTTCACATTTCTTACCCATCTTATCAGATTTAGCATTTCTCATAGTCCCAGCTCCCAAAGGTACATGGTTAGAAACAAGAACAGGATGAAACGCCTTGGAAGTTTCCATCTATTTTCATTTCAGAGAAATGCCAGATACTGTGATCTGAGCAGTACCAGCTGGGAGTTCTCTTTAGAAAAAGTACTTTTTTCCATTAGGAAATGCTGACTTGTTAAAATTTAAACCCTGTAAAAACTGTTAAAGTTCTGTGAAGAAGTTCTCAGATCCAGTCTAGAATCTTTGGTCACCAGATAAAAGGGATCCCAAAATCAAGTTATTTGGAAAAATTGCTTTGAGTCATGCACCTGTGGATATGTGATTACACCACAAATAAGACCAAGATCTAGTGGGACATGTCATTTATTTGGGTTCATTGGAAGAAGCAAAGGGAGAATTCAAACCTGTTCATCATCTGGGATGGGACCATTTTGCCATGTGAGGCTTTGGGGAAGCCTGAAGCTAGCAGATCCTGTTTATTTTTGCACAGAGCCTAATGCATTGGGGCTGTGCTGGAACTCAACAGGAGGGTTGTAAAGTTATCACAGGCACCTGTACATAACCAGTTCCACTTCAAAAAAAAAAATCCTTCTCTCCTTTCTCTCCTTCCCTTCCTCCAAAGTTCTAGTACTGCCAAAATTTCTTCTTTCTGTCAAGTGCCAAAGTGTTTTCCAGGCAAATTTACTGACATACAAGTTGTATTCCATTTTGGATTCCTCTGGTCGTTTATTTCAATATCTATGATTCCCACTTGACCTAGACCTCTTTCTTTAGATAATTTTGTCCCCTGTGAATGGCATAACCTGGCTTTCACTGACAGAAAAAAGGCCACTGGAAAAGAAAAGAAAAAAAAAAAAAAGGACACTTCACAGAAACGATCCTCTTTCCATCATTTAACACACACTGCATTGTAAACTAAAAAATGGCCAAAAGCTAGAGCACAGGGAAGAAGATGCAAGAAGAATATTCCTTCCCTTTTGGGGCCTATATTTTCTAACACTGGTATGATTCAGTTGTCTAATCCCTGATGATTAGTAGAATTACTCAGAACAATAGTGTTGCAGGAATGTGTTGAGATGTCATTTTTTTTTAAGTTTTAAAATTTGCTAAACACTGGGGAAGAAATGTATTTCTGTAGTAGAAAGTAAAACCGAGCATCCCATTCTTGAACAGACTGTAATTATTGTTCTAGTGGTGGTTGATATCTCAGAGGTAGAAGTAGTCATTTTGGTTAAAACATCCCTTGTTAAATCCCAGATTGCCAAAAAAAAGCCTTCAACCAAAACCAGCAATACATATGGTCATCACTGGGAGTACACACGCCCTCACACTGAGGTTGCGAGCAGCAGTCAGCACTCGCATAGTTCTGGTCTCCAAACCACTTAAAGGACTCAAGAGGCTTAGCATTGATTTAAATGGCACCAGCATTACTCTCCTCTCAAGCATTGCTTAGAAAACCCATGTAAAAAGCATGATGTAATGGCCAGAATATAGGCTGAAATTTGAAATTTTGGCAGGTAGTTGAAGGGGAATAAAGAGAATAAGAATTACCTCTTTTTGTGCTGAAAGGATCAGGAAAAAAAAAGCTGGCTCTCATGAGGTCAGCATCTATTCAGTATGGAGTCGTGCCTTTTTGGCCAATAATGCTGAACAGCCAAGAGAAAGCCTCAGAGAATGGAAAGTGCTGGTATGAAGGAATCAGGCAGATACAACAAGGAATAGTTGGGTAAAGAAAATCTTAGGAGTTTTTATGGAAGTCTGAAGAAAGGAGCTAAAAATCAAATAGATGTGCACCCACAGTTTTATGGAATCAGTACAGAAAATGCTCATCTCACACAGCCCCTCCAAAAAGGAAACTTCTCTGTGAGCTGGCATGTAAATCTCCAGAAGACCTTTACCACTGAAGAGACTTCAAGCACACAACACACATATAGGTGCAACCCCACAATTAGTCATAGAAGCTCTTTAAATACACAACAATTACTATAAAAAATTACATATAAAATGGTTAAATTAGCCGTTATAGCCCTGAGATACAAAGGCACACTGCTGCCATGGGAGTGTTCTTGCGTTGCAAGCAAGAGTTGACTTGCAAACAAGACTGATGTCATTTCATTCTCGTGCATCCGATTTTTACATGAAAATAGCTTTTACACATACACTTGCAGAGCTCCAAACAGTTTCATAATGATTTCTTGTTTTAAATTAATTTGTTCTGTACTCACGTAGCAGAATGGCTACTGTACTTTTTAAAATGATTATGAAAGCTTTCAACATCAACTATGTTAATCTGTAACATATGCTGTGCAGGATGTCACTGATATATCAGACATTAGAGTCAGACATTAGTGTCAAACATTTTATTCACATAAATGAGGCAATTACTGCCATGGAAATGACAGATAGTGTGGAGGAGACAGATGTCACTCATTAAATACACTTCCTGTCAAAGAACTTCATTATTGCTGCAGAGAAGTTTGGCAACATTTCCCAGTCAATGGGGTTTGCTCATGCAAAAAAAAAAAAATTGGGAAGAATTTGTTATTGCAGATTATATCATCATGTAGATCTCTAACATCAAAACGAAAACCAAGCTTAGGCTAGAACTGCTACTCCATATGGGAAAGATTTTTCAACATAAATCCATTGCGATTTTTCCCTCTCCCTCCCTTAGGATTGTTCTTGTCTCAGGCATGCCCAGCTTGTCTCAGATCCATGTCCAACACACTGAGCAAAGCCAAATGATGGAATTAAAATTTACCCTCTCTTCCTGAATTTAAGAAGGGGACAGAGGTCGTCTAAGGAGTTATGCTACTAAGAACCACCCTAACCTTCACAGGCTCTTCCCTTTTCTAGCTGGATCAAATCACTCCAAGAACCCTCCATCTGTAATTGTTTGTGTTTGTAACGACCATCAAATCAACATCAGAGCACTCAACAGTCACTGCAAGTCAATCTATAGCTCTATCAGCAGGCACAAATTATTATTAATAATATTTTTAAAAATATTTTCCTCCCTTATGAGGAAAGGCTGAGAGAGCTGGGACACTTCAGCTTAGAGAAGGCTGAGGGGAGACCTTAGTAGTGCTTATAAGTATCTAAAGGGTGGGTTGAAGGAGGATGGAGCCATACTCCTTTCAGTGGTTGCCAGTGACAGGATGAGGGGCAACGGGCTCAAGCTGGAACATGGGAAGTTCCATTCAAATATGAGGAAAAACTTCTTTACGGTGAGGGTGCCAGAGTCCTGGAACAGGCTGCCCAGGGAGGTCATGGAGTCCCCTTCTCTGGAGATCTTCAAGACCCGCCTGGATGCAGTCCTGAGTGATGTGCTCTGGGCAGTCCTGCTTTAGCAGGGGAGTTGAACTAGATTGTCTCTAGAGGTCCCTTCCAACTCTGACAATTCTGTGATTCCATAAAAGGTATTGGGAAGGAATAACAAGGTCTACAAAACCCTGCAGATTTAGTATTTATCTGGCTTTTGGGGAGGGTAGAATCCAATCATTTCCCTCCTAAAGCTACAGGTATATCATTTATCACCACAATAACTTGATGAAGCAAGGAATTGTTGGTGTTCCCCTTTGGAGGTGTAAGTTAGAAAAAATTGACTGAATGCCTCAACCAGTGCTATGGAAAGATTCTGTGGCAGAGCCAGGTATTGAATATGTCTTTCTAGCCCTTGTGCAGGACCATAAGATTTTCCTGAAGAGGAAAAAATAATTACAAAGACGCAAAACATTTCACGGAGTTTTGAGAACCTTTTCATATTTCAAAGTATTCAGAAAAATTCTTAAGAGTCCAGATTATTCTATACAGGAGCGTTGTTTTGCATTTGGATATACCTAAGATCCGAGATGCTACTTTTAGAAGAGCTACTTAAGTGCAGAGACTATTAATACAAAAGGAGTTCTCCACAGGCTGCAGGGCCGGAGGGAGAGGTCTTTCAATGGAGAAGCCACATTGTGCAAGGCTGAAAAACATTACACCACACAAAGGAAAGAACACCCCCCCCCCCCCCCAAATCAGTTGTGACAGGTTTCTTCAGTTTTCTTGTGTACTTTCCATGGTGTTTCAGGTTTAAATCAGAGAGCAGCCTTTTTGTTTACATCTTCATTGAAAAAACTTATCAGAATAATGCAATCATGCTTTTTTAAATACAAGATAGTAAAAGGCCTTGTGAAAAGAGAAAGTGGGAATCTGTTGTCTCTGGCAGCTCTGGTCCTCCCACCCACTGAGGGGGATCATATCTTAAGTTTAGCTTCTCCACTGTGAACAGGAGTACAGGACAGGGTATGGGTACAGTCAGGGTGTACCCACAGTATCTTCCAAGGCACAGGCTCACATTCAGTCAGCTCTATCTGAAGAAGAGAAAAAAATTCCCTTTGCATGGTATGCAAAATAAGCCACAGGCTTGAGTGGCTGGAGATGTCCAAAATCCATTATACATCCCACTGAAAGGACTCTTGAGAATATCCCTCAGACCTATTCAGAGAGATATTCAGAATATCCATCAGATGGATGAGACACCTACCATTGTCCACCTCTTAGTGAGAAAGTTCAAACTTTTGACTGTGAAATACTCCCTGGCTTTCTGAAACAGATTGGGTGATTTGTCACCATGGCCTGAAATAGAGGAAGCAGCTTACAGGCAGTTCCACAGCTCTCTCTTTCACTCATAAATACACATCTGTAAGCTGCTGGTTAACTAAGAGGTCAATGTCTCTGCGTTCCAGATGTGCACTTAGAAATACAGCCTGACCTGCCAGCCAAGGCTCTGCAAGTGTTTGGTACAGAGGCTTTTGGAAGCTGTTCTTCGTGCTTGTGAAACCATTAGGAGACCGTGTGGGAACTACCCAGAAACCTCAGATTTATTACAGCTTGATATCCCCTATTCAGAGAGTATCCTCTAGGAAACACACATGCTCTTCTTCTGTATTCACTAAGACCTCCTACACAAGCAGAAATGAAGACAGAGCAACCCAATCTGCTTTCTACTGAAGCCATATCATAAATATATCACAAATATATAATTGAATTCCCTGTTGTGATTTCCTGAAAAACATTATAGCAAGACCAAGAAAAAAGCATGGATCATTTAACTCCACAGTTCTATGCATAAACCACAAGACCATCTCCCTCGCTCTATGGGAGACAAGCTCCGATGTAAGCTAAGACTGTCCTCTAGGAACCACATTCTTTTTTGTCCTCACCAACAAACCTCTACACAAGCAGAATAGGGAATATAAGATTCAAATGAGAAACAGATGTTTAAAATAATAAAGAAAGAAAGAAAGAAAGAAAGAAAGAAAGAAAGAAAGAAAGAAAGAAAGAAAGAAAGAAAGAAAGAAAGAA
>JAOQGH010000019.1:11709034-11838810 GCA_025769975.1 Gallinago jamesoni
AGAAAGAAAGAAAGAAAGAAAGAAAGAAAGAAAGAAAGAAAGAAAGAAAGAAAGAAAGAAAGAAAGAAAGAAAAAGAGACCACAACAGACACTCCTATCGTTCATCTACTAGTTCAATCAATGACCCAAGATCAACCTCCTGAAAGAGCCATGCAACAGCCCACAAAGTGTTCCCCCAGCCATGTGCTTGAAATGAAAACACACAGTGGAGGAGTCATTAAACCTGAATAAACTGACCCAGAGTTCAATAAACAAGCTTGAAGGCATTAATGATAAGAAGTGGAAACATCCAGTACAAACAAGGATATCACTGCACAGTGAGAACCCTGAGCTACATGCAAGCTCCCTAGCACACAGAGACACAGAGCGACTGCTCTTCCAAACATTTATTGTTTATTTCTACTTATCTCTTGCTCAGGTACAATACACCTGTGTCATAGGCACAGGCTGACGCATACGTTTACTCTTTGGCATGTTTCGGATTACAAAGATTTTGATTACGGACCTGCACTTCTGCAATCCAATCAAGGCCTCTCATTAACTCCTGTTGGTATTAATCAGAGCTGTACATCGTTAAGTAGAGAGCAAATATGGGACTCTTCCAATTCTTACCTCCTGAAGGAAACATAAGGTTGTAGAGCAGCTGCTTTCTAGGAGGTCTAACAGTTGTGAACACACAGCTGTGTCCAGAGCTCTGGCACTGGATGGACATAGCCCAGGAGAGGCACCAGGACACAGGCTGAGCAAACCAAAGATGAGTGGCAGAGCTAAGACAGAGCACTTTCAGGGACACTTGGGTGCTGGAAGTCCTCATTCAGGCTCCTAGTCCAACACTTTTAACCCTTCAATCTTCTGTTTTCCCTTTGACATCCATTGCTCTTCCTGGACTTATTTGTCTTTAGCTTTGGGAGGGAAAAAAAGTTCCTGGAGGATGAGCCAGGCAAAACTGCAAGGGATACTTCTGCTCAAAAGCACACACGAGTTGAACAATATAGTGTGCACTTGCACCTGCTGCCATTAATCAGCAACCACAAAAATTAGGTGTGGGTGCTATCTTGCACAGCTCATCCCATTCTCAAGCAATGTTTCCAGTTCTTTTAACAAATATCCTATCACAGTCATACAGTAAGGTTGGTGGTTGCAGAGAGAGAAGAGAAACATCAGTTCAGACCCCGCTTTTCAGGTTTTCACAGTGGGGCTGTACGTGCCAAGTGAGGAGGATGATGCAGAATGCCATACCCAATGCCTGAGGTGGTCACTGCAGCATCTCATGGCCAGACAGCAAAGGTGATAGGGCTTGGCTTAAGACAGCAAATTCCCAACAGCCAAGACTGTGCACTGAACTTCACACTGTTTTCTAAAGTCATCCTTGAGGGACCCCTCCAAGGCTGAATTTCAGCTCTCTTATTTTTGTAAATCTCCCTGTCCCAACAGAGGCTGGGGACAATTCCAGCACCAAAGGACAGAATCCAGCATGCATCAAGTGTCTGCTAAGCTGGACAACCATAAGGAGATATTTTCAGAAATAGAAAACAACCTTAGACCTCTTCCCTGTCACAATATAAGGGTTGCCATGGGAAGGAGTCTCACAAGGAGGCAACAGTTTTTCCTGCTGGACCACCTTCTTTAATTCACCTGCACAGCACCTAATTATTACTAATGGGTGAGTCTAGATGTGATTTGTCTGGGTTTCACTAGTTTCATGTCCTCGTTGACATATGCCTTTGTAGAGACCAAGGCAGACAGCATCTATGGAGGGTTTCAGTTATATTTTGCTGCCAATCACTTCCATGTTAAGAATCTCCATATTGTCTTGCTGATTTGCCCTTTACTTTTGAGGATCCTTCATGCTTCCATTTCCTTATTTATGTTTATCTCAAGTAGCAGCCCTGTGGCTGCCTTTTCGCAGAGCACGTAATGGGTTGTTTGTGCTGCAGAGCCCAGCCCAGTATCATCTGCCACCTCTCTCCAATCTTGTTTTCTCTCTGATGTCTCACAAGGTGAAAGCCTGAGATTTCCTTCCTCCTTTTCTTCCTCCAGATGCATATTTTTGTGCCGAGTTTTATTGCTTTCCTAGGCTTTGCCCACCAGCACCAGGTGCCCTGTACATCAAGATAGCCCTCGAGCACTGCATTACCTGGAAAAGCAGGAACAGCCCTTAGTTCTCTCCTGCTCCCTAGCTGGCTCCAAACACTACTGAAGAAATGTGGATCCACTTTTTCCTGTCCTCTTCCTCACAGTAACAGCACCACCTTTTGGCTCCCAGCATAGTGCTGTGATTTTGCATCAGCAGCTCGGGGCCGTCAATGCAGAGCACTGACATCGCCCCAAAAAAAGCCCTCACCTGCCCTAACAGTGTTCATTTCATTTGCAATACTTTTGCCTGGAAAGAAGAGGATCCCACAAGCCCTCTGAAGTGAGAGGTCATCCTCTCATCCAACCACATGTCACCTGAGTGCTTCTAACTCAATGGCTTTTCAGATGAGATAACTGGTTAGCAATTAATTCCATCTCCACCCAGCTCTGAGTTCAGCAAAGTGGGTAGTAGCACGGCTCAAAACATGCAGTCCTTTTCAGCCCTGAATGTATATAAACATACCAATCCTTTGACCCTTCTCTAATTAACCTACAAGCATGAAGTAAGCAAACACAGAGGAATGGCCCTCACAAGCACAACTTCTTAGTTGATGACGATGCTGAAGACATAGTCATCTGTGATTCTGTGATTTGTCTGGAGCTAGTGGTTTATCTAGCAGGGAAAAAAAAAAAGGAGGTTTTTTTTTTTTTTTTATGAGGTGAGGCAGTAAGAAACTGACATACAAGAAAAGAGATGACAACCCCCACAAATTTAAAGTAGAAACTAACCTTCAATTTTAAGTCAAGCTTGAACAAGTGTCTGAAACCTGGATGTTTCCCTCCTTTATTGGTAACATCAGTCCTAGAGCTGCAACATAAAAATTGCTGTTGCTTGGAGGAACTACTGTAACTCAGACTTTAATCTACCTTCCCCCCCTCCAGCTCTGATAAATCAATCTCACTTTATTGATGTGATTCCTACCAGCTGGGCTCTGAGCTTTCTGTCTGCCTCGGGGGTTAGCGACACCAGCAGAGGTGAGGCTCTTCTCACCAGGGATAAAGCAGAACAGATGCACACCTTTAATGGTGCAAATTCAGTCCAGTCTAGTGAGGAAAGTGTTGTGCTCAGAACTCAGCAGAATCTACTTAATTTTGGGGATTAACCTTTCTGTTACACTCCCTGATACATACCCTTTGGGAATTTCTATGACACCAGAACTAAACCACTTCTTAAAGATCAATAAATAAATGCACCTGCAGATGTCTGAAGATGCTAAGCAGATCCTTCTTGACTAACCTGATCTGCTTCTATGACAAGGTGACACACTTAGTGTATGAGGGAAAGACTGTAGCTGTTGTCTACCTGGACTTTTGTAATGACTTTGACACCATTTGCCACAGCATTCTCCTGGAGAAACTGGCTGCTCATGACTTGGATGGGTGTATGCTTCACAGGGTAAAAAACTGGCTGGATGGCCAAGCCCAGAATTTGGAGGTGAAGTGAGTTAAGTTAGGCACAAGTGGTGTTCCCCAGGGCTCAGTTTTGGGTCTGGTTCTCCCTAATATCTTTATCAACTTCCTGGACAAGGGGATCAAGTGCACTCTTAGTAAGTTTGCAGATGCTGTGCACCAAGTTGTGCAGGAGCATTGATCTTCTTGAGTGATCTTCCTCTCCCTCTACATAGGAGTCTGGGCAGGCTGGATTGATGGGTCAAGGCCAATGGGATGAGGTTCAACAAGGCCAAGTGCTGGGTCCTGCACTTGGGTCACAACAACCCCTTGCAGCGCTACAGGCTTGGGGAAGAGTGGCTGGAGAGCTGCCTGGTGGAAAAGGACCTGGCAGTGTTGGTGAACTAAATATGAGCAATGTGGCCAGCATGACTACGAAACTAATCATCCCCCTGCACTCAGCTCTGGTAAGGCCACAGCTTGAGTGCTGTGTCCAGTTCTGGGCCCCTCACTACAAGAAAGACATTGAGGTGCTGGAGTGTGTCCAGAGAAGGGCAACAGTTCACAATATGTGAATTGGTATGTAGAAACTTTCCACTCTTCCCAAGTTACCATTTACTCTTTGCCCCAGTGTATGTCCAAGTAGGGTGGCAACGTCAAAAATTGTCTTAATCCCATTTTACACTACTGATCTGCTAATGATTAAAGCTCTAGATTAATATGTTTTTAATTAACTGATACAAGAGACAGTAATCTTTAATACATGAGCTTGTGAGGCTGGTAAATAAACAGTGATACAGTCCTTGGTTGAATAGGATGTGCATTCAATCCTCTTTCTAAATACTATCCCACTTAAAGAGGGACAGTCAGGTTGTGGTCATACATCTTCCATAATCTGGTGGCAATTGTCTTGGAAAACTATTCATGCCTTGATGCATTTCCTAGCAATGGTCATATTTAGGAGGTAACTTACTGCTTGTAATTTGGAAAAGATTTTTCAGGTTTTGCATAAGACATTAAACTATAGCATTGATGTAAACATCTAACGATGAAAACATATTTGCCTGTTGTTTATTTGTATATATTAAGGCTGGAGTAGTCATGGATGGAACTACATCTTAGATGCTATATATAAAAAAAAAAAATCAAAAGTAGTTTACAACAAGAAATAAGGTACAAGCATTGTCTTGTAGCTGAAACTTAAAAAGAAAATGTGAACTTTAGAATTCAGGAAATCATCTTAAACTAAGATTTCATTATTACAAAAGAAAAATTCTTGTATTTTATTTTCTAAGAAAGAGAAAAAACTATCCTACCATATTAAAATTACTTGAAATTTAAAAGGTCTTCATTATTTGAAAAAATAATTTGCTAATTTTTTTATGAGTTTAAGGTTTAAAGATGATATTTATGCCTCAACTAACACGTCTTTTAGAGCTCATAATACCTTTATCATCCTTAGAATTTAAATCTTTGGGTTGGTTTTGCCTTTTTTTTTTTTGTGAAGTTGATTCTTGTGTGTGGATATGTTTGTATATACACATGGGATATGTAGGGTATATAAAGGGAGTATCAGGCTTTGAAGACTTTCTGATCATATCTGTGCACCCTTTAGATAATGAAGCTGGTGAGGGGTCTAGGGCACAAGTGTTATGAGGAGCAGCTGAAGGAACTGGTCTGGAGAAGAGGAGGCTGAGGGGATACCTTATCTCTCTCTACAACTACCTGGAAGGAGGTTGTAGCAAGCGGGGGGTTGGTCTCTTCTCCCAAGTAACAAGTGATAGAACAAGAGGAAATGGCATCAAGAGTGCCAGGGGAGACATTGAGAAAGAATTCCTCGCTGAAAAGGTTATCAAGCACTGGAAGATGCTGTCCTGGATGTATTAAAAAGACGTGTAGATGTGGTGCCGAGGGATATGGTGTGGTGGTTGTTTTGGCAGTGCTAGGTTAACAGTAGGACTTGAGGATCTTAAAATCCTCTTCTAACAAAAAACGATTCTATGATTCTATGCAGAGTGTATTACAACTGTCCGAAGTCTAAGGTTAAAAACAATTATAGGTTGACTCACATTCTTTGGACTATGACTGTGTGCCTTGACCTTTGCAGTGGTAGAAAGTGAAGTAGTCGGGTATATTTAAACATATAATCACAACTATCTACATTCTGATCTATAATGTGTTCCGTTAACCTGGAATTAATCTGGCATATTAAATCAAATTAATCATCATTCACAACACTTTTCAAAATTTAAGCATAACTAGGCAGCAGCTTTCCTTAATTGTTTCTGATTCTCTCATAAATTACTCTAATTTACATTGCTATTTGTTACTTTTCTCTTACACAGCCCAGGAATCTAATCCCACTGGAGTAACGCTAAGGACAAAACACCAGGGGATGCAGAGACTGTCATAAACTTGATGTCCCCATTGTCCAGGCTCAAATTGCTGTCAGTCCCTAAAAAACTGGTGTAAAAGTAGGTAAAATATCTTACACACTTTTGTCTTTCCCACTTCAACCCTTACAACAGCCTACTTCAAAGCATCTTTCAGTGGTTTTTCGGGGTCATATTTTGGCTAATCAAAAGCCATCTCTGGAATGAAAACTTGGCTGAAATGCGCATATTAGCCTTCCTGTCATAGTATCTAATCTGACTTCAAATGAAAAACATATATGCAAAGACTGGAACAATGTTTGCCTGTTAAAACAATCTAGACAAACACAACATAGGAAGGAAAAAAAGGAAGGAAGGAAAAAGTTCAGGTATTTACACAATAAAGTTGAACACAGGCCTTGAGGCAGCTTTTTTATGGTCTGTCACACCTAGACATAGCTGTACCTGGAGAGGAAATCCCAAAATATTCTGCATTGCTCAACAGCAGCTCCTGAAAAAATGAACAGAGCTTTTGCAGAGGCTGTTGCTAACTGCTGTCAAACATTTACAGCCTGATCCCAAACTCAATGCAGTTGATAGAGAGTCCCATTGATGGCTTTAGGCTTTCATATGAATCCAAGCCCAAATTTTCAAATGGGGCTGCTATTAAAAACGGGGGGAAAAACAACTTGTCCTTTATTTAGGTGCCTAAGGTTAGGTTTGGGTCCTGGTCATTAACACCTGTTTTGACAAATGTAGCTTGTGCCAGACTTCAGCCCAGCTGGACTTGTTCTGGGGCAGGGGAAGTTCTCAATAAGTTTTATTCTTATTACAGTACAGCTTGGAAGTATCTGGGATGTACTATGCGCCTAGACCCAACAGGAATTGAAGATTTTTCTGCTGACAGCTGACTTTTGCCAGCAACTTCAGCTTGAGCAACCTCTCGTGCTGACCGACCCTTTGGTCATTCCAGGTGGAGCTGGCAGAGACTGTCCAACCCCAAATGTGTTTAATGTTTTTTGTCCTCTTAACTTACTGAACAAAGTTCACTGCAAGCAGCCCTAAAATACTAATTATTCTAATTCATCCATAGAAGGAGTGAGGTTTATAAAACAACCCTGCAATGCTCTGGAGGTTTCTTTGGTAAGATACCTGCCCGTATGCAGTCATCAGCATTTTGTTCTCAACCTAGTGCAGAGAGAAGTACAATATTATCATGAGAGGGGAAATCTATCACTAAAGGGAAACTGAAAACCAGAAAGGCAAATAGGGAAACCAGAAGGCCAAAGTGAATAGGTAAACTAATTAGGAGCAAAGAACTCCCTTAGCAATAAATAATGCAAATGTTACCTTGCCCTTTTATCTTAAATTAAGCTATTGCTTTAGCAGTGGGAGGAAAATGAAGATTTTCCCATGTGAAACTGCAAGTGTCAGTCTCTTCATAAATAAACTGGGTTATGAATGCTGGCAGCAGTCTGCCTCTCCAGCACCACAATCTCTGGTGAAGAGTTGAAGTGTTGAAGCTGCTGGGGGGTTGGAGGCTGTCACCAGAGATAGAGTGAGCAAGTAACAGCCTGGCACATTTTGACACAGGATTTTCCCTAATTTATTATTTTTTTTATCTGAGCCCTCACCTTTGCTTTCCCTGGAAAGCCCATCCAAATGCTCCTGCCTCAGCCTTCAGCTCATACACACAGCAGAGGGAGCTAAGCCACCAGAAAATAAAAAGAATCCCCTCCTCCTCACAGAGAAACGGGGTATAACTCGGTCAGTTCTCTGCCCTAACGTTCTGATGATTCGGTATTGGAGCTTCCCTGTGGCAACATCCTCTCCTGCAGCCTGTGGTCCTCCTGAAGACACAGATGTTGAGCAGAAGCATATGCAGTGCTTCTGACTCTGTCTCCGGGATTCTTTCATTTTGGGGGGATTTTTTTTTGAAAGAAAATTTTTCTCTGCACTTTCTCTTTTAACCAGCATGTTTTGTTCTACATACTGGATATAAATCCCTGTATTTTAAGGCACTGCAGCAACATTCAAAACTTTTACTTTCTGTGTTCACTCCAGTCCCACTCCAGATCCCCATTACCTGCCAACAACCTGTGAACCTGTCTTCAGTTGGCGTGAACATCAATCCCACCCTGACTGAAGTCAGCCCTCTGAGGGAAGAAAATTTCACATCATAAAGCCACAATTACTTCTCACAGTAGCTTTGTTGCTTGCATTCTCCCCAAAACTGAGAGAACATGGAAAACATAACTTCCATCTTTGAAGCACAGGTACTCATAGGGCAGGACAATTGGTAGGACAGTCATTACTGTTGCAGTGAGTTATAAGAAACTGCTGAATAATCTTGCAGGAGTGAAAAACTGGACAATGAAGTGGCAGAGGAAATTTAAGACAGGTAACTATAAAACATTAGATATGGGGAGAAAAAATCCCACCAGTTAAAAATTCAGCATCTGTCATATGTGTCCATGACAATTCCCCAGCTGACTATCCTTTCTTTAACTCAGAACAGTACTTTCTGGAAGAGTTGGGTTCACTTAAACAATTTCACTTAAGGAAATCTGTAAGGCACAGGAGCAGGCCATCCTTATGTGCCAAAACATGAGCCAGCTGAGAAGAAGAGTGGCCTGGCTGAACAGAGAGCTTTTCCTGGAACTCAGGAAAAAAGGAGTTTATGACCTTTGGAAGAAGAAGCAGGCCACTCAGAAAGACTACAAGGATGTTTTGAGGTTATGCAGGGAGAAAACTAGAAGGGCCGAAGCCCAATTAGAACTTAATCTAGCTTCTGCCATAAAAAAAGACAATAAAAATGTTTCTATAAATATGTTAGCAATGAAAGAAGGACTAAGGAGAATCTCCACCCTTTGCAGGATGGGGGAGAAACATCATGACAAAGGATGAGGAAAAGGCTGAGGTACTAAATGCCTTCTTTTCCTCAGTCTTTAATAATAATGACAATTGCTCCCAGGGTACCCAACCTGCTGAGCCGGAAGACTTGAATGGGGAGTAGAATGAAGCCCCATAATCCAAGGGGAAATGGCTGGCAACCTGCCACACTACTTAGACAATCACAAGTCTATAGGGCTGGATAGGATCCACTCGAGGGTACTGGGGGAGCTGGTGGAAGTGCTCACTAAGACACTTTTCCGTCATTTATCAGCAGTCCTGGCTAACTGGGCAGGTACCAGTGGACTGGAGCTTAGCAAATGTGATGCTCATCTACAAGAAGGGCTGGAAAGGTGATACAGGGAACTACAAGTCTGTCAGTCTGACTTTGGTGCCAGGGAAGGTAAGGGAGCAGATAATTTCGAGGGCCATCATGTAGCACACTAAGGACAACCAGGTGGTCAGGCCCAATCAGCATGTGTTTATGAAGGGCAGTTCCTGCTCAACAAAACTGAACTCCATGGTGACCCACTAAGTGGATGAGGGAAAGGTGTGGCTGTTGCCTCTCTGGACTTTATAGTAAAGACTTTGACACCATTTTCCACAACATTCTCCTGGACAAATTGGCTGCTCATAACTTGGATGGGATACACTTCACTGGTAAAAACCTGGTTGGATGGCTGGGGCCAAAGAGTGGTGGTGAATGGAGTTAAATTCAGTTGACAGCTGGTCACTAGCGGTGTTCCCCAGGGCTCAGTACTGAGGCCAATTCTCTTTAATATCTTTATCAACATCCTGGAAGAGGGGATCGATTGCATCCCCAGTAAGTTTGCAGATAACAGCATGTTGCACAGGAGTATTGATCTGCTTGATAGTAGGAAGGCTCTGCATAGGGATCTGGACAGACTGGGTCAATGGGCCAATGTCAATGGTATGAGGTTCAACAAGACAAAGAGCTGGGTCCCTCAGTTGGGTCACAACATCCCCATGCAGATTACCTATCTAAGCCTGGCTGAATGTCCTCCCCAGAAGTCAGCTGCAAAGTCCAAAAAGAGGACTTAAATCCAATCTGAAGAGCCATATACCTTAGTAAAGCCTTATGGAAGCACACCTTGTGTGCCTTTTCTCATCCTGCATTGCCCAAGTAATGCTGGCGCTCGCATATGCACTTCTCTGAGGACTTCCAGCCCAAAGGCCACCCTACACCAGGACAGGACCTTGTGACTTGCTAGTTTAGGTCCCAGAATCAACATTTGTCAGGACTAAGAAACAACATTTAGTTAACTCTTACCCTGTTTCAGACAAAGTTGCTTTTGTATCAGACTAGTAGCTTTTCTGTGCTGGTATGAGAATAAACCTCCTGCCTTTCACACCTCCATCTCTTAAATTGTAATACACAAAGGATCATAGAATCATAGTATCATAGAATGGTTTGAGTTGGAATGAACGTTTATAGTCCAATCTGCTCTGCAATAAGCAGGGATATCTTTAATGAGATCAGGTTGCTCAGAGCCCCATCCAAACTGATCTTGAATGTTTCCAGGGATGGGGTATCTACCACCTCTCTCAGCAACCTGTGCCAGTGTTTCACCACCTTCATCATAAAAAATTTCTTCCTTATATCTAGTGTGAAATATTCCCTCTATTAGCTTAAAATCATTGCCCCTTGTACTGTTGCAATGGAACCTGTTAAAAAGCCTGTTCCTATCTTTCTTACAAGATCTCTTTAACTAGTGAAAGGCCGCAATAAGGTCTCCCCAGAGCCTTTTCCTCTCCAGGCTGAAAACCCCCGACTCTCTTGGCCTGTCTTCATAGAAAAGGTGCTCCAGCCCTCTAATCATCTTTGTGGCCTTTCTCTGGACCCGCTCCAACAGGCCCATGTCCTTCTTGTGCTGAGGGCTCCAGAGCAGAGTAGAGGGGCAGAATCAGCTCCTTCGACCTGCTGGCCATGCTGCTTTTGATGCAACCCAGTAGACAGTTGGCTTTCTGGGTTGTGAGTGCACATTGCTGGCTCATGTTGAGTTTCTCATCCACCAGAACCCAAAAGTCCTTCTGGGTAGGGCTGCTCTCAATCCCTTCATCCCCAGCCTGTATTGATACCAGGGATTGCCCTGACCCAGATGCGGGGCTGTATTTGGCCTTGTTGAACCTTAAGAGGTTCACACAAGCGCACTTTTGGAGCTTGTCCAGGTCCCTCAGGATGGCATCCTGTCTCTCAGGTGTGTCAACTGCACCCCTCAGCTTGGTGTAATCTGCAAACTTGCTGAGGGTGCACTCAATTCTACCATCTATGTCACTGATGAAGATAGTAAACAGTACTAGTTCCAACATGGAACTGCTGTCACCAATCTCCTTCTGGACTTTGAGCTGTCGAGCACTACTCTCTGGATGAGACTAGCCAGCCAGCTCCTTATACACCAAATAGCCCATCTGTCTCTTCAATTTAGAGAGGAGGATATTTTAGGGGACCATGTCAAAGGCCTTACAGAAGTCCAGACATATGACATCAGTAGCTCTTCCCTTGTTCACTGATGAAGTCATTCCACCATAGAAGGCCACTTGGTTGCTCAGATAAGATTTGCCCATGATGAAGCCACAGTGCCTCGAATCACCTCCTGGTACTCCATGTACCTTAGCACAGTTTCCAGGAGGACTTGTTCCATAATTTTCCCAGGCACAGAGGTGAGTCTGACAGGTCAGTAGGTCCCAGAGTCCTCCTTTCTACCTTTTTTTAAATGGATGCCATAAGGGTGCAATAGGGATTTTTAGACAATAAAGACTTTTAATCATTCTTTAATTCAGTTAATCAGCTCAAAAATACCATTCAAGGACTAGATAATACAGTCAAATGTAGCAAGGAAAAAAACCCAGGACTTCCACAATTTATGGGCAAGGGAACTGAGTCACAGAAATTGTGCAATTCTTTTCTGAGAAACCTTAGTCTTGTCTGCAGACATCTTGAGTTTGAACATGCTTTGCTATAACAACAATCCTATTAAAGGCCGGAAGTACTTAGACTCTCAAGACTCCAATAGCCCAGTTTTTGTAGTAAACAGATGCTGTAAAAGACCTATATTTTTAGATGTCTCTAGAGATGTTACCCAGATATGTCCAGTAGGTGTCATTTTTGTCACTTGCTTTCTTTACTAAAGGTTACTGAGAGTAGCCAGAAGACATTTTACTTAGAAAGGCAGAGATGTCATTTTTTTCCTATGGAAATGGGTGGCATCTGGGAGAGGAAGCCATGGCATGTGCAGAAATGATGGCTTTGACCTGAAATTTCTCCAGGCTGAATGGCAATGCCCAGGATCAGTTTGGTGCCTGGTCATTTCTGGACTGAACTAAAGACCTGGACAGGCAGGTCCAGATTTTGATCAAAGTCCAGTTCTGCAGGGTTTGGCACTCTGAAATAAGGACTCTTCTCCCACAATCCTGTCCTTTCCACCTCTACATATCCTCAACCATGTTACGTTTCAGCAAACCCTCTTGGTACCTTCCCCTTGTGCTTCTGGAGATATAATACACACAGTTTGTCCATAGGCCCTTCTGCTGAACAATTTCTTACTTCTTCCACCTGTTACACAAAAAACTAGACTACATTGAAAGATAAACTTCTCCAGAGATAATTTAGTCCATGGCTGCTGGGATTGGAGTGAAACTGGCCAGGGATGGTCCTGTCTTCTGCATTGTGCAAACCTCTGGAGCAGGACTGTGAACACCTACCTCCTGCACAAGCCAAAACTAGGTCAACAGCCCTGAAAAGCAAAATCTGGCATGGCTCACTGTCGCGAAGTGTAAGACACTTTATTAATTTCATAAATTGTTAATAGCTTTTATTAATTATCCTTTTTTTCCCCCATACAGGGAACTTCCACCCCACAGGAGAATCATAGACTTACAGAATTTCTAGGTTGGAAGGGATGCTTCAGATCACCTAGTCTAACCATCAAGCTAACTCTGATAAAAACCATCAGTAAACCATGTCACTAAGCACTATGTCTACCTGTCTTTTAAATACCTCCAGGGATGGTGCCTCAACCACTTATCTGGGCAGCCCATTCCAGTGCTTAATAACCCTTTCAGGAAGAAAGTTTTTCCTAATATCCAATCTGAACCTCGCCTAGTGCAACTTGAGGCCTTTCCCTCTTGTTCTAACGAAGAGGAATTATCATACAACCTTCTTTCAGGTAGGTGTAGGGAGTGATAATGTCTCTCCTCATCCTCCTATTCTCCAGGCTGAACAACCCCAGCTCCCTCAGCCTCTCCTCATAAGACTTGTTCTCCAGATCCCTCACCAGCTTCGTTGCCCTTCTCTGGACCTGCTCCAGGACCTCAGTGTCTTTTTTTCTGTTAAGGGGCCTGAAACTGGGCCTGAAATACTTGAGGTTGGGACTCGCCGGTGCCAATAAGAAGCTGAAGGAAACCTGTGCTTCTCCAGGGACAGTTTAAAGGTTTCCTTCAGTTGCCATCAGAATGTTTTGGGGTGAAAGATTGCACTTTATTTTGAGGTGCTGGAGCTCCAGCCAGGCATGAGTTTCCTCTTGCCAGTTTGGCTGATGAGGTGGTAGCCTCTGCCAGAGGGACATGAGAGCGAGCAGAGCCGCCCTTGTTGCTCCCTGCTCCCAAGCCGAGAGGTCCCCAAGGGAAAAGATACACAGACATGTGCTAATGGACACCCACACACCAAAGAACTTCTCACTGGTTTCCCATGAGCCTGCAGGTGGCATGAAGCCCAGATGTGAAAATAAATAAGTACCAGCAGCAGAGCTGCAGCCGGCTGTGCAAATGCCAGGGGAGCTGCACCCATCTGTCTGCTGCATGTGGGTGAGTGGCCCAGAGACAGGGGCTTGGCTGTCATGTGGACCCTGCCAATGCACAGGTGCCATGGATGTTCTTCCTCTTGGTCCCTGGCCTTGAGCAGCACAGCTCTGGAAACTTCTCCCTGCCATTTTGCATCCACCCTCCTTCCTACCCAGCACTCCGGTGAAGTTGGAAAATTCATCCCTAACCAAGCGAGCTGCAAACTACAACCACACATCAAAATTTCCACGCAGATGCCTTCATGACATTGAAGCAGAACTTGCAGCAGCATTCTTTCGCACAAAACAGACACAGCCCCCACATCTGTCTCCTGCTCCTCTACAAAGATACAGCACCAGAAGCAAAAATTTCATCTGGTATTCCCAAATAACTGAAATTACTTTTTTTAATAAAGACTACCTGACTAAAGTGAACCTCCTTTTCCATGAAGCCCCATTAGCTATGAGCCACCAGTGCCACCAGTACCAGGTTCCAGAGAGGGACCTGCAAACCTCACACAGGCTGGGCTGCCCCCTGCCCTGGCGTGCCTGGGACTGCAGGCTAGAGACGTGGGGAGCAGTCAGAAAATAACATTTTGATAGAATTTAACCAGCTTCTCTGGCCAAGAACTATTCCTAAACACATCGTTCTATTCTAAAATCTGTTTTTCAACTCCAAATAATTAAGGCATGTTGTTGCTGCTTTCTTCTCTTGCAGAGATAACTTGCAGCTGTTTGCAAACAGCTGATAGGAATTTCTGGTCACCCATCCAATAGCATGGTATTGTGCCTGCCTCCAAACTGGAGGAATTTAAGCTACAGTGTGAATTTCAAACACGTAATATCAAATTATCTATTGGGAAATATTTCTGTGCATGGATGACCTGTGTGTGAAGGCCTCAGACATTCACACTGGAACTCAGTTTACCAGGGTGGGATCCGACCCCTCAAGTCATGTTGCCCAGACTCCAAGAAATATGCTAAGTTTCTGAAGGAACCTGATGCTTTCTCATAACTGGCTCATAGGGCCCTTCTTCTAGAGCACCACTTCCCCCCATCACTGCCACTCAGTCAAAGTGTGGACCCTGAGGCAGGAAAATGGGATCTCACTTTCAGATGATAATTGCTCCTTCAACCAGTCAGCAATGATAAAGTGAGACAAGGGGGACTTCGTCAAACCCAGGAAAATGCAAGTGCTCCTTTTCAGCACCTCGTTCAGTCAGGTGAACTCCAGACAGATCACACACCTCAGCCACACGGAGGAAGGTTTTCTTAATCAGGCAGTACTGATCTTTGATTACACCACATAATAACAGTGGCAAGGAACTGCTCAGCCCACTTTGCCCGGAGGATTCCGTTACTGTAGCTGGTCAGACAAAAAAGCTTTATCACCACAATCAGCCAGGGTGAACAAAAACTCAGACATCAACAACCACATTTAAATCAAAAAGACGATGGCAATGAGAAAGCTTCAAGGTGAGGTCTGAGGTTTTTCACAGAATTATAAATAGAAAAGATTAGTGCACTGGGCTTTGGGGACCTTCCAATATATGTAGTTACAGAAGCATGACAAAAACAGGTTGACTGATTTCAGTTTGCTTTGAAGCAGGGACTTTTTCAGGATTAAGCCTTTCAACAAGCAAGTAACGTCTGAAAGGCTTGTCACAGAGTTCAATAATTTCAGTATTTATTTTCTCCTAGCCTTGAAAGAGTGTGGGTTTTTTGTGGTTTTTGAATCAGTAACATAGGGTTTGGTCTGTAAAACAAGGCTGACTGAATACATGACCTGTGCAAAGCTAGATAATGGATGGGAATTTTAGCAGGCTGAGGGTTGCTTTGGTGGATGACTCACTGTGGGGTGACTTCTGGGTGGTGGTGACGTGCCCACTCAAGCAGAGCAACGTATTAACCCTCTGTTGAAATAATGCAATATTTATTTTCTAGAAGTTTTCACAGTCTTCCCTTTAACTATCTCCTGCAAAGTCTTAATTTTCACAGGATTTTCAGAATGTTTAGGCTTTGGTTTCCATTAATTTTCGCCTCTGCAGAAAAGGATAGTGTTTCCAATCCCAGAGCACCAGAGCAGCTGTTTTCCAGGAAATTACCCTGGGAAAAGCTTTGGTAACAGCTTCCTTCACTGAGCTCTGTGCATCCCCTACAGGTTTCACCTTTTGAGCTGCAGGACAGTAAGAGAACATCCAGGTTTTGAGGTTCCTATTGCCCCTTCCATGGCCACTTGTCCCAAGCGCATGGAAATGTCATACTTTTATCCTTTACCATCCCCTGCACTTTCCTCTTCACTCTCTGTCCTTTCCTTCTTCATCTCAAAGCAGCTTCAAAGGCTCTGGAAACTTCAAAACTTACACTGCCCCCACACTGCCCCCTTCTTTGGTTGCATCTTTTGCATCCAAGTCGACAGCACATCTAAATAGACAGCAGAGCACTGGAGATGCAGCATGGCATAATCATGGGTTTCTCAGGGATGAACTGAAGAATGTCCTCAGCAGCTCTTCTCCATATCCTTTGAGAGCTGGAAAGCGTTTTGGAGGACCATGCTTAAATAAAAGGCACTTTCATAGAATCCTAGAATGGTTTGGGTTGGAAGGGACCTTAGAGATCCTCGAGTTCCAACCCCCCCTGCCATGGGCAGGGACACCTCCCACTAGACCTGGTTGCTCAAAGCCACATCCAGCCTGGCCTTGAACACCTCCAGGGATGGGGCATCCACAGCTTCTCTGGGCAGCCTCTTCCAGTGTCTCAGCACCCCCACAGTAAAAAATTTCTTTCTAGTATCTAATCTACATCTCTCTTTATCTTCCCTCTTCCATTTGGAGACTATATGAAGGTGTCTAAAGGAAGGCTGTGTTTGGAAACTTGTTGCATAGCATAGTCTGTAAATTCTGGGCATCTTCCTCTGAAAATCAAGCTGTTTTGTCTTTTGTTTGTTCCTTTTTTTTTTTTTAAATAAACCCTTTCATATCAGCATGACTGAACATTATTATGGCCTTGCTAATACAAGGAATGAAATTGATAATATTCATTTTACCATGCAGAAGATGAAACAGGTTATTTTAAAGCAGTTTTCAAAGTGCTCTTTACTTTGGCAGCACCTTTGCTGCCATGAATCAAACTGTTGAACAAGGTGTCTACGATCATGAGAGTACCTTTTCAAACACAGGGTCATACACAGGCCATCTGTCATTTCAGGTCCTCTTTGAGCAAACCTGAATATCGGGCTTTTCAGGACACCTCAGTGAGTAATTAAATGAAATTCTGCCAAGATCTGACATCTGCAGGTTTCCTTATCCTGGGGCACAGTACAAACATTTTTTGCAGATATCTGAGCCAGCAATGCAACGCAAAATGCGGAGGTTTAACAAGGTGATATAGAAATATGCCTTCTTTCAAAACAAGAAGAAAAAAAAAAGAGAAAGAAAAAAAAAAAGAAAGAAAAAGACAAAATGAAGAAAGAAGGTCAGGGAAAAAAGAAGAACAGAAGAAATCAAACAGGTCCTGTAGTGGTCTGTTGATTGGGAGCTCATGAAACTGCAAGAGAGGGTCAGGCTCCACTGAGAATTCCTGCCATTGTTTTACTTTCCTGTGAAACCCGACATGCCACTGCAGAGGTGATATCCACTCCTCTGAGTAAGTGGCAGTGGTTAGCATCCCACTCCTCCAGGCATGCCCCCACACAGACGCAGAAGAGGGGCAGCACTTTTTAGAGCATCTTCAAACACCCACCGCCACAGAAGTCAGGATGGGGGGGTTGAGGGCTCCGCAAGCCAATGGCAAAGGAAGAGGAGATGTTGCAAGAGGGGCTTGTCTCTGACTGTGCTGCTGTGGTCATGCCGGCGACCCACTGGGGCAGCTCTTTAAGGATACACCAGTATTAATGGATGGATCGTGCTTAATTGCTGCAAGTATTAGATCAGGTCAAATTGAGGCAACAAACAAGAAGATGGTGTATCCCTTTCCCTGTTCACACATGCTTGTCCCAGTGCCATGAGCCTGGCTCAGTGCCCAGCTCTGGGGGCCACAGAAAAGAAAGTAGGGAAGGGGACAATTAGTTATCTGATGATTAGGTCATTCCTTGGGTGGCCTCTCCTCAATCTTTGTCCTCTGCACCAGTGGCTTGAAAAACAGCAACAACGTCCATATAGCTTTGTACACTGAAAGTCAAAGGAATAAAGGAAAGAGAAAAATTACCTACTGGGGATTTCCACTGGGAGGCTGTGGTTAGGCTAAAACTCCATGGAGAGTAGAAAGGATCAGCATTAAATAAAGTCACCTTCCAGCACACTATCTAGCAATTTAATCATGAGCAGAGCATCTGACCCTGCATAACAAGAAGTGACTATTGTCTAGTCTCTGCAGGATGGAGAGAGGGAAATATATTTATTCCCATAAGGGGTTCTTGGAGGTTTGTGGGGTTTTTTTTTTGGCTTTTCCCTTTATTTTCCCAGCTTTTGCATTTCTAGTCTATTTGAGAACATAGTTCAATGGTCTTCGTTGAGTCTAGCTTTCCTTATGGTCCTGTTCACTTCTATGCTTCATCATTTGGAAGTAACTAAAAATTGTCACCTCTCTAAAACTTTAAACTTTATTCTTTTAAAAGGAGTTCTTCTCCCTATCCCTAACATCGTCAACAGCTGCAATATCCTGGGCTAGTCTATACCTAGGAGCAAGAATTCCTGATAATTCTCTGATAAAGAATCAGAGAAACACTATAAAAATGGATTGTAGAGAGGCCTCTTATACTCTTCTCTTTACCAGAGATTACTGAGCTGTGGAAACATCAATTAAGGCCAAAGCAAAGAGGTGTGAAGACAGATAGATTTTAATTGTGCTGGCTACTGGCTGAAGCACATTTTAAACATGTAGTTTAAAGTTGTTCCATTTCCTCTGCTTCAGTAAATATAAGATGTGTATAGCCCATAATTGCATAGACAAGTTTTGATCACTGCTTCCTCTTTTGCATAAAGGTTTTTCTCAGATTTGTTCTTAAACAGACTTACCCATCAGCTGATTTTCTATGCCGATAGGCATAAATTAAAAAGGCTAAGCAGACATCCTTAGAGACACAATAGGCTTGTCCTACATTTACTTCTGTGAATGTGTCTCATCATTCCTGGATTCCTGACAGTTAGTGCAGTTATCTAGCTCACGTGTCTTGCAATTCATCCAAATAAAGAATGAGTCATATTGGCAGAGCTAGCAGAAAAATGATTAGATGATGATTTAGAGCTATGATAACCAGCCTGCAGCTTGGTAACTCCTGTGCAGAGTTTAGCCTCAGAATAGTGTCCAAGTCAAAAATGAAAATGGGTTCAGAAGAAAACTTACCATTGTACAATTAAATATAGTTAGTTATATTTAATAGGTACCCCTCACATGTACATTTGGAATCAGGAGTCCTTCTTCTTCTATGTTGCCAGAAATTGGTAGAGTAAAAGAAGGGAAAGATGACTTCACGCCTGTCCTGTTCTCCGTAATCCAAGCATCTTCTTTCTCAGGTGTCCCATAGCCACCGTTACAGGCACAGGCCTGAGATGCCCCTGCCTGGCAATGCTCAGTGTGCTATGCCTATCCTCCCTCCTACACACAGCATGGGTTCAAGCACTTTACAACCACAGGAGAATGTACTGATCCCACTGTCCCAGAGAACACAATAGCTTTGATCCTCCACTCCAAGAACATTCTTGCTAAGTAGTCCTCGACTCACATTGAAAATTCCTTTCCATCACATTTGCCACATGTCAGTTTTTGGTGGGGATGGAAGAGCAGCCAGATGCATCCAGCTGGAATGACCTTAGCTATTAAGAGAACAAGCATGAGAAAATCTCTCTCTTCATGGTTGAGTGCACAACACCGCTTTAGCAACAGGCTGCCTTGAGTGCTCCCTCCAAAAAGCTCTGTTCCTCACTGTGCCTTAGCAACAAACTCCTGTGTGTGTAGAGAAGTAAATAGAGGAAAAGAAATAGCAGGTAGAAAATATCTGTATGTACCGTAAGTGCAGCTCTTAGAAGTTCCTTCTCTTTGCTCTATAAACAACACACCATGTTCTGCTCCTGGGAGAAGTCTGTAACCACCAAACCCTCTTATTATCATGAGAGGTCACAGAACAGGCTCCATTTCCTGGCTGCCAACTGCTTGGTTTCTCAACTTGCATTTTTTTTTTCCCATGCATGCAGAAGCAGAGTTTAGTGCTTGTTGGATTTGTAAGGTCATGTTCTACTTGTAAGATCCTGTTCTGTTGGGAGGATATTAAAAGTAACTGAAAAAAAATAGATAGTCACATAAGAATAAATATGGGAAGTCACAGTTGAGAATATTTCCAGTCCTTCTCTCGTAATGAATCTACCAAACATACTAATAAAAGAACACTAACACTGTTGCTTCAGTGTTAGAAGGCAGGCCATGACTTACAGGTTTTTGATTTACAGGTCACTTTGCTTAGGTATCTGTGAAAGAACGTGATCTTTAATCTCTCATAAGTATCAGATGAAATGTATTATTTTGGCAATTGCTCTAATTACATGTATACGTCACATCTCCAACCATTGTATTATAAATGATCTATGTAAATGAATAGTGTAAATAATAAAGTTAATAGTAATGTCAATTCAGTATCATGATGCAATAACCCCCACCTCAAATATCTTACAACCTAGGATGACTAGACTAAAACAGCAAGAAAAAATTGAAAGGAAGAAGAGTATGGTCACTTCTCACCAAGTCTGCTTAAATTCTAATGTTTTTCTTTAATTTAAGCATGTGGTTGATTGGTAGGACATCATCTAGAAGGAAGAGACAAACGCAGAAGCATCACAATAAAAAATTTTAAAAAAAAATTAAAAGGGAGATCTGGGGACAGGGAAACAAATAAATCAGAAATAGGTATTACAAAGAATACTGTGGATAGATGCAATGATTATCAGAGTTGTCAATACTAGATTAAGCACATTGTTTATTGTGCATGCTTTGTTATTGGGGGACAAATTCATAAACAGGGATTCTGGAGATTCTTCCTCATGCCTTGGAGGTTTCCCAGAATTGCAGGTCCAATGGGTCATTGACTGACTGTCCTCGTGACTCTGTTTTTCCACGTACAGTACCAAGAATTTTTTAACCAAAGTTTTTAAAAGCCTGACAAGGTATTTTACTTGTTGTTTTTGTGGGTGCCTTCATTTTCTGCTTTTTCGCAACTGCTGAGATACCACAGAAAAAAAAGGTGGTTTTCATAGTGATTCAGCCCTGAACCAAAACTGAAAGCTCACATTATTTACTTTAACTAAGCATCCAAACAGCTGTGGGCTTCCCTTGCCCGAGCCTTCTGGGTTTTTAGACTTGACACAATCACTGCCAGATTTACTGGCCAAATGTGGAATTCTGTGAGTCTGTGAACTCCTGGCCTGGAGACCCAGATGCCACCATTTGCTACCATTTGCCAAATGCCAGATGCCACCATTTACCTTTAGATGTAAGGTGACTTCTGCCTGATGTGACTTCTGCTGGGCAACAGAAACGTAAAGCCCAAGGGTGCAATGATTACACCAACAGCCCTGAGGCCAATTGGTCCCACAGTCTGCACCTCTGCATGACTTTCAAGCCTGAGTGATGGGACGTTGGACCTTCATCACCAGCTTAAGGAGGAGAACATGGTGGTGGCAACACCTTTTCTCCAGAAAAACTGGAGAACTCCATGAGAGACCAGCAAGAGAAAGCATGGGGCTGTGAGGGAAGGAGCTCCACATTGCTTGCCTCTTCCCAGCCCAGGCATGTTTCAGCCCCCATAGCCACCAGGGACAAGCCTGGATGGGTAAGTCACCTCTCACAGGGTCATCAAGGTCACCCTGGTGGTTCATAGCATGGGGTTACCGGCATCACCTGAGGTGGTCATATGCCACAGGATCATAAGGGACATCCCAAAGAGGGGGGATCTCATCCCATAGAGTCACCATGGCCACCTGAGGGAGACACAAGCTATGGAGATGAGGATCACATCTCATGGGTTCACAAGGAACACTCCGGCAACAACAGGGTTAGCAAGGATGCCTATAGCAGAAGAGCCAGCCAGCCATTCTCCTCCCAGCAGGAGGTGAACACCACCTGTGGGGTGCAGACCACCAGTCGTTGAGGCATCCCTGCAGGAGTGAGTGTGGGCTTGTGGGGCAGTCTGCTCCAGGTGCCCAACAGAAGGGGCTACTAGGTTTCTCCTCTTCCATGCCATGCTCAGTGGGACCCTACAGCCATCCTGGCATAGGACTTCCCACCATGCACCTACTCCCTGGTGCCCTTTCTAGGGCATTGGCTCCTCAGGGCACACTGCCAGTTCCTCTAAGCACTCAGCAGGCACCTTCAGAGCACTTCCCTCTGACCTGCCAGTAGCACTGGGGTCCAGACAGGGAAAGTACCCATGACACCTTATCAGCAAACCACTACGTGGGCTCTTGACTAATTTGTTGGGGTTCTGTTGACTCCATGTTACAAAACTGTTCCCAGCATCCCCCAGAGCTGCAGGGAGGTGGGCAGGGGTTGGCTGCTGTCCAGGGAGGCTCCTCCACCACTTACCCCTTCACCAGCCCTTTCAGAGGCCCTCTGTCACCTCCTCAGCACAGGACTCCCCTCTCCTCTCCCTGCTTTCCACCGTGTTCTGCCGTAACCACAGACACAGCCTGGTCACACCACCCACCCCTTGACAGACTGCTGCCACCACCTGACAACTAATTGCCCTGTGTTAAGAACAAACAAACAAACATACAACAACAACAAAAAAACCAACCCACCCCCAAAAAACCACCACCAACATAAACTTCTCGTGTCTTTGCAGATTGAGAGCTCCGTCCAGATTCACAGCCCGTGTGCCCTCTCCCACACCAGCTAAACCTCATTGCCCATGACAGGATGATGAAATAGGGAGGGAGGATGCCATCATGACCACAAAGCATGATGCAACCCAAGATGCTGCCACACAAAGTCGACTCCCACACCTGCCTGTGGGACAGAGCCCACATGCTTCCTGACCGTGACCTCCCCCCCTCTGCTTCCTCCCCCCTTGCATCTGTGCTCCTCTGCTCCTCTTCTGCACACGTGGAGCTGGAGGTGATGGTGACAGCCCTGCCAAGGGGCACAGGGCATGCACACAGACCTGGGAGGGAGCCAGGGAGCAGATGACATTGGCACCTTCCCGAAGCACAGAGCGATCAGAGAATGGAAACAAGTTGCAAAGTGCAAAAAAATACTTTGTTGTTGTCAAGTGCAACCCCCTTTTTCCTGTTTCCCCTATTTACTTCTCCTTTATACCCCTTGGAGTTAACCAGTGCATCTGCAGAGAAATCTCTGGTGAGGAAGAACGTGATGTCCTAACCCTCGAAGGGAGACTTCTTATTTCTGGCTTGTTTGTTTGTACGCTTAATGCCAAAGGTCACACCAGCAGCTTTCTCTCTCCCACCAGTAAACACCACAACACCCCACAGCAGCACACCCACGACCAAAAGTGTGCCTGCAGGGGAGAGGAGTTAGCACATGATTGTAGGTGCATGGGAGAAGCTTGTCCCCATGTTTGGAGCCAGAGTGGACATGGAATGTGTCCAGCTCTGTTCTGGTTTTGCTCTCCCTGAAGTCACCTGGACATGAGGCAGGATCTTGAACGTGGCGTTCATTTAGCAAGAAGGGGGGATTACAGATGTGGGTTGGTGGTGCCACACGGATCTGCTCCCCATAGAAGGGCTTGCCAGAAGTGAAGAAGTGGATGGATCCAGCCCTCAGGTCAGCATGGTAGAAGTCAGGTGCCCAGCAAGAACAGCACTCCTGCCTGCATATGACTGCCCTGCCTCACCAATCCCAGCATGGCCTCCTCTTCTCTGTGAGCTGCTCATGCCTATAGGGAAAGCCCTGAGAGCACAAAGGGAGCACCTGTTGGCAGGAAGGGACAAACCTCCTTCCGTTTCCATGCAAGGTTATTGTTACCAACACGTTTCTTCTTGCAGCCCTTCGTGCCTCTCTAGGCATGCAGCCGATCTGCCAAGCAGCTGTAGGGGACTTTCCATCTCCAGGGAGGCTTTTCGTTTTCTCTCCCATTTAGAACAAGCAGCAAAAGTTACACACTCCTCCCTCCCTGTGTGTTTCTGCATATGAAAAATAAAACCGAAAAGGAAATGAACTAATTTCAGTGTAATCAGAGGCAAAACTTTAAAGTGAAAGTAGCTTATGACATGGGATGTTGTCAGCCCTCTCTTAGCAGCTCCATTGCTGGTCTAGCGATGAGTCAAGAGGTCTCTCTGGCTTCACAGTCTGTGGCTGTCCTGCCAGCTTTTACCAAGATGTGATTTCAGCCTGCCTCACTTCTCAGCCAACACAACCTGCCAAAGGACCTCTTGTATAGAGAATTGGGGCATATAGCAGATTTCACTCTGCCGTGATACAGCATTGCAGGTCCAGAAATGGAATTGGTCCGGCCTCCCCTGGTGATGCTCTGGTGGCTGGAGACTACCGTACTCACCAGAGCACCCCAAAATAGGTGTATCGTGGCAGAGTGTGTATAAGTGCAGAGCTGCTCCCATACTCCTGCCAGCTTACGAGGTCTGGGCTGTGTTCATCTACCCACAATATAGTCTCATAATTTTGTCCCCTTTTTTCCTAAACATATCTTTTGAAATGAAACCCAAATCAGATTCTCATTATTTCCTCGTTATAGCAAAGAAATGGCCCAAGATCTGCAACCAAACACACCTTATCTCTTATTCATACAAATCACTGACAATTCAATGTCCACATGGAGATCAGTGATGAGCAGTGTTGCCCAGGGGTTCGCACTGGGACCAGGACTGTTTACTATCTTCATCAGTGACATAGATGGTAGAATTGAGTGCACCCTCAGCAAGTTTGCAGATTACACCAAGCTGAGGGCTGCGGTTGACACACCTGAGAAGTGGGCCCATGTGAATGCCATGAAGTTCGACACGGCCAAGTGCAGCATCCTGCATCTGGGTCAGGGCAATCCCTGGTATCAATGCAGGCTGGGGGATGAAGGGATTGAGAGCAACCCTACCCAGAAGGACTTGCGGGTACTGGTGGATGAAAAGCTCAACATGAGCCAGCAATGTGCACTCACAACCCAGAAAGCCAACTGTCTACTGGGTTGCATCAAAAGCAGCATGGCCAGCAGGTCGAAGGAGCCGATTCTGCCCCTCTACTCTGCTCTCATGAGCCCCCACCTGGAGTACTGTGTCCAGCTCTGGAGCCCTCAGCACAAGAAGGACATGGGCCTGTTGGAGTGGGTCCAGAGAAGGGCCACAAAGATGATTAGAGGGCTGGAACACCTTTCCTATGAAGACAGGCCAAGAGAGTTGGGGTTGTTCAGCCTGGAGAGGAGAAGGTTCACAGATTCACAGATTTGATAGAGTTGGAAGGGACCTCTAGAGATCATCTAGTCCAACTCCCCAGCTAAAGCAGGAACACCTAGAGCACATTACTCAGGACTGCATCAAGGCAGGTCGTGAAGATCTCCAGAAAAGGGGACTCCACGACCTCCCTGGGCAGCCTGTTCCAGGGCTCTGGCACCCTCACGATAAAGAAGTTCTTCAGGGAGACCTTACTGTAGCCTTTTAGTACTTAAAGGTTTCTTATAAGCCAGAGAAGGTCCAGAGAAGGGCCACAAAAATGATTACAGGGCTGGAGCACCTCTGATCTGGGGACAGGCCAAGAGTAGAGGAGAAGATTCTGCGGAGACCTTATTGTAGCCTTTTAGTACTTAAAGGGGTCTAATAAGAAAGATGGGGACGGACTTGTTTAACAGGTCCCATTGCAACAGCACAAGGGGTAATGATTTTGAGCTAATAGAGGGAATATTTCAGACTAGATATAAGGAAGAAATTTTTTTATGATGAAGGTGGTGAAACACCAGCACAGGTTGCTAAGAGAGGTGGTAGATGCCCCATCCCTGGAAATGTTCAAGGTCAGTTGGATAGGGCTCTGAGCAACCTGACCTCCTGCTCATTGCAGGAGGTTGGACTAGGTGACTTTAACGATCTCTCTGAATGCAAAGCATTCTATGATTCAAATTGTAGAGGAGATCTCATACTTTCTTACTGCATTGAAAATACCATTTGCCTTTTCCAGATGCAGAGGCATTACCTTTACAGTGAATGAAACAGTTAAGCCCTAAAAATTTCAAAGCAAAATGTTTCACAAAAGATACTGCCTTTCACCTTGGCTCAATTCCCACCTTCTGCTCTTAATTCTGTTAACCTTTTGCCCTAAGTTCTCCAGTTAAAACCTTTTCCACTTGAAATCTGCTTTGTGGGATTTAGGGTCATTAAGTGATTCCTTATCCAATTGGAGATTATGCAGACAAGGCACTTCGAAAACCCAGATCAGAGAAAATATTGTTCAGAATAGTCTGAGAAGCTTCTAACTGTGTAAAATAGCTCCTGTCCCATCTGAAGAGCATTGGAAGGGTAGAGGGGAGGCATTGCAGCACTGGGGAAGAGGTTGGGGCCAGACCAGGAATCCCAGGTCACCGTGCCAGTGGCCAGCAAAGCTCCTCTGGATTCCCTAATTATCTTCTCAGACTTGAGTGATTCACAGCAAGTGACTGATAATGAGCCCTGTGTGGGTTACCAGACTGCTGGCTCAGCTGCAAGGCACAGGCATGCCAGGAGAGCGCCAAGTGTCTCACACATGGGATTTCCCTTTCTTTTTTCAATCCCACATCTGCTGCATTGACTGTACACAAAAATTCTGACAAAGTGCAGAGGAGGCGTAGGGAACAGGGGAAACAGGAGGTAGCCAGAGCCTGAAAAAGATCTGGCAGACCAGCAAGCAGTGATGAATTCCAGAAATGGAGCGAGCACATTCAAATTCTCAGCATAGATAGCGAGATAGAAAATAACCATAGTCACCATCCAAGGAAGGGCTTCTAAAAACCCAGCAGTGATGGTGCAGCTGTGCTAGCAGTATGACTGGCATTTGCAAAGACACCTACGCACACGGAGGGGAGTTCTTGAGCAAACACTCCACCAGCCTCCTAAACAGCCATCAACACCAATATTTACTTTACTAATACCTACTTCATCTGGATAGCACTGGCAAAGATCGGCCTTTATGAGGATATTGCCGCTGTCATGAGTGCTAAAACCCACTTAACAACTACATAGTGAAATTTGCACTATCTTACATTCTTTTTTAGCTCTTTAGAAAGCTTTTTGGTGACAGGCTGAATCAGGAATGACCTTACAAGGAGCCACCTGCAGTGTCTTTGCTTTCTGCTTTCACAGAAAATTCAGCTCACCAGGTAATCTGCCCCAGCTAATTCAGAATTTACTCTGTAACAACCTAAGACCTGGAAAATTCAGGCAACTACCTTCCTCCCAGCTACTTCTTGATTAAAGAGCACACAGTTATTATAAAATCTTTTACGGTCCGGCTGTATGAAGGAGGGGCTCTGCTATCCAACCCCATCCTCAACCAAATGTTATCACTGTCAGTAGGAAAACCGCTTTGCCCAGCCTGGCTTTGGTGGGCACCAGATCAGATATACATAAGTAATCTTTCAGAAGCATTTTGAAAATAATTAGTTAATGCAGCCTGTTTGGCACACTGGTGGTGACAGAGGAAAAGTTGGGTGTTCACTTCTCTGCCAGAGACAAAACACTGCAATATATTAACAAGCCATGCAGTTCATCTTTTGCTAGAAAAATTATATTTTCTATATTTCTATATTTGCCTTACAAAGGAAGCAGGCGAGAGAGAACTGCATTAGGGAGTGTCTAAGAATTAGTGGTAGGGCCATTAGGTAATATTTAAATAGCAGGTAAGGTGTGTGCAATTGAGGGTTACAGCTGAGCAGCAGGCAGGCGGGTCTCCTTAGTTTCTTTTCCTGACTGGTGCTGGATCCGTATCAGCAACTCAAAGTCGAATGAGCTGCAGTATCTCACGTAACTGTATAAATCTGCATTAACCTCTTCCCTCACCGTAGCGGAGGTGTCGGCAGCGCAGCAGCAGCTCTTGGAGGCCCAAGCTTTGCCGCAGTTGCCACCAGAAAATTGCTAACACAAAACAAAGCCATTTCCTTGAAAAGTGAGATTAATGCTTGACACTTGGGGATTTATGAATCTTTGCTTATAACAGTGAGAGAGATCCCTGGAGGAAAGGCGCCAGAGAAGAGCAAACAAAAGGGTTTAGAGTGATTTAAGAAACGGGAAAAACAAAACAAAACAAAACAAAAACAAGAACCAAAAAAAGCCTGCCAAGGCCATCATCACCCTCGCTCTGGGCGGCCGCACCCTCCTGCGCTTTCCCGAAATGACCTTTGGTTTGTGCAGCTGACAATGGAGCCGGGTTTCCTGCTCGGGTGCTGGGACCTGCGAGGATCAACAGGAACTGCTGACTCTGCGGTCTGCAGAAACGGGAAAAGGAGAGAGAGACACAAACAGCTTCTCAGTTAACACAGGAGCTGTCGGGCAAGATGAGAAAACGAACCCCAATAACCAAGAGATTACCGTGGAACCACCTTGAAGCTGACTCAGCACAAATAACTGAGTTCAGAGATAAAGCAGCTTAGTTTCCTTTCTCTCCCGCTCTTGATTTCATTTCTGCAACATTTCAATTTCCTTTCAGCAAGCCTGCCCGCCGGAGCTATTCATACTGAGAGTCTGTCACGTGTTGGCTTTCAATAACATGTTCCTGGTTAGACCACATCACCCAGACACCAGCCAAGCTCGGGGCATGTCACCTCAAGATGATTCTCTCCTCTCAGCTGTGTAATTGCGCTAAACTTTGAGTGGCGTTAAACACAAATAAGCTGGAAGAGCACTCCGAGGTGTTTCTGCTCCTTGGGCCACTGCTCTGCTCCCTGCCATGGCTGTGCCCACCCTGGGGACCCAGGGTCCTACTCGGTGGAGCCGCAGCAAGAAAAAGCTTTTGTGGCTGCTCCAGTACAGCAGCTTCCCAGAGGCCTGTGCTTCCTGCAGCTACACAGCTTTCTTTAAGGGAACTGAAACAACACAAAACAAAAAAGACAACCAAAAACATCAGAGCTAGCTGGTGCCTTAAAACCACAATGGGCCTTTTTTTTTTTTTTTTTTTTCCCTTTGCTATGCCCCTGTTGTGCAATCCTATAATTGGCAGCGGCCCCACCGCGTGCAGCTCCCGCCGTAACGGCCCGTCATCTGTCACACAGCAGTAAGACCCTGCGGGGAGGTGGGCCAGGCCCCGAGGCGGTGGAAGCCATCCCCCCTCTCAGCACCCTGGGGCGCCCTGCTGCACCCCCCCGCGCTCACACACAGGGCTCTGGCTGCAGCGGCAGCAGGGGGGCGTTCAGTCTGCAGGGGTGGGCACTTCACAATGCTTCGGGTCACCGGCGGGTCTATGAAAACCCCGCTGTACACTAAAGCCCCACACTGTTCTCACTACCCCCACTACTATTTTTAAATGAAATAAAGAAAGTAAATTAATTCCCGTGACTGGTTTGTGCCCTGGCAGGGAAAGCATCTCCTCTCCCACGTGAGCACAGAAGGTGGTCCCATCTTTCGGTGCTGCTGCAGAGATACAGGGAGAAGTTGCCTTTAAAGATTGTCCCCCCACTTTTTGGGTGAGGAAGCCATTGTTGCTAAGTGGGACAGCATCAAGGTTCATTTGGTTTTGGCCTCAGTGGAGGAACAGTGATTTAAATAACTCGCCTAAGTACTAGTTCTGTCCCCAGATTCATAAAGAAGAACAAGCCCCAGCTCATCCCTGGCTCTGCCTAGACAAGCAAAATAACACGTGTGCGCCCAGCAGTGCGAGGGACTGGTACGTGCCTCTTCCCTGCGGCCAGACTTCATGGGCACTTTCCCTGCATTTGGCCCTGCGGAGCACTGAGGGCACTGGGGACATGTGGAGGTCTCAGTAAGCACCCCGGGCTCCTGCGCTGGTGTCCTGGAGGGCCTGCCATGATTTATGGAGCAGCCGTCAGGCTCTGGCCGTGAGACACAGCCCTGAGCACCACATGCTGCAGACCACAACATCTCTACCACGAGGGATGACACGTCACACAGCCTGGCACGCTCCTCAGCTGTTTTCCCGCCATCGAAAACCCAACAGACTTGTTTTGAAGAAACCATTTCTTATGTAAAAGGCGTGATGTGGCCAAAGGGCAGCTCTCTCTGAGCGCGGCTAGGTTACAAACAGGGGTGTTCACGGCTGAAAAACAGCTCTAAACTCAGCGAGTCAAGCAAATAAGCTGCTATGCCATATGGGTTATATACCAACGAATGAGAGTTGAAGGCAGTGCCTTCTCAAATACATCAGAAACACCTTGGTGGGACACCTAAGCTGCTCTGACACATCACAGCCCAGCAGAACGCACTGTGGGATGAGGTGCAGGATGCCAGTGCCCAGGCACTGCCTTGGGAACTGCTGTGCAAAAGCCTCATCCAGCCATAGCCTTCGTTTGGACATCTCACCCTGAGAAATGCCCTGTCCACCAACTGGCACCACTCCTTGTCCCACACGCCAGCCCCACAGCACCACTGTGCCTTTCCCACAGAAAGGAGATTCTCAGCAGCCCCTTATGGGTCTGCATTTCACCACGGTGTCTTTTCCTGCTTGAAGCTGTGTTGTGATGGGAGAGGTGGCCATTTACTGGCTTCCAGCCACAGATCAGTTCTTTGTTATGTCTGACCCATCAGTGCTTTCTTTAAATCAAGATGTCTTCTTTTGCTCCCTAAAAAGACCATACTATGTGCCTCCTCACCGAATAAAATCAACTCTCCGAGGGCCAGGAGGCTAATCATAGAATCATAGAATGGTTTGGGTTGGAAGGGACCTTAAAGATCATCGAGTTCCAATCCTTTGCCATGGGCAGGGACACCTCCCACTAGACCAGATTTCTAAAAGCCCCATCCAGCCTGGCCTTGAACACCTCCAGTGATGGGGCATCCATTACTTCCTTGGGCAACCTGTTTCAGTGCCTCACCATCTTCACTGTAAAGAATTTCTTTCTATTATCTAATCTAAATCTCCCTCTTCCAACTCAAAATGGTTGCCCTTTGTCCTGTCACTACACTTCCTGACAAAGGGTCCCTTTCCAGCTCTCTTGTAGGCTCCCTTCAGATATTGATAGGCCATTATAAGGTCTCCCCAGAGCCTTCTCTTCTCCAGGCTGAACAACCCCAGCTCTCTTGGCCTGTCCTTGTAGGGGAGGTGCTCCATCCCTCTGATCATCTTCGTGGCCCTCCGCTGGACTTGTTCCAACAGATTCATGTCCTTCCTGTGTTGAGAACTCCAAAGCTGGACACAGTACTCCAGGTGGGGTCTCATGAGCACAGAGTAGAGGGGCAGAATCACCTCCCGAGAACTGCTGGCCACTTTCTGATGCAGCCCAGGATGCGGTTGGTTTTCTGGGCTGCCAGTACAAATTGCCAGCTCATGTTGAGCTTCTCATCCACCAACACTCCCAAGTCCTTCTCAGGGCTGCTTTCTAGCCATTCTCTGCCCAACCTGTATTTGTGCCTGAGATTGCCACGTCCCAGGTGCAGGACCCTGCACTTGGCTTGGTTGAACTTCATGCAATTTGCATAAGCCCACCTCTCCAGCCTGTCCAGGACCCTCTGGATGGCATCCCTTCCCTCCTGCGTGTCAACTGCGCCACCAAGCTTGGTGTCATCAGCAAACTTGCTGAGGGTGCACTTTATCTCACTGTCCATGTCACTGACAAAGATGTTGAACAGCACTCGTTCCAGTACGGACCCCTGAGGAACACCACTCATCACTGGCCGCCAATCGGACACTGAGCCATTGACCACAACCCTTTGAGTGCAGCCATCCAGCCAGCTCCTTATCCACCGAGTGGTCCGGCCATCGAATCCATGAGTTTCCAATTTTGAGATCAGGATGTCCTGCAGGACAGTGCCGAACACTTTGCACAAGTCCAGGTAGCCAACATCTGTTGCTCTGCCCTTGCCCACCAAGTCTGTGGCAGTATCGTAAAAGGCCATTAAATTTGTCAGGCACAATTTGCCCTTTGTGAAGCCATGCTAGCTGTCTCAAATCACCTCCTTATTTTCCATGTGCCTTAGCAGAGATTCCAGGAGGATCTGCTCCATGATCTTGCCAGGCACAGAGGTGAGACTCTCTGGCCTACAGTTCCCAGGGTCTTCTTTTTCTTTTTTGAATATCAGGGTTATGTTCCCCTTTTTCCAGTCTGCAAGAACTTCAGCAGACTGCCATGATTTCTCAAATATGATGGAAAGGGTCTTAGCAACTTCATCCACCAGCTTCCTCAGGACCCGTGGATGGATTTTGTCAGGTCCCATAGACTTAGGCACCTTCAGGTTCCTTCAGAGGTCTCGAACCTGATCTTCTCGTACTGTGGGCAGTTCTTCATTTGCAGAGCCCCTGTTTTTGCTTTCTATGACTTGGGCAGTGTGGTTTGAGCCCTTGCTGGTGAAGACTGAGGCAAAGAAGTGGTTCAATAGCTCAGCCTTATCCAAATCCTGGGTGTCCAGGTCTCCCGTTTCCTTCCAGAGAGGGCCCACAACTTCCCTAGTCTTGCCTTTGCCCCTGACATATCTGTAGAAGTTTTTCTTATTGTCTTTGATGTGTTTGACTAGATTTAGCTCTGTCTGGGCTTTTGCTATGAATGATTGATGAGTGATTAATGAGTGACTCACGTATCACTGGCAGCTCTCCCAACACCATCCAACAATCACGAAGTCACAAGGGTGAGTTCATAATTCCTGCTGCTGTTTCTTGTAAAGATCATCATCTAAGGTTACAGCCATCACCGGTAACCATGCCCTGGTGCGTGTCAGCCAGCGACATGCCGAGCAGGCACCACACGGCCACAGAGAGGATCCAGCAGTGGGAGGGAGCCCCTAAATCTAAAATGACTGATGAAATGGACCAGCTTATTTCCCTATAGCTTGTTTGAAGCCAAAGTCACCATCACCTTGAATAATACCACAGCACTGTGCCGGGAGCATCTCCTGGTTAAGAACAAGCACTGAAATCCCCCCATGCCTTGCCCACCACAAGCATACCCCATCCCTTTCTTCTGCTTGTCCAAGAACACCCCATATTTCCACCTCTTCTTCCTCAGTGCAAGTGCAAACCGTCCATCTCTCCTGGACTGCCACAAAAGCACAGACCACTCTCCCACATCTCCTCGCCTAGCACAAGACCACCCCACCTCTCCGCCTAGAAGATGAAAAGTCCATCCCTCCACCTCTCTTGCCCTATCAGAAGCCCACCTCACACCTCCATCTCCTCTTCTCTGAGCATACCCCATCCTTCCACCTCTCTTGCCCTATCAGAAGCCCACCCCACGCCTCCATCTCCTCTTCCCTGGGCACACCCCGTCCTTCCACCTCTTCTCCCCCAAGCGCCCCCAACCCCTCCATCTCCCGCCGTTCCAGCACACCCCGATCCCGCCGTTCCTCGTCCCGCAGGGGAGGCGCTGTCCCCGGGTCCCGGCTCCTCCTCCCGCACCGCCCGGGGCGGGCTCCGGCACGCCGCCACCTGCCCGCCCGATGCCGGGGGGAGAGGGGGAGGGGGGTGTGTGAAGGGGAGGGAGTCGGGGGATGGGATTCCCGCGCGGTTTCCTACGTCACGGCGCGGGGAAAGCCCCGCCGCCCCGCCGCTCTTCTTATTGCCGCGCTCCGCCCCCCCCCTCGGCCACTCCGCCGCCGCCGCCGTCCGGTGCCCATCTCCTCACCGTACGCCTCACCCCTCCGGTGCGCATCCCTGCCGTCCGTATCCCGGAGGTTCACACCCCGGCGCCGCGATGTTACCCGGTAGGACCGTACGGAAAGCGACGCCCCCCGCCGCGCCAGCAGGTACCGTGGGGTAACGGGGGTGCGAAGGGATGGGGGTGAGATGAGTGGACACACACAAACACACAGGCGAGGGGGTGGGCAGGGGGGTGGGGGGAGGGGGGAAGGGGGGGGGTTCTCCCTCACGACCGCTGCTCTCCTCGGCTCCAGCACCCGGAGCGGGGGCAGCGCCACCCGTGTGAACGCCAGGAGGGTATTCGTGGTGGTGGTGGTGGGTAATACTGAGAGAAAAAGGGGGAAAAATTGGGGATTAAAAAAAAAAAAGAAGCCAAGATTTCAATTAAAATTGGAAATAATTATGGGCGGGCAGGCGGCGGTGCGGGTGTCTGATGGCTTGTCCCCTGCAGAGCGGGAGGCGGTGGCGGAGTGCGCCCTGCAGCTGCGCAGGATCGGCGACAAGTGGGACCTGAGGCAGAAGATTCTGAACCTCCTGACAAAGCTGTTCTGCCGGGAGACGTGAGCTCCCCTTGGACACGCTGCCCGGGAAAGCATGGGAAGACCTTGGTTTTGCGGATTTGGAACGAGAGACTTCACTGGCACTGGGTGATGGTGAAAGCTCTTTGCGTTGCGCTTTGCTGCCTGCAGCCGCTGGAGGATGGCTGTCACCACGTGATTTCTTTGAAGAGTGTTACGGCACTACTGGCATATGAATGCCAAATGGAAAGAAAAATATAGCAGAACCCCTCACCATGGGATGGGGAGACTTGGGGCAAGACAGAACTTGCCTGTCAGCTTGGTCTGAGAAGACTTCCGGGAGCCTGGTCTCCCCTGTTGCCCTCTGGTCCGCCTGAACCACAGCTACGTTTCACCGAGGAGCTCAGACCACCTGCGAGAAGAAACCAAAAATAATGTCAGTGTCTTGGAACTTGGGAACGTGTATCACAAGGCCAGGTGCTTGGTTTCTGACTGCTCTTGTTTTCTAAAGCATGGATTCTGCTGGACAGGGACCTGGTGGTGGGATTATTTCATTTGTTAAGTTAACCACTGTCTTTATTGAAAGGTTATTTGTTACAGGATGTTGCTTTGTAGACTAAAAATTACAATTCTATGAATTAACATGAAGTTGCATAGCTCTAGTTTATACTGTATATATGTATACATTTTTACATATATATAATATTTATAAAAAATACAAATATGTGCACCCCCTATGTGTGGAACGAGTATTTCATCAACTATTAATTGAATGGTACTTAGGCTCAAAGAAGAGTATGAAAAATTGTTCAAAACATGACAAAAATGTTGACATAAAAGTATAGTATATTAAATAGAAAAAAGCATAATGTTTTCTAATCATAAAGGAAATACATCATGCATCAGAGAGGGGAGCATACTTTAGTATAACATTATATAAGACATATGTATGAATATATAATATACAGATACAGATATTGAGTATGTGTGGTGGAAGGGTTCTTTCAATATTGCAAAGAATTTCTTAAAAACAGGAAAATACTGATGTGTCTTTATTAGTAACAAAATAACTTCAACAGAAGTAGATTTTAAAGCTCAATCTAAGTTGAATCTCAAGTTTTATTGAGAATGTTATTTATTCAAAGAAAGCAACTACCTCTCTTTGAAGAAATAATATCAATAAAATTGAATGTTACAGTCAGTACAGGAAAGTAGCCTTGGATTTCTGAATGTTTAATGACACTTATAAATGAAGGTTCTTCCCTTGTACTTTATTTCCCTTTTTTTTCCATTTCATGGCAACCTCATTTCGGTTGCGGAATGATGAAGCCACATCTAGTGGATGGGGATGAATTACGCTTATCTCACTGAGGGGCTATTACCTTTGGCCAGCTTTGGAGGAGCTGAATTAAGCATGCTGATGGCCGTCAAGTCTAAAGGTAACTCTTCTAATGAATTCATGTCAGACACGATCCTAAACAGTATTTTTTCATGAATATGAGCTAGAAAGAAAATGGCTGAAGCTAATCACATTTTGTAGCTACCTCTTAGGTCAATGATTAAAGTTCATTCTCTTAACTAACCTGGTACCTTTGCATTGTATAAGGCTGTGTAGTTGCACATTCAGAATTCTGGCCCTGTTCTAATTACTTTTTTTCCTGCCTTGAAGTGAATTCTTCTTCACATTTATATTTAATTTTTCATTTATCTTTTCTGAAGCTGCCTTTGCAAAATTGTCATTACATAGCCCTGGTCACTCTGTCACAACCAGCTGTGTATGCCTGTTACTTGTTGTCACTGATTTCACTAAGCAGAAGGTGACTGACTTTCCCACTTTCCCACGTGGAGGACTTAGTGGTGTTACTGGGAGCATAAACCACATGCATGGTTCCCTCCTCCTCCAGGCCAGCTAATACCTTTCCAGTGAGAACGTAATGTTTCAAGAATAGCTATTATTTTTCTTAGTATTGCAAAGTATTGTGTTTTGCTGACATGTACAGAGATTGGTTCTTCAGGCATTAAAAAGTAAAGGCAAAGAGTTTCTGTTGAGCTAGAACACGAGCTCCCAGTCCAACTCAACAAAGCTCTTTGTCAAAGGCAGCCCTGACTTCCAAGGGCTCCTGCTGTATGGCCCGGGCTTGGTGGAGTCCTTATCAAGGATACTAAACAATGATCATGCCTGTCAGGAGCTCTCAGGAAAATTTGGCATTAGTATTCCCGTTACTTGCTGAAATGTATTTGAATAAAAGTGTTCTGCTCCATGTATGCTGCTTTGAAATTCAGTAGGAAAAAAGGTGTGGGCTTCACAGAGCCTGCCCAATTCTTCTGGCTGCAGCACACATGACTGTTATGAAAAAAGCATCCACTAAAATGTATTGTCATGGGGATATCTGAGTTAAGTTTTAACACAGTATTTTTCTGTCTAGACTATTTGCTTTTTGTGAAAATGTTGTTTTTATGTTTCTCTGAGCATTGTCAACAGTGCTAGCTATTCACCAGGAGCTCAGGAAAAAAGACCTAGATCCAAGTGGTCAGTGCCAGTATATGAGCAAGCGCTTGGTGATGTGCTCCCTAAGATTCCTTTTGTTACTTCTGCAAAAGATCTGATGTATGACTGTATCAACACAAGTTTGGTTTTCTTAAGACCTATTCTGGATACAGCCCAGATGGTTCACTGTATAAGCCATGCATGTATGTCTTGACTTATTGCTAAGATAATAAATGCAAAGCGTTTGCAAAAAAAAATGAGTTGTTGTTATAACTTGGGGTTTTTGTTTTGGGGTGTTTTTTCCGCGGATTCTGAAAGTGTGATTGTATTATAGAAATTCCTTGCATGCTTCCAAATCAGCAGGCACACAGTGGGGCAACAGCAGAGTGCCAGTAGGTATGCATTGGGAGATGAGGGTTTTATGATGCCTTTAAGAGGAACAACAACCATATCCTTGAACTTCAAAATGGGAAACAGAGACACCTCTTCCCATATTTTCTAGTAACTACTGCCCATAGAATAGTTGGGGGGTGTCAGGGGGCTGCTCTACCAGCAGCTTTGAGGAAGAAAGTCCCTGGGGATCAGTGAAGGACAGACATCCGAGTTGAGTTGCAGAAAGGAACACAGCGTTTCACCAACATCAGATTTTTACTTTCTCCAACGTGTGAAGCTGGAGTTTTGGGAAAGGGGGAATACTGCTTACTGCAAGGGAATTGCAAAGGGATAGTGCAGAGCTTATTCTTCCTTCCTAAAGCCGGGGCGCAAAGATGTGCCTGCGGAGAGGAGAGCCCAAGATCCTCACCTGACCTACTGTGCTGTGCACATCAGCTGGCTTTGCCCTGACTCACCATGCTGCTTCTCCCCAGCTTCACGGGCAGGGGAGTGTCACACCTGGGACACGTGTTCCCAGCACCAGGAGGACTAAGAGCTTCCTGGCCAAAGGCTCTGGTTTCTCGTAAATGAAACAAACCAGAAGGGAAGGAGTTCCCTGTCTTCTCCCAGTTAGCCATCAAGCGTAGGCTTGGAAGAGCTTTACTTCAGAGGGCATCAATGACGTGGTCCTGAGAAGGCCCACCAGCCTGGCGCCAAGCTGATGCTTTTCATGTGTGCCACACGTGCACAGCTCCACCAGCAAATTACTCTTCTAAGACTCATCAGCCTGGTGACAACACCCGGACACCCTCACCCACTGCCCGATGGAGCCTGGCCCCTCTCCAGCCCGGTGACCACCAGAGCACGATGCTTGTGACCTGCTCCTCCTTACTGAAGGGCAGGGGGGAAAAAAATATAATCCTATCACTGGGGCATGGCACTGCTGTCTGAAGGCACCTGACTCACCCGCAAGCACCTCATGCCCAAAAAAATAAGCCAACCCCTCCCCTGCCAAAGCAAACCGCTGCAGCTGCCGCCCCATCGCCTGCTGCATTAGCCATGGCCCGTGGGCACCAACAAGTGCAGCCCCGGGTGGCGTTCGCTCTGTGCTTGGCCGGGCGAGAGCCAGCCCGGCGCCATCACCTGAGGCTGGATGCACGAGAGGCATTTACGAAACAAATTGCCAGACAACAGGCAACACCCCCCCACCACCCCTCCCCTCCTCTCCCCGACACAGGAGGTTTCTGTAAGCCATCTGGAAAACAATGTCTCATAGGCTGCTCATTATTTTTAGCACACGCTGGTGGAAGGGACTAACATTTTATCCCTTTCCTCCTGTCGACACAAGATGGTACGAGGGTGTGACGTCTATGCGTAGAGGTGCACGGGGCCGGGGGGGGGGAGACGAGACGAACAGGAAGGGCTGGGGATATGACGTGTCGTCCTTTCAGTCTGGCAGGGTTTTCCATGAAGTAGGTGACTGTCTGGCGGGAGGCCTGCTGGTGAGCGATAGTCCCAAAAGCTGCTGCAGCTGTAAACAAGGGCCCTTACCCGTGCACGTCACTACATTGTCTGGGCGATGGTGTCAGAGGCCGGGCAGGCCACGGCTGCCCTCCCTCCTCACGCATGGTCCCTTTGCAATGCAAATCACCCCAATCTGCAGGCCCTCTGAAAGCATGGAGGCGGGTGTCACTCCTCTAGCAACAGGAGATCACAGAATCGTAGACTCTTCTAGGTTGGAAGGGACCTTCAAGATCATCTTGTCCAACCATCAACCCAACTCTGGCAAAAATAAACACCCGCACAACAAACAAAATGGCAACGCCATCACTAAACCATGTCTCCCGGCACCACGTCAACCCATCTTTTGAACGCCTCCAGGGATGGTGCCTCAACCATCACCCTGGGCAACCTATTCCCATGTCTGATAACCCTTTCAGTGAAAAAATTTTTCCTAAAATCCAGCCTGAACCTCCCCTGGTGTAACTTGAGGTTGTTTCCTCTAGTCCCATCTCCTGTGACTTGGGAGAAGAGACCGACCCCCAATGTCCCATGAAATGGCAGTGCCTTCAAATAAAACCGTTTAATCCATTTTATCTCACAGGGGTTTTAGTGTCATTCTCCCTTCTTCGTGAAAGGATGGCAGGAGCACTGCTTGGCTCAGCTGGTGATGAGTCCTTAGAGCTGGTGTCAGGATGCTGGCACCCCTGTGTTACCACCGTGACACCCACGGGGGGGGTGGCTCAGGGCAGGGGGTGGCTCTGTGGTGGTGCCCATGACTGGGCTTTTGTGCCTTTGGAGTTTTGCCTGCATTATCGTGCTCTGCCCAGGTCAAGGTACCATGTTTGCAACTCCTCCCCTAGCTCCAGGATCCAAGCATAGATCACAGCCACCTTTGCCACCTGCTGTGTGGCAGCAATTAAGGGCAGATTTCTGTGTGTACTTTCCCCTTCACGCTCCTGATAGGGATGCGACTGAGCTGTGACAATTGCACCAGGCCACATCCTGCCCAGGAACCGAGAATTAGGGAGGTAATTTTTGACGACAGCAGCTGGGCTGTGCCGCCATGGCATTGGCAGCACGTGAAGGAAATGGCTTTGCCGGACAGGGAAAAATCCAAAGGACTTCAGCTTCAGGTAACTTGTTTGCTCAGGGCAGCGATATCAGACTGATTCAGCTGCAGAGCGAGGTGAGGCCAGCGCACGCGGGACTGTCAACGGGAAGGCAAAAAGACCGTGGTTTTAGAATTGGCTAACTTCAGAAAACACCCTGGCTGCTGGAAAACATCCTTCTAGTCACAGCTTTATGCGCTGCAGGGTGGAAGGGCAACTCCTTGTTTTGGGGAAGGATGTTTATTTGCATCAAGCCTTTTTTCTTATGATCATTTAACGAGAGGGATTTTGTAGTTTTTAAAAAGGGGGAACAACAAAAAAAAGCTGCCTTATTGCAGTCATCATTACTTTGTGAAGTCTTTTAGCTGAGTAAAGTGTGTTGAGGAGCACAACTACATTGAAAGAGCAAGATGTGGCTGGCTTTTTCCCTTAAAGTCAAAGTCTGAAATGGGCTTTTGCTAAAGGGCCTGTGATGAGAGTCTCGTTTCAGCCATAAAAGGAGAAATAACCCAATCTCCTTTACCAGAAGGAGTGGGGATCAGCCGTAGATAAGGCAGCATCGCTTGCTCTTCAGGCATTTATTGATATCGGGGTGCTGGACACAGGGTGGAGGTGCTGTGAGAGTGTTTATATGACCCAATATTGCATAGGAAAAAAAAAAAACCACCAAAAAACCCCAAATCCACAAAACCACCAAACTGCTGGATGAAAGCTTTGAATCTCCCATCCCAGGGCGAGGAGGGTGGACGTACCCACTCGCAGCAATGTCTGGCTCTGGGGCTGAGCCTGCGTGGCCCTGGGCACCGGGAAGTGCAGCTCAGGGTTATGGCCTGGGGAAGTTTTGCTTCCCCTTGTCATCGCAGCCACAAGCATCGCACCCAGCCACCACATACCCCACTTCTGACCTGACACCGGCTCTGGAGAGGGCCAACGGGAACCTCCCCCCCGACAAGCCCTGGGGAGGTTTCCTTCACACCACCCCTGCATGGGGACACGGAGGGTGACCGCCAGTCTTCCACCAAATGTGATAAAAGTGGCAGTTTTGACACATCCCAGGAAATATAGATGAGGCTTTGGAGCTATAAACTGTTGTATTAGATACATAGACCCTATTTGGGCATTAAGTTGTGTTGAGTGATGCTAACAGGGAAGAGGAGAGCAGCAAAGAAATAGAAAATGAGAAATAAACCTTTCAGATAGGATGACAAACCTGATTGCAAACAACAAAATAGGTGTTTGTACTCATGTCACGTAGAGCTGAACTCTGTGTGTTAATGATAAGGGAATAAAAAAAAACAAACAACCGTGCCTGAAACTGCAGACTTCTCTTCCTTTTGTGCCAAGTTCCCCATTTGCCGGTGCCTCGAGGCCTTCAGAAAAAGCCCAGCCCCCCAAAGGACAAACAAGTCAGGTAAAACTTAAATGTAATTTTCTACCACTTCACACGTCTTAGTGGATAAATGAAGTCACACGTATAAACTAATTTATGGCTTTATGGGTTAAGTCCATTGTGTCTTCTGCCTTTTCCATGCCTCTTCACTTAGCCACTGCCTGGGGCAATTCAGATTTTAAATACGTTCAAGATTGATTTTACAAGAGCCAGGCTGCTCTGAGGCTTGAGCCCTGTTGAGCCCCAGCTCCACCATTTGTTAGATTAAAGTGGGAGGCAGACAGACAGGAGGATGGATACAGGGGAGTCCCTGGCAGAGGAGCTGAGGGGAGGGGAGAAAGCAGAGATTTTCATGGCTAAAAATCAGAATCTCAGAATGATATGGGGGTGCAAGGGACCTCCAGGGATCATCTAGCCCAACCCCCCAGCCAAAGCAGGTCCACCTAGAGCAGGTTGCACAGGAACTTGTCCAGGTGGGTTCTGAATGTCTCCAGAGACAGAGATTCCACTACTTCCCTGGGCAGCCTATTCCAGTGCTCTGCCACCCTCAAAGTAAAGAAGGTCCTCCTCATGTTTAGCTGGAACTTCTTATAGTCAATTTTGTGCCCATTTTCTCTTGTCCTATCACTGGCCACCACTGAAAAATAACCGGCCCCATCCTTTTGACACCCACCCTTTACGTATTTATAGGCATTGATCAGATCTCCCCTCACCCTTCTCTTCTCCAGACTAAAAAGATCCAAGTCCCTCAGCCTCTCCTCGTAATGGAGGAGTCCCGGGGGAGAAGTTGGGCATCCAGGTACAGACACGCCAGAGAATACTCAAGGGGGCTGCTCCACACCTCCCCATCCACCCCTTTCCCACGTTACTGGTTTTATGCACCATCTCATCTGTGCAACGATGGTGGTGTCCCTCATCATGGCAGTCGGCAAGGGAGAGAGGGACGTGCGGGAAACGGGTCCCAGTGCAGAGGAGGGGAACCGAGATACCATAAAGGTCCTCCTTTTGCCCTGGGAAAGGGCCCCGGTGCTGCGGGGCAGGCCGGGAGCCCGAGGTGATTCAGCAGAAGGGCTGGGGCTTTTCCCTCCTCACGTGACTCTTGCTCACGGGCACCCTCCTGGCACCGCACCCGGGAAGGGAAACCAAAAGCAGCGGCGGTGCCTTTTGGGGGGCACCAAGAAAAAACACCCTCCGCAGGAAAGCAAGACACCCTTCCTCCCCCGGCAGGAAAGCCTGGCCGGCCCTCTTGAGCAGCACCGGCGGGACGGGCGGGTGAGGGTTGGGGGTCGCAGGCGTGCAGCAAGGAGTGGGACGTGAGCCGGGGGGGAGCTCCCAGCCGCGCCAGCAGGCGCCCGACCCCGCACTCCAAACACAGGGCACCACACGAGGGCCGGCCACAGGGATATCAACCCTCCACCCGCCAGCTCCTTCCCCCAGCTCGGGAGCTGGCATTCCCCATGCTGGAGCGGCTGTGAGGAGAGCCTTCCCGGCTGCCTCGTCTCGCTGGCAGGCAGAAAGCCCCGAGCTGCCATGCAGCGATGGTGACATGTGTGTAAGAAGGTGGACCACTTGATGCGAACCTCCCCAGTGTGGAGGTGACGGCCTCCAGCTCCTGCTGTGAGCTCCACTCCATCCACACGGAGGTTGCCTCCAAGCTCTCTGGGGTTTTGGAGGGGGTTTTACCCTCAGGGTAGGTGGAAGACATAATAAATAGTCACATATACATATTCCCTATGGATGCAACTCATTCCAGGGGCTGGGCAGGAGGTCCAGTCTACAGGGGATGTGCTCCAGAGGCTGCTGCTCTTGATGGAAACTCCACATTTCACCTTTGCCCTCCGCCTTTTCCTCGCACAGAGGCAGGAAAAAAAAAAGCAGGGCTTCCAGGGTACCCTTAAAACACCTCCTAACACTTCTTACATGCTTTAATCCTCTTCACACCGAATGCCTGTCCTGAGAGGGCAGTACCTCACTTCTTGGATGCAAATATGGACGGCATTAACACTTAGTCTTTGATGGTGCTCTCCAGGACCAGGCAGACTTGGGCATAACAGAAATAAATACCTAGAGGAGTACTAAGGATACCATTTATTTTCAAAATCACTAAAAAAACCCAAACAAAACAGTTTATGGCGATACAGATTTACATAACAGAGACAGCAAATTGAAAAATGTACAATCTATTTCATGTTATTGCACTCACTTTTTTATAATATACAAGGCATATTAAAGTTTTCCATTAAAAGAAGTTTTATTTATATAAATAAAAGTGTAAATATACAATATCATACAATAAGTGTATCAGCTTAACACATAAAAGCTACATAGAGTGGGATCCCCATTTCTCACATGATCTAGTCTACTCCTTATCAATATTTCCACGTGTACATTTACATACCCTAAATGTAGAAGCAGGTAAACATTCTCATCTAGGAATAGTTCCTTCAGATTTTGACAAGAACCACTGCAGAACATTAACTAGGGTTAATTTTAAGTGAGGGTCATTAGAAAATACGAATCACTCAACAGTTTATTAATACTTATCTGCCCTCATATATATATATTATTTTTTTCAGCAAGAAAATGATCAAACATTGCTCCCTCCTTAATTTAGGCCTGATCTCACTGTTTTTAATACAGATGGAGTCCCCAGAGAAGCTGGAAAGAGCTGCTGGGTAGAAAAAAACTGCAGAACATGTAATAGCAGCATTGCACCAGAGCCCACTCTCAAATTCAGGACGTGCATCCTGAGCTGCTCCAGGCCTGGAAGCAGCAAAGCCCTCCACCAGGCCTTCTCCATCCAGGAGCAAATTCATCTCATCTGGAATGCCTTCAGGTCCCCTTCAGGAAGAGCTCTGGACCAAGTCTGTAATTTTGTCACCCTGATTTTTTGGTATTCCAAGATGCAGCTGTGAGTCTCTGGAGAGTCGCTGCTCCTCTAGAGCGTGGCCACCCCTCTGGCATGGCAAAGAACCACCACGGGGACCAACATGCAAACAGCAAGGCCAAATATACTCCTGAACCTACTGAACACTGATGAACTCATGCAACGCCCTCGGTCATTTTGGTGCGACCAGACTCTTGGAAAAATAATATTTAGTTTGCCAGGTGCGTAGCTAAAGGTTCCCTACATCTGTTTGGTTTGCCCATCCTGTTTGTGATAAAGCAGACCCATCTTGCGTAAATCCTGGGGCTTTTACGGGGAATGTCACCCCCATAGAAACATCAGGAAATGCTGTAATCATACCAATACTGGTAGCATCAGTAAAGATGTTTTTTGTTCTTTCATAAAAACAAATAAACAAAAAAAAAAGTATTTTCAGGAACAGAAACAATCAGGGTTAAATACTATTCTTTTTCTTGCTGTAATGTTAGTAGAGAAGTGTTATCATTCTACTCATAGTAACTATCAGACTTAAAACACTAAACCTATCTTTTAAATTATAGCCACTACTGAATCACGCACAAAAATCCCCGCTTTGCTGTTACTCAGCAAACACATATCTACGTGCATGTAAAATAAAATACTGAACAGTATTCGATTGCTGAAAAATGAAAGCATTCTAAAATCACTCACAATGAGCAGTACCTGCAAATAAGCGTCTGAAAATATTCACCACATATCATCTTAAGACACCTCAAATTAACTTTAATCTACAAAATGAAGATTTTACCTTTGAGCTCACTCTAGTTCAGGAATGAGGGAGACGGATGCCTCCCTGCATTGGAGCCTCCAAAACTTTAAAATGTGGACTGAAAAAACCCACCATTTCCTAAAACACAATTGTGATTTACCACACTAAAGTAGCGAGAAGTCAGTACTGCACTTGTACGTATTATACGTATACAGGTATGTATTCACTACGCTGCGTTAAATTCCACATGCATTTTATTTATCTATTATACACGCTATTACAGTCAGATTTTGGTCATTCCCAAACAAGGCCTCACCATTTCATTGTCGTTGCCAAATGTCTTCTCCCTGTTTTTCACCAAAAATGCAAGGATAACCTCTTTTATCCCAGCACAGGTTTTCACCCTCAGCGTGGTCCTCTGACCCAAGTGCTGCATCCTCCTGAAGCCTCTCTTACCTTGGAGGTGACCAGAGGCAAGGGCCAGTCCCAACAGAGCAGCTGAGCTTCAGGGTCACCGGGAACCCCGCTCCACAGCCATTTCACAGCACTGAACCTGAATTAATTTCAACAGAAATCCTGCAGGCAAAGCAGCTGTAGGACTACGTACAGTATTGCCTTTCCTGTAACTAAAAAGCTACATCTCCCCCTGGATTCACATGCTAATACGTCACTGAAAAAAGAATTAAATCTATTCATTTTTAGGCAAACATTGCACAGCTTTTCTGCTCGCCTGGTCTTGGGTTACCTTGCAGAACTGAATTTTCCTCTGCACCTCACATGTTGCAGCCTACGGAAGCTGTTGCAGAAATGAATCAAAGCGAGTGCTCCACTAACCTGGAGACAACTGCTCCAAGATCTGTTGACTAAGTGTAAATAAACGGAACTCCAGTATGATCTTGGGGTAGGGCCAAGCGACAAGCCCAGACCTTTTTGTAGCCTCTGTGCAGTGTCTTGGCTCGCTCCAAACGGAGGCAGCGCTGCAGATTTGGACCGGCTCCAGGCAGAGGCTTCACCCTGGGCATGTTGGCTGCAAGGAGCCTCCAGCCTTAACGCGACAAACAACCTGAGCACTCTGGAACAAACAACTTGTTCTCAGCTGATAAGGACACTGGCCCGTTTCCTCCTGTATCTCTTTTATGTTGTTGAGCTATCCCCAATGTAAGAAGAGAAATAACAGAGTCTAATCTCTCGCACCCATACACTCTCCTCCCAGCACAGCAGACTATAAATAACAGCAGCATGGCTCACTACCGATACCTCTGCTGTGAGTAGAGGTGAGAAAACCCAAACGAAGCTCCCATGGCACTGCAACCCCTTTCAGTTTTGCTCTGCCTAACACCATGGTTTCTCCCGTCTACACCAACAGTTTTCAGTTTCACCACCCAGAACCCTCAGCACCAGCCCGTTCCTCACGCAGACAGACACACTTGTACCTTTCCACACACATCCTCACCCACTCTCACACAAGCGAAAAATAAATACCGGACAGGAGAAGACAGAAAAGAGCGATTAAAAGCCACCACAAACATGGCCAGTTCAGATTTAACCTGTTATAATCCCCATTTAGACCACCATTTTCCAGCTTGAGTGTTTCAAGTCAGGCAGCCTTAAATTTCTTGCAGCCAAATAAAAGCATCTCAACTTTCAGACATGCTTAGGGATCACTGAAGTCTGTGGGATCTGCAAGTGCTCAGCACCTGAAATCATCCTTCTTTTAAAAATATATATCTATTAAAGATGCCTAACATTTGAAGACTAAATTTGAAAATCCAGACCCCAATTTTTATCGCTCCCATTTTGATCACAACTAACAAGTCAAGCCTACATCTTGGTGGTCTATTACTTGGACAGATTTCTACTGCATTAATGCCAAGAGCTTTCAGACACAAGTTGCGTCTAAGAGTAGATTCAGTTGTGGTGGTTGCTGAGTTAGTTCATCAGTTTTAAGAGGATTTTTCAGCTTTGCAATAAAATGCTCATGTTTTAGGCATAGAAGTTGTGCAAAATTATACTCTTTTGTCATGCATTTTTAGCAAAACTGCAATTAGAAGAATAAAACGAGATTGTTCCAGACATTCTCTTATTACAACAAAAAAAAGGACCAGACCCTAAGTAAGTGTCCTGAAGACTTATTACAGCTAAGTGATACAGTACAGTCTAAATACCCATCCTTGTCAACAGGATGGCAACCAACAAATTATACTCCCAACGCTCTGCAGATACTAAAAATATCAGGGACAGGCACAGTGTTATCTATCTCAGTCAAGATACTTTAAAACAAACCCATGAGAGGTCTTGAAGTTCCATTAAAACGGCCACATAATACAAAAATGTCTCTAACATTTGGCGTCCTTCATCCCCAAAAATTAGGTGAGATTTTATGATGCTCATCACATGCTTACTTGGTGGTTCTCCAAGGCTCTTAGCACCTCTCTGTAGAGCATTAAGACACTTCCGTGTGACTTTAGAAACAAAGACAGCTTGTAATAGTTTTAAAAGTTTCATCTTAGAAAGTGTGATTAGATGTAGTGCTTCCATCACGCTGAAGTTCTGTGTTTTCTGATTAGCAACTGAACAGGGCCCTCTGGCACAGATTTAATAATGTTCCAGGCGTCGTAATGCATGAGGCCAAGTAATGATTTTCCACTAACAGCAAGAATTTCATCTCCAGTTTCAATGTTTCCAGATTGCTCTGCAGCACCACCTAGGAACAAAAGGGGAAAAAAGTCAGTGTTTAAAAAAAAAGTAAAAAAAAACGTAACCCAACAAAAATTTGCTTTCCATTGTGATGAACAGCAAATAAACCATTTTTCCAACAGTGGCAATTTCAGTACAAGTCACTTACATTCAGCTCAGCTCTAGCAAGCTACCCCATGCTGCACCTCACAGAAAATGTTACTTTAACCAAGATAAATCTTCGATCGCAGAAAAAATATCTGTTTTTGAAGGAAGCAGTATGAGTGCATAAAATATCATGCACATTACCTCTGTAGCTGTAAGAAAATCTGGCCAATAAAATAAACATAAAGTTTGTATGGGGCATGGATGTATTTTCTTAAACGGAATTTTAACTCGGTAATAAGCAGGTAATGCAGCAGACTGTAAGATGCAGGTAACAGGGCTGAACAAACCAAACACAGCTAGCAAACTTAGGACAAACACACCAGCCACAGAAACAGCTCCTAGAGAAGAACACACCCTTCCATGCTGATGAAAGTATGTTTTCCGTAATGACGAGGGGAGCAGAAAAGGACTGTATCTAAGGATATAAAGCAAGAGCTCAGAAACCTCTTTACTGCTCTTTACTCTCAGAATCAATTTCTAAAGAGGGGAAAACAAACACACACAGAGAAACTGATATGCAATTCAGGAAGTATCAGTTTGACTTTTTTTTCCGCGGTGAGAGAATAAACCACTGAAAAGTAATCCTGTAAATGTTCTGCACACCCACAATCTTCATTAAGAGTTTCAGCTTCCTTTAGAAACTACCGTATTTTTCACTAAAGTCAACCTTAAACTATGATATATTAAAATAACAGTGCAGTTGTGGGATTGGTTTCCTTTCTATACACAGTTCATATAAGTTTAACTATCTGCTGACAAACAAAGCTTCCAAGAGTGGCAGTTTTTGAATATGAATATCACATATTCTTGGCAAAAGCTAATACTCTAGCTAACACCCCCAAAAAATATCACAAAGACAAAAAACTCCCATAAAATGAATAATTGGGTATAACACAGGACAGTGCTTTGGAACCACACCAATTATCTGCACTACGCTTCTCTTAGAAAAGAGAATCGGATAAAGCATGAACTTCTCAAACTGTTACATATGATATTGCTCCTGTAATTTAATGTCTAGAATAGTGAACAAGCCCAGGAAGGAAATGCATCTTATTTAGTAAATCAGACTGCTCCACAAAGATTTACTAGCAGAGGCAATCCTTAGCCATTCCCAGGAGAGGTTTTTTACTGACCACTTTGGCTAGTAAGTGGTAATAAACGAGGGCCACAAAAACCACCCTTGCTTAAAAAAAAAAAAATTGAGTCCAAGAATTAAAATGTCTGTACAATGCACAAAAGGAAAACTGGAATAATATCGACTGCATGCTTGTAGTACCTTTAAATATTCTTTTTACAAGCAAGGGCCTGTCTCCAGCAATGGAAGCTTTTCCACCATCAAGACTGAATCCCAAGCCAGCAGAGGTTTTCAATAATTCAACGCAGATGACATCATTCATATCCAGGTTTGGATCTGTGACAGAGTACACATAATATCTTGTTATGCAGTTAACAGTAAATTGCAAGTTGTGTTTGGTTGGTTTTGTTTTTGCTGCAGTGACAGAGCAACGCAGAGTTCAGTTCATATTCAGACTAGAACATGTTGTCACCCAGTGTCTCAGAACTGTATGTGCATTATTGCAGCTGTGAAGGGGAGACAGTGCAAAATGTGTTTATGCACAGAGAATTTTTCATTTTGCATGTTCAACAAAAACCTGCCAAAGCTTTTTTTTTTTTTTTTCAAAATTAAAGCTTAGCGAACTTAGCAAAGACTCTAAACATCAACAAAATAACTGAAAAATTACAAAGGTAGTGAGTGGAGAGCATTTCTTTTTCTTTCATTTGTTATCACTTGCTCATTCAATGTGCCTTATCTTTTTAAATAACAGTAATGAACGAAACATTATGCTAACCAAACATGTTCCATCCTCTTCAGGAAAAATCTGTAATCATTCACTAGTGTGCATAATTGTTTCTGGTCTCGCAACTATGGAAATAACCATAATTACCTGTAGGTGCATCCCGCCTCCCACACAGAAGATATTTTTAGAATGCAATATTGCTGTAGCTGACATAAAATATGATTTTGCTTAGGAAGAAATAAATCTACAATTTTGGAACACAGGACCCTCTTTGTCCTGTGTGAATGTAAAAATTATGCAGCCTGCATTATCACAAATTACTGCTACTGTTATCTCAAACAACTTTAAATGTTATCTAAAACATGTGAAGATGTTCTTGCCTTGCAGTAGGGAAATATGTTCTTAATAACCCAGTACTACACTGTTTATGAGATAATGTTGCCCCCTAGTGCCTGCAGCCAGCAGATATTCTGCATTTGCCAACGTGCAGGACATGGGAGTTCAGGGTAGAAAGGGATTCTGAAGTAATTATATATGTTCTATTCACAGGAGCAACTCCAGAAAGGCTGATCCATTAATTTACAGAGTGGTTCCTATTTCTTTTAAGCTGTATTACAAAGCTGTACTGTGAACTCGGTGAAATCATAAAACTCAGTGAAACTATAAAATAAAAGGGACTACAGAAAAAAAACCCACCCAAACCAGGAGTGATTACAGCCAACAGGTTAAAAATGGGTGAGTGGCAGCTCCATGTCCTGCTTTTGGGGTGGTCTGAGCTAAGTGCCCAGTCTTGGAAGCCTTATCAATAAATCTCAGCAATAAACTGTAACCACAGCTCCCTCCCTGCCAGGGACACTGCAGCAGCGCCGGACTGAAGCAGGTCACCCCCTGCTCCCAAAGCAGTGGCAATCTGACAGGTACTAAAGGATTTTGTGTCTTGATTCTACAAAAAAAAAAGAGGTCTGTTTTTAACACCCTTGAAGGGCAGCCTTCACACTGAAACGCTGCCTTGTTCCCAAACAGGAATTTACCATTCCACTGATACATTTCCAGTGAAACCATTTATCTACTGTTTCCTATGGGATAGCTGCCTTGCATTTGGCTTAGCCCCATTAACTCTAATATCAATTTTTTTTTTCTATGTTTTTAGTAGAAACAGTATGAAATCTGCTATTACAAAGAGCAAGTTCGGTCATTAAGCACAACAAAATGCAGGGCTTGGCATTTTCTTTGAGGTTGGGATGTTTTTGGTTTTTTTTTTGGTTATTTGCTTTCTTGCCTCTGACTACTGTTACTACTTAAAAGGAGTTCATCCTGGATTGGAAGAAGATGTGGAATCACTAACTTTAGCAGAAATTGGATTAGGCCCTAAATGTCCTTCTAAGTTTCTGCCTAGTTATGATATTTAAAAATATAAAAAGAACCAAACTGGGTTTAGGCTCCAAAGAGAACAAATAAAATTTAAAGGTAATTTCATTTGCTCTCTTCAATCACATAAAGCACAGACGCTTTTAATCTAAAACACATGGACATTTTTCCCTCCAGTCTGCTCTGTGACGGAATCCTTCCAACTGTTCTTGGACAAAGATCATACCTGTTCCTATTTCCATGGAAACATCCTTTCCAGACCCCACACATTTTCTGCCAGTAGCTGATATCTCAAGTCTGGAGGAATTGTTTGCTTTGTCCTTTTCCTTCTGGATGACAATGACAGCATGTATGTATAGTCTTGCCTGATGAAGAGCATTCAGGACATCCCCATGCAGTGAGCTCGCAAGAGACTTGCCATTGATTGATAGAACAAGATCTCCTCGATGAATAGTCCCTTCTTGAGATGCCACTCCCTTTGAAAACACTCTGTGGACCTAAAAGAAAAATTTAACTTAAGGACACATTAACCTCATGACCACACATCGTGTTCCATAGGCCAAAGTGAACACAGAGTCCTTACCAAAGTTTGCAATCATTACCCACTGCCTGGACGTCAAGCAAGCAACATCTGCTCCAACGAGCACCCTCAAATACTAAGGCCTGAGTGACTGGACAAGAACTACAGCCAGGGATAGGGGGAAAGCAGAGGACAAGATGCTGCTATTGCATGGTCATTTCTAAGCCAAAGGCAACCAAAATCACCTAAAGAATATAATATCACAAGTCACTTACACTTTCACTGAACTCCTCAAAGGTCTTCAATTAACATACTTCTAAGTGACACACAGGTTAAATCCATATCTATGCTACAGCAAACACCAAGAACAACACTGCAACACCCACTCCTCAAATTCTGTCTGGGACGTGCATCCCGTGCTGTTTCCAAGCGCACGCTTTTCAGCAGTGCACAGCATCTACGCAAAGAAAGGCTCTGACTTGCTGCAGCTGTGCAAGTATTTAGCTGTCCATCTCAATTTGGCTGGTCAAATACTATGCAAATAGATGCAGAGACTATTTAGTGGCTTGAAACATATTTTCAAGCACTGGACTTTGAGTAAACTCCAGCAAGTGCAGCTGAGACCTAGATGTGTGCCATTTACAGAAAGGAACTGACTAAAAGAGTTGAGACCCAATGTTTAAAGCCAGACCAACAAGGATGAATCAGAAGCCTTTTGGCTCCTCTTCCTCTCATTGCAGGGCCATGCTGAGATGGGCAGCTGTCACAACCCTACAGATCCAAGGAGATAAATTCCAGCCAGTCTAAGCAGACATTCAAAGCTGGAATAACAGCCTCAATGACAGATGTAGACACTGAAATGCAAGAGGAATACAGGGGCCATGTCTGAAATATCTACTGCCTCCCCTCACATGCTCAGGTCCTTACTACCTTGAAGCTTACCAGGCGTTTCTACTTCTGCACCCAAGTGTGGGAAGAACAGCCCATCTAAGCACCTCAGCACCTAACGGCAATCCTAAATCCAGCCGGGACCCAGAATCACAGTAGATTATGGATGTTAAAATGTTTCCCATCTCAGAAGCCTGCTTTACACACACTGAACAAAGAGCAGGAAAGACCAGGAGCTGATGCTCTTTTGGTCTCATGCTAATGGCATTCAGAAGAAAGACTTCATCAGGTACGCAGCCTGAGAGTGCTCAAGACCATATATTCAGGTAGTGTCCCAGTCTCTAGTGAGGACCTCTCTAGGGTGGGACACTGCTGTTGAGCTTTCCCCTTGCTCACAGATGACACTGCGAGGCTTTGGGCCAGGGACAAAGAACACAACCTTTGTAGCAAGAGAAGTGGGGTCTATTCCCTAGACAGTGACCATTCCCTAACTCAATGCCTACTTAATGTAAAATATATTTTCTTACAATGGTCTTGTTTAAGAGCAAAACATCCTACTTCCAACCTCAGCACTGAATGGATCTCTCTTTCTCAGGGCAGAATTTAAATGCATATCTTGTGTAAAGAAATTGTCACATGGGACACTGTTTGTCTTGGATTTTTTCTGCCATGCGCACCTTTTTTATTTCAACTGCTTGGTATCCCTTTTTACAAACCAGTATCAGTTAATGACACACAATATCCTTGGTTCAAAATGCCATATAAGGCTTTTTTAAAAAACAAACCCCAAAACCCAACCCTTATTTACTGACAATCCTTATTTTGGTGTCTTAATAACACCAAAACAAATTTGTGAAGTGAAATCCAGAATGTTTGCTGAGGCCTGAAACAGTTCTTCTCAGGATTTGCAAGAAACCTCAAACACTTCACAGGTTGGAAATGAAAATTTCCCCTGAAAGGTGGCATGCACTGCAATTGCATGCAGAATTTTATCTACATGCACAGGATAGATCTAGACGATCTCATCCAGTAACAGACTTTTAAAGACTGAAAACATAATTGGCATTCATTTCCAATAATAAAAATTAAGCTTCCTAGACACACTTTGATCTCAGTAGCAGATGGCATGCAGGCACCTCTGAGAGACACTGTTTTTTGACTGTGAATGACTTGCAGTGAGTCTTGATAAATGAGCACTTGATCTAATCACCAGCCTGCTTTAAAGTGAGCTTTGCAAAAAACATGACTTGCAGCCATCACTTACCGTGACTGATTTCTGTTCCAGATCTATTCCCCCAGCCACACTAAATCCCAGGCCAGCTCCTTCTTCCTTGTGCAAGACTACAAAGTACGTGTCTTCTTTGCTCTAGCAGAAAAATGGAGGTGGACGTGAAGGGGAAGGAAAAGAAAAACAAAACCAAAGATCAAGACCAAGTTCCCACAAAAATGACAAATGAACAGTACCATAAGATTATGGCAGATGAAAGAAGTCAACTCAAGGAATAAAGACTGAAAATTAAATGCATTTCTGTTCATGCTACAGATGAGTAGAAGAGAGGTCACATGACAGCAAAGGTTTCTTCAGTCAGTCCAAGGCTACAAAGCAGTCAAAATTAGGACAGTGGAAGGGTATTAAACCTTGGGCAGCCTAATTTTCACAAGCTGTAATCAACTTTGCATTGCTCAACATTTTGCAGTCAAAACTCAACAGTTCCCATACACCCTTCTGGACCAAGCACTCTACTTTCCAGGGAACCACAAACACTTCTGTTATCCCATTTCTCCTTCCTGAGAAAGGCAGTTACAAAGATGTAATGCAGGGCAGTTTCACCCATCTCTTCTCAGCAGTGCTGGACAATCTTGAATGGGGCAGTGACTACAAACTGAAGCCTGGGAAGGTCAGATGGCACAGCAGGAAAACTCTCACTTGGGAAATGAAAGTAAAGAGCCCGTTACAAAGGGACTAAATCTGTGCTGTTGTGTAAATGGGAGCATCCAGCACAAGAAAGTGACTAGCACAGGTCTGCACCGGGGCTGAACTTGGCTCTGGACCAGAACAAAGGTGTAAAGCTGATTTCTTCGAAGTGATGGCCCGCTGCCAGAATACAGAATTTGCCATGAGAGAAGCAGTCCCATCCAACAAGTCTGGTGCTGTCTTCTGAACAGTTGTGAGGACAAAACCAGGCACTGTTACAGAAACCACGTTTTGTGGTGTAAGGGGAACTACAAGCAAGCATCTGTTGGAGCGAAGGGATAGTAACTGACTGCGGGGCACAGCATCAGAAGAGGGGAGTAGAGAGCAGGTCTCCCAGCTTTTCCCCAGGATCCCATCCAACATCAGTAATTTCCAGAAACTGCCAAGACTAAAATTAACGGCACATCATTAGAAACCAACCTCTTAATCTATTTAGCATTAAATGACATACTTAGTTCACTAAACTCAGTATTTTAACTCAGCATTTGCCTTTTAATTTTGTTTCAAAAGGCACAAGGAATCATAGATTATTATCTTTTTTGGAGAAACAACAGTCAAATTCTTGGCCTCCCTATGTGTTTTTTTTGCCAAGCAGCGGCCCTGGAAGATTTTCTGCATTAGAGATGCACAGACCCCATATCAGAAACCAGTGCCATCCTCCTCCACATCACTGATCCATCTGCACTCGAAGAGAGAGGAGCAGTCAGGGCTGAACATCTTAGCCCACAGTTCTCTGTAGATGTTAAGACCTTCTCATCTGTACCCAAGTGAGAACAGCTTTGTGTTAGGCTAGAAATGATAAAATCAGTTAAATATCTAGGCTAGCTCAAAGTGCAGTGAGGGTAATGGAAATAAAGCAACCCTTTCTGTTTAAGAGCTCTGGTTCTTTCCAACCCTTGCTACCCCAATTAAATTTCCTTACATCGGGGAAGAAAAAGAATAAAAACATCAGAGGTTCAGATGCTAGAGGGCTGTGAGAGGACCACATGTCCTGGGTCAGTCTGAACTCTGACTTCCCATTGTAATACCTGCCTCCCCATCTCTCAGTGATATCCTCAGCCAGCATGTGCACTATGAGGCACAAAGAGCCCTTATGAATGCTTATTGCTTTACGTGGCTACTCAGTGGACTTATAGGGCCTCCAGTGATCACCTCTGTTTAGCCTGTTAGGCAAAGATCATAGGTCAAAAAGATTTAAACAATAAAATGCCCACATCTTTATTTTTTTTTATTTTAGTAGCATTTATTAAATGCTAGCAGTAAATTCAGTGTTGTTCAGAGCAAAAGATGATGACAAATTCTTCCCAGGGAAGCTCTCAACCCGTCTCATCTTTCAGCAATTGCATAACTATGAAGAACTGTCCTATTGTACACTTAAATCCAGCATTTGACTAGCATAAGATTTTCCGGTGTACGTGCCATACTGGGCTTAAACATGGATAAGAAACTATGCAGACAAGGAGTGCATTCCAAAAAAACATTCAGCTTTATAAATATTTGAGTTCTCAGACTTTGAAAAGTGGCATAAATATACAATCTCTCCAAGACCCCATGCAAAATACTTTAAAGAATACTTAATTACCTGTGGCCAGAAGTACAATCCAATCCTACCTTTATCAGTAAACCTACCAAACCCTCTTGGCTCATAAAGCTCTTGGGACTTGCAAGCTTTAGCTACAGTGTCTCTGGAAGGAGGTAAAGCTGGGTATTTTGAGGAGGTCCTGTTTCCCCCAGCCTGTTCTATGTCTGAAATAGCAATCTTTGTAAGTAAGACTCAGGAACACTCTAAATGCAGCTCAGCCAGCAGTTGTGCAGACCAGATGGCAGTTTCTCCTCCAGAGCTGTCATTATTTTATCAACTTCTGTTCTGATTTAAAAAGGATGTGGATGTAACCCAAAAACACAAACACAAACACTGCAAACGGGGAAGTGAGGTTCTGGCAATCATTTCACTTTCGAGGCCTGCTTTAAACACCTAGATAATGAAGCAGGTTATCTTAATGCAAAAAGTAGTTTGCACAGAAGAGAGCAAAAAAGGGCATAGCAGTCTCTCACAAACTCTCCAGCAGCCACTTTCTGGTGTCACAATCCATCAGTTCACCATTAAACAAAATAAATTCAATTTGTGTAACTGCAACTCCTAGCAAAAGGCGGGTACTTCCAGGCACAGAGAGGAACAGAGCTTCCCCTGCACAGGGGAGAAAGCGAGACTGACCCAGATGGTTGGTGCAAAGTTAAATTCTGATGTGCAGTTATTGGCAAACCCAGGAGTTTCTCAGCTGTAATAAAGACTCAAATGGAGGCATACTTCTCCACTTAAAATAGGTCTATTTATTGTGGCTCAAAACTGCTTTTGCGCTTGACAAACAATACCCTTTCTTATATAAAAGTCATTCAAATTTATTATGGGTTTATAGCAGGCATTCAAAAACCAGTATTAGAAAAAAGACCATCAACTGTAACCAACCACAGGACTATACTGAAGGAGCTCTGAAATTGTTTGGAAGAGATTTTATCTGCTATTAAGGAAACCCTTAAAATACCACCAATAATCTAGTTTTTATCTTCTGTTTTTTACCTTTACTTGTGCTTTGACTTCTTGGAGCATAGCAGCAACATCACAGTTTGGTACTACTGCTGACAAAACAGATTGCAATTTTTGCTGGTCCAGGCTTGAGATGAGCAGCTGATCCAAGCTAAAATGAACAGGGAAAAAGTGAAAGAGCTTTATATTTCTAGACTGTGTAGAGTTACGTTTTGGGTATACAAGGTAGGTTGCATTAGGCTAAAGAGCCAACTCATTAACAAACAGAAATCTTGAATGCAGGTAAGAAGTGGTACACCCTTTGAGAATGGGCAGAGGCAGAGAAGATAATTTAAGATTAAGCCTTAAAATCAGTCCCCGTTCTGTTCCCCTCCTCTGTTCCCAATGGTTTTAGCAACAGACATGAACAAAAACAAGGAGACAGCTACATCTGAGGACGGCTCCTGGCAGGACAACAAGCTCGTTTGTCACTGCAGGCTGTGCCGGCAGCCAGCGCTGCGGCAGCCTCCCCTCCACGGCGGCTGCTGTGCCGTAACATGGCCAAAAACTTCACCAAAAACAGCCAGAGGGGACACAGAAAAGGAGCCAGGATAAAGTCAGGATAAAGTGTTTCATCCTGCACTGAACTGTGGCCGATACCAGACAGCGTAAGACCATGAACGACGGCACCCCCAACCCTGAGGGGAACGGGGGCTGGGGCCAATGCTGAAAGGGACTTTGGGGAGGACCTGGGGCAATGGAGAAGCTTTTGGGGATGAAAACGAAACGGTGGTAGCAAAGCCAACACCGACCTGATAGACCAGCTGTTTCCTGAGCGCTCCCCATCTGGAGAGCTGCCGTGGGGTGTGTCGTCATCCGAGGCAGACCCTGGCGTCCCCGAGCTGCTGTCCCGAGGGCTGCCGGCACCCATCCCCATGGCGCCCGCCTCAGCGGGGCCGCAGCGGGCCAGCGGGGCTGTGCTGCTCCGGGCCGACATGCCGAGGGCTCTGCGGGGTGTGATCTCCAGCTCCGTCTTGAAGCAGGCGGGCTGTGGTGGCCCTGAGAAGCCCTCTCCGCACAGCTTGTCCAGGTCGGGCATGCTGAGGGCCCGCAGCTCCCGCAGCCGGGAGCGGGACAGGGGCGGCCGCCCCAGGGCCCGGCTGCGGCGTGCCTGTGAAGCTGAGGGGGGAAAGGCAGCCGGGTCTGCCCCAGCGCCACCATCCTCACTCCTCTGGGGCTTTCCTTCCCCCTTGCCGCCCTCCGCCACACGCCTGGGCTCTGCACTGATGGAAGACTTGGCCATGGCGTGGGCCGGGCTCGGGCTACCGCCGTAGGAGCTCAAGCTGCGCCGCAAGGCCCGTGGGGTCTCAGCAGGGCTGGTGGTGGTGGCCATCCCACCGCATGACCTCCTGGCCAGGGGGGACCTTGCAGCCGAGTGTATATCGATGGCCTTCACGATGGGCCGGTCAAAATTCGCCAGGTTTTCAAAGGATTTGATCCTCTGTTTGACAGAGAAGGATGAGGTAGGTTCATGCGGCCAGTTCAGCTCGTAGTAGTAGTAATTCCTCCTGAAGCTCCTCAGCTTATCGGCGGTGGGACAGCTAGTGTTGCTGGCAGAGGGGGATGAGTTATGGACCCTCTGGGTGCTTTTGGAGGTGTATACCTGCTCCTTCCCACTCTGGCCATTTGCCAGGTTGAGATGGACCATCTTTAACATCCCTGTTGCCGCTTGGGGGTATTTCTCCTCTGCAGCGTGGCCCTGGGGGCTTTGCACCTCTGCAACATGACAGTCCTCCCTCAAGTGACCTGATAACTGGGCTGGCATTGAGTAAGTCCTCGTCACAGGTTTTGAGAAGCCATAGAGATTTCTGTCTCTGGTGGCATCCACTTTTGAGAAATACTGCATGGTCCCCATTTCCTCAGTCAGATGAGGCACTTCTACATTTACCTCTTCTGTTTTCTCCAGCAATGGCAGCTGCAAAAATGATGCTGGTGAGGAAGAGGCAGAGGAGGATGAGGAAGAGGATGATGAAGAGGAAAGCTTCACCTCAATGAAAGTACGCTGGATCTCCTGCCCTTCCAGCTGCTCCTGTTGAACCGAGGGGGATCTCAGTGAAGAAGAGCCTCCAGCAGATGGTCCTATGGTTTGTAGATCTAATTGCCTAAGGTCATCTGCACTATAGATGCTTTTGATTGTGTTCAGGCTTGTTCCAGGTTTCTCAGTCCTCCCTTTCACACATTCAACTTTTGGTATCCCCTGGGGAGATGAAGTGACTTTGGACTGACCATCTCTGGCTCTGAAATCGGCCACGTTAACACTCTTACCTTGGCATGCCGCAGGCTGCATGGAAATTTGCTTTTCTTTTGGCTTTCCCCATGCCTGCTGGAGGTCTGTTAGCTCCTCACAGCCACATTTCATTTCACTGCTCGCTACTGAGCTGCTGGTGCCATTCAGGAGAGGCGAAAGTGAATCTTCAGAAATCACCAGAGATGGTTTATTTTCTAGCTCTGACTTCAGAGTCCTTGAGGCTGCTGAAATGCTCTTGCCAGGATCTGGGTTTGTAGGTGAATTACGGGACAATGGTGTTTTCTTTGCCAGAAGTTTGGGGGACTGATGTGGAGAAATAGAATTCCTTTTCTGATCAGCCCCATTGACTTTGGTAGGATTAACGCCAGAAGAATCTGAATTTGCCTTTGCTTTGCTTTTAATGGTGAACCCTTTTAGCTTTGGTCCTGCTTTGGCCTTCTGGTTATTTAAAAGGGTGTCCATTATACTTTTTTGTGCCATTCCTTTAGACTCCTGACAGGATTTTTTCTGTGAGGATGGGCTGTGCGGTACTGCAGCTCCTTTGCAGTGATTTGTGCCTGAGCTTTGGACTTTTCCATTTGAAGTCCTTCCTGAAGTCGCAGAGTTAATTTTCTCATTTTTCCCTGGCAAGTCATAAGTTGTGTTAGCCTTTGGATCTTTAGATCTAGCAGGAAAGGGAGACCTGAGTGATATTGCTCTTGATGGTGATGCATTCACATGACTGCTGTCTGCTTTAGACAAGTTGGACAAACTGTTGGTTTCTTTCTTCACTAAGCAGTAACTACCAGAATGATTACAGTCATCAACAACCGTTTCGCTTTCAGATTTGGATCTCTGCTCATCACAGTATCCTTCTTTCTCAAGCAAGTTGTTCTCCAAGCCATTGACATTTCCAGCAGAGCAAAAGCTTATCTTTTCGCAGTGCAGAGACCCTTCCTCTTCAATGGATTCACAGCATTTTATACGTCCATTACTGTTCCCCAAACCCATCTGTTGTTCTGTACTTAAGGCACCACTGTTACAGAAAGAGTAAACTTCAGGGACACTGATTGACTTCTTTAGGATGTCCTTTTCTGGCATTAAAACTGGGGAAGGAGAACACAAGGATGCAGAGGACACATTTGGACACTGTGAAGGGCAGGAAGTGGGACCACTGTGATCTTCCAAGCCCAGTTTGTTGATGGCTGTCTCCAGTGACCCACACATTGCACAGCCCTCAGTTTGCGAAACTTTGCTGTTGTAAGGGTGCAGTGGAGACAGAGAGGATGAGCTTGTTGCAGATGCAAGATGATGCTCCTGCGCAGGCTCTTGTGGCTCATTGTTCATGCAACAAATCTCAATTTGCTCCTCATCCGACTCTGCTGCAGCACAGACTGCTGGGGCGTTAGCAGCAGTGCCCGGCCCAAGCAGCACTTCATTAGCACTATCAAAGGTTTCAGTGACAGACTCTGCGTCTGAGTGAGAATCCTCCGCAGATCCATACATAGATTTTGGAAAAGGGTCGCTTCTCTTACCTTCCAGAGAGTTTGCTGCAGGTATCTCATCCTCATTTAAACTGCTGAAATTCCTAGAATAGTTGTTTAAAGAGTTTTTATTCACAGTAAAAAGTTTGCCTGTGTTAATGGAGTCCAACACAGACAGCCCCAAAACCCCTTGAGCGTTAGCCCCACAATTCACAGTTTTCTCCAGCAGCTCCTCCTTGGCTGGCCGTGGCTCAGAACTGGGGCAGCCTTCGTCCGTCCCACAGCAGCACATGGTGGTGTACTCTTCTCGGAGGGGGCTCTCCGCTCGCGACGGGGTGCGCGAAGCCCTGCTCTCGGGGGCACCCATTTGGCTGAGCAAGTCATCGATGTCGGTGACGGGGACAGTGGTGGCGCAGTCCTCGGGGCGGCTGCCTTTCGTGGTCCCTCTTTGTGCGTCTCTGCTCGTGGCATCAGGTGGCAGTGTTGGTCTCTCCACTGCACGGCTGCCACCAGCATTTTGCAGACCAGCTCCTTCTCGCTTCCCAGCGCTGGGTGCTTCCTCAGCGGCGAGGATGCTGTTGACATCAGCCTGATTTTGACTGTCCACCCCGGGAGACAGGATGAGGTTTGTAAATCTGCTGACAGCTGCATTCGGATAAAAATAAATAAAATTTAAAAGAAGGCAACATCCTGTTAGATATAGGAAATTATATAGAAAACACCCCAGGTTTTATTACAAAAATAGTCTCCCACGTAGTCAGACTACATGCTTCCCTTTTGCTCTGCCCCCCTCCTCTTCTGTAACTGTGTTTACAGCAATTCAAATTAATCATAACCCTGTGTATTTGAGTAGCACACAGGAGGGAGCAACTCACTTATCCAAGGTAAGCAGTCATGATCTGTTTAATTCTCATCTTTGAAATTCCAGCAGCCGAGCAGCCAACTACCTAAGTGTTGGTGTGCAGTAAGGCAGGCTGATTAGTACAGCTTCTGATGAGTTGTTTGATGGAAGATGTCTCCAATAGATTGCAGAGGGTACACAAAGCACTGGCACAACCAAAGAAAGGTGAAGAGATATGCACAGTGATGAAATGTGCATAAAGAACTTGACTCTGATCCTCCCAACACTTGTGCAGGTGTTTAATGTGACACACATGGCTGATGTTATACACACATTGAGCATATGGGCCTTTCAGGATTTCTGGCACAGACTTGTCCTTGCTTCTAATACTTGTTTAACCCACTCTTGGGCAACACACTGAGCTCCCTGTCACTGCTGCGCTCCAAGACAGTCCAGCTCACCCATTTCTACAGCTCTTCAACTTTCAGCATTTCACCTTAGGCACCTGCTTGCACCTTTCTACGCTGCTTCTGGGACACGCATTCCCACTCTAGCTGCCTTCCAGAGCCCAGCTACAACCAGATGAGGCCCAGGGAGTGCATGGGGAAGGAAGGGTGTATTTACAAAGCCAGCATCCTTTCCTGCTCATTCAAACGTGCTAGCACATCTCTCTAGGTCCCGCACAAACCTGAGGAATTATCCACATCACTTAACTTAGGTATCCATATTAAGCAGTGCAGGCTTCTCCTGCAGTCAACAAAGGGGAAGGCATCTCAGGAGAGTCCATCTGAAGCAGCCAGGTTAAGATTCAAAGTGCTGCCCTGCTTCAGTGTGCTGGATAACACGACAAAGAGACCCTCTTCTCTGCCAGTGGGGCACAGAGAGGGGAAGGGGAGAGCAGAAGACCTGCCTGATAAAGGAGTGCCAGTGTGCCCCTACCAGAGTGCTATTGGTTTGCAAAAGCCACAGCAGCCTAAGGAAACAAGAACAGGAATCTCTGCCAAGCCAGAAATTACTTAAAGAACAACTGGAACTGAAGCATCTGGAAGCACTTTAGGCTCCCAGGTATTAATAGGTACATGAAGAAGATCATAACCTAAAACGAAGCAAAATATTATGTTCTTCCTGAATTTGAAAAGTATGCTTTTCTTTTTCAAACACTCATTTCCACACGACGTAATTTGTACAGTCTGTGGGGAAGCATATATTGCTGTAGCAGCATAAATCAGCCCTCCACAGAAGCTAAAGATAGCAAATATTTCAATTCAAACAAGAAAACTTTTTGTAAGAAACATGCAAGTAAACAGTTTGATAAGATTCTAGTTTTCTTGGGGTTTGTGTTTCATCTATCTGCGCATTAGAGAATTCTGACACATAAAAGGGAATGAGAAAGAAGGAAAGAGAGAGGGAAAGAGGATAGAAGAGAAAGAGATAAGAGAGCAAAAAGAGGGAGAAAAGAGGCTTTTATTATCTTTTTGTCCATTCATAAAAACATTACTTAAATTCAGATTTAAAAGAGACAGATGTTATTAGAAAGGGTCAATATATCTACTGAACAGGCACAGCAGTAAAATGGGTTGTCAGGACAGGGTTATGGCCGAGTCAGCTCCAGCTCTGCATGACATGAATCTGACCTCTGCAAATGATGGCAGGAGGGACACAGGATAAGTGGGAGCTTTGAGTGCTTCACCTAGGGGTAGGTTTGCTCCCCTCATGGTGATGCTAGAGAGAACCCCAAAGGCCCAGTTTGGTGATGAAGTGCTTTGCCTGGCTCAGCGATGCAGACTCAGTGTACTCCCTGCTTTTGCTCTGAATCGATGTTGGAAGCTGGGGCAGCAGATCCAAGGGTATTTTCTTCACTGGTACTCAGAATAAATGGTACAAACCCAACACTACTCTCTTACCTGATGCTGCTTTCTGGATCTCTAGTGTTACAGATGTGGGAAGACACTGCATAAGCAAGCAGATTTCCTCGTACGTCATCTTACTGACTGGGATGCTGTTGATGGTGGTAATCTCGTCTCCTACAGCCATCTTGCCCATTGATCCCTGATGCAATGACAGATCCAAGAAAATTATAAATACACCTCAGAAGCCCTGCCACAGGGACGAAGATTGCAGAGAAGCAATCAGTGGTTTGCAAGCAACATTCCCTATTTCACATCACTGCAAAGCACAGGTACCTCTGCTGTCAGTTTGCCAACATGTAAATAAAGAGCAGGCTGTGCTTTTGCCAGGAGAGGAATTAATGATCAATCTCACACAGGAAGGTCAGAGGAGCTGCTGGGTTCTCCAAGCATCAGGATGGAGAACACAGCATTCTTCATTTAAATGAACTGTGATGGATCAGTCCTAGTTTCTTCAGGACTGGCTGTGTATCATTTTTGCATTTCTTGTATGAATTACATGAGCTCCAACTGGGCTCTCCTGAACAACCAAACTAGACAGTGACTGAGCTCTTAAGGTAAATGCCTAAGTTTCGAAACATTGCACAGGAAGTCAGAGACAAAGGGAGGAACAGAACCCAAGTTCCCAACTCTCACAGCCCAACTCAAACTGCTAAAACATCTCCTCTCACCGTCCTGGATGCTACCTGGATTAAAAATGCCACTTGTACACCAGAGTACCCTCCTTCCTCTTTCTGCACTTTTGCATCTAGGTCAGCAATTCAATATCCATCATGAAGCAAGTATCTGCACTAGTCTGTGTATGTGTGAGATGCAGAAGAGCAATATGTTACTAGTACTTCCAGGTGCTTTGCAAACCTGGTCAGTACTTCAGGTCTCCTGGTACCAGATTTGTGTAACACAGGAATATGTGCATATGAAATACTAAACATTTTTACCAACAGGATTTACTTATTTTGTCTTTGCCTCTGGTAAAAAGAAAGTAAATGAATAGTATTCTCTTAGAACTGTGTGCGAGTGGGGAGGAGTCCACCTCAGTAGATCTGTCTCTTGACTTTCTTAGTTTTGAATCAGCCAAGGATGCACTTCTGAATCAGAAACATTTCATTGAACAGCAGCCTTGGAATAATATGGGATGAGACGTTTTGCCCAGTAGAGACAAATATCCCCCTTGCACTTACTCAACAGATCACCTGCTTAATAAAGATCATCCCTGCAAAGTGAAAGCAAATCACAACAAGGCAACCCAAATTAAAAAATTACCATTTCTGCTGGTCCACCTGGCCGCAGCCCTGTGACAACAACCTTTAAGGGCATGGCCTGGATTTCCAAATCCAGGCCAAATGACTCATGCTCATTGCGAACCAGGGTGACTACTTCACCCTGCCCCTGCCCAGCCCCATCAGGTGCTTCACACTTCTTGCTGTGGGGGAGCATCCTTGCAACAGGCTTGTTATAAGAGCCATGATCGTCCATCCGCTGTCTCTGAAGGCTTCGGCACTCCGTGCTCATCATGCTTTTCACTCTTGTGACGGCTCTGTGCTCAAGCTTTGGTGATCTCTTAGATTCAAGCTGTGCTTCCCGGAGCTCTTTCAAACTCAGACTACCAAAACGAACTTCAGGCACACTTGAGTAATCGAATGCTATGATGGGGAAGAAAGGAGAGTCAATTTGTTCCAGTGTGCTGTCTGTAGACTCCATGGAGTTGCTGAAGACAGGGGAAGATGTCTCTGTGCCACTGTATCTAGGTGACTCGCTGTCCTGGCTTTCATCATCGATTTCTACAGACGAGGTTGTAATGACAATGCCAGCATCCTCCTGGCTCTTGGCCCTTTGGCTTCTTTGTGAGTGGGAACTTTCGTCGTCATCACTAGCGTCACCGTCGTAAAAAACAACCCTCCTCTGTCGATGAAAGGGGCTGCGGGCAGACTTGGGGCTGTCACTGAGGATGCCAGGTCGGACAGACTCCACGTGCTTGTTGTGAAGGCCAGACGATCTCCCACTAGTTGGAGAAGCCAGGCCATTTGCTTTTGCCACTCCTGCTTCCCTAGCAGCTAAAAAAAATGTTACAATTTAATTGCATTAAAGATGATTTTTAATACCATGCATCTGATTGCAGCAGAGTACATGTGGCTTTGTTTGCAGGGGAAGCTTAACCTCTCCTCAAAAGCAAAAATGGGGTTTTTTTGCCTTCCCTCAAACTACAGTAACGAGTAAGAGGGATGGCAAATAGCTCTACAATTTATGGGTAATTCCTAAAATCAATTCATGGTACATCTGGTTCTATTTTCAGTTTATTTCTAAATTACGACTATGACCCGAAGAAGAAAGGGGTACAAATTCACATGTGTATTTCACTTTAAACAACAGAGTTTCTTTCATATTTTGCTTAAATCTACGCTCAGGACTGCCTGCATCAACTTACAGAGAGTGAAAAATGCTTTCCTGAACGAACAAAGGCACAATAACACGACAATGAGTTTCAAATTAAAGACTAATAAACCCAAGAACCCTTTCCACATCCTTCTTAGAAAGAGCTGCACTTTATTTTGTAGAATTATTTTTTTGGTTTTGCTTTGTTTTGTGGGTACTTTAAAATGTAAAAATGCTTTTAAACATTAAGTAATGAATTTCCAGAGAAAAATACTCTGTAGACAAAGATGTTACTTGAGAAGCATAGGAAAGGAAGAAAAAAATGCAATATCATTTAAGGTTTTATCATATAATTTAAGGTCAGGTGCATGTCAGTAAGGAAATCTAAGATTATTTCAGTCAATTACTATGGGGAGAAAGACAGATATGCAAAATATCTGATGTCAAATTGAACATTTGATTGTTGTTACACTGCTATATGTGACATTTTGAAATTGTGTCTTTGAGATAGATGTGAACACTTTCATTTAAATGTAATCAACCAGATGATCATCATATATGTATAAAAAACCCCAACAAGCTGCAGTGCTGTCAGTCTGGTTTCGGCCAAACCAATCAAATAAAGTCAATTTTACATAATCAGAGCAGCAATTTGGACAAAGCACCATGGAAATGGGCATTGATGTGCGTTGTTGTAAACCCCTTCCATTTTCCAGAATTTAATACGACGGGCTGCCTGGCATTGCCCATAAAGCAAACCAGTGCCCAGTGACTCTCCCTCCACCAGCCAAATGACCAGACACGTTTCCGCTGCTTACTCAGGTTGCCAGGAAGAAGAGAGCCATCATCCAACAGGCTGTTCCTGTTCTTCTGACGGAGCTGCTCCTCGTCACAGGAGCCGGCTACAGCATCAGGAAACGGGAACTGGCTTGTACCATCGTGGGAGAAGTACTGGGAAAGCTCTGCCTCGGAGCTGACAGATCCCTGCTGAAGAAAATGTGAGCTTGGTGACCAGCCATCCTCGATGCCTAAAGCCCCTGCCTGCATGCAAGCACCACAAACTCCACTCACATTGTCTTATCAACAGAGGAAACTTAAAGCCACCTTTTAAAACAGAAGACTTTCTTTCAGGAAAAAATATTTACATTGCAAAGGTTATTAAGTATTGGAATGGGCTACCCAGGGATGTGGTTGAGGCACCATCCCTGAAGGTATTTAAAAGACGGGTAGACATAGTGCTTAGAGACATGGTTTAGTGATGGTTTTTTATTGGGGTAAGGTTTATGTCCCTTCCAACCTAGACAATTCTATGCCTTTTCAGTAAACTCAGAGGGTCAAAATTGGACAAACTTTTTTTTAGCCAGTATAATAAATAAAAAAGTTTTCCAAATCCCACTCCCACTTTGCAGGTGTGGTTCAATGCAGAAGCAAGGGATGAAACCATTCACTTCTGTAACTCCCTTGATACACCTTCGGCACTGAGAGAAGGGAATGGTTTGCACCTCTGGACACAGTTTGCATGGCTTCTTTGGCTTTCCCAGGAAAACCAGAGACTTTTCCACTGCAACAGCAACGGAGAGAGATCAAGTGCTCAGCCTTCTCAGGTTGAACCCAAGAAGAAGAGACCCGGGAAGGTCTTTCCTGCTAACTTTTTCCCTGTGTCCCTTCAAGATGGCAGGAGGTGGGAGCCCACAGCTTGCTCTGCCAAGCTCTGTGTGAAGGTGACAGCCACACAGACGAAGAGGAGCTTGTGGCTGTCATGATTTAAACCTGTGACAGATGGAGCCCACGTGGCAGGGAAGGAGCCACAGGGGTTTGGTTTTGAACTCCTTGATCAAGTATGAGCTTCAGCAAAAGCTGACTTTAAAGCAGAGGCGGTTTTTATTGCATTAAATCCTTTTACCCGGCTTGCTGGCTCCAGGAAGCGCTTCATGGTCCAGCTGAGGGGAGATGAGGTCTCTCCTTGTTTGGCCTTCACATTAGGAGATGGGTTTTTTTGTAAAGTTCCTGTTAAACACAGCTTAGTTAGATGCCAAAAATTAAAGTTGTGGTCCATATATCCCAACAAGCTGCTCATTCACCTTCTGAGCTGGGGGCTGCATTTAATCTCACTTACTTACTATCTGAATTGCTTTCCTAAAGTGAGATTTATTTAACATTTCACAAGTTCTCCCTCAGATCAGGTGAAACATGGTTGCAGAGACACTTTAGGCCAGCCAGGCCCAGGACAGAGCTGTGAACAAGAGATGAGCAGGAGATGGTCTTCCTTCACGCACCAGAGCATGCTCCTGAACTAGATTCAACCTCCAAAGACAAATTAGCAGCCACTGGCAAGACCTACTTCAAACAACGTCCTAGCTGATGCAGATATAAAGGGAATAATTGCAAATCTAACATATCTGTCTAAAAATTACCTCCTCGGTCACTCTGCCATTGCCAAGAGTTTGCTTTCATCTGTAAGATTTTAGGAAGTGCTAAATCTGGAGTTCAAAAACAAGAGACAAATGCCAGAACATACATTTTGACGTGGCCCCAAAGATTAAAACAGAGTTAAAACATATAATCCAGTATGCAATATCTGGACTTTTTCAAATGGACACAGCAATACCTTCTTTTTTGTTTGTTTGTTGGTTGTTTTTTTTTGGCCACCTACATGGATAAGTGTACACAGATGGAGTGGATTCCTCCTGTTCTTTTCCTACCAGGACACTGTGCTTCCCATTCATCTTCAAGAGAAAATAGAGCAACCATGTCTTGCAACCCTACCTTCAGATCATGGCAGCCCAGTGAAACCCAAATCAAGTAACATGAGCTATAGAATTGATCAACCTAAACCAGATGTTCTTGCTAAATTTCTGTAGTGGACAGAGTGATTACACCCTCTAAACAGTTCTGCTGTTTCGAGGGCCCACAAAATATTGATGTTGGGGAAGCCAAGAGCATGTCTTTAAACCTTCCTGCATCTGGAAAAGGACACATATTAGGAGAGAACATGCCGCTACCTGTGACATGAGAGGAGCTGTCATCCTTGCTCTCTCGGTGAGTAGTACGTGCGATTGCTTCATCCATCTCCTGCTCAGAAACCTAAAGTCAAATGAAGACAGGAATCAGAATAAGTAGATGAAATGAAGATGAAAGTCTGACCACTTATCACAAGAAATACATGATTAATTTCACATATGATACTATTTTTAAAGATGCAGTAAAGAAGACCCTGTTGAGAGCTCCCAAGTCCTGTTCCCCTGATTCAGATTCCCGCCATGCCCCACTCCTGCAGAAACCAGGAGGCAGAAAGCTGCTGAGTTCATGAAGACCACGTCCAAGTGCCACGTTACACAAATAAATAAAACAGCACCAGACTTAAAGAAATCAAATTAAGCCATTACACCATAATTTTAACTCAATTAAGTGCTGTACATTGATTTATCGAGAAAATAGTACCTTAAAATGGACAAAGACTGCCTTGTACAAGCATACATCAGAAAATATTCTACACTTAACCTACCGGAAGAATACCAGACTTCCCAAGATATTAGCTGTCTTTTTAATTTTAATTTCTTGCTTCTAAAAAGAAAACCTAAATAAGTAATTGGTAATTAATGTTTCTCTGGGTTAAGAATAAATACTGGTTTACCATATTTGCTAATTTTGTCCTGAACTACTGCCATGCACTTAATTCTCATTACTGGAAAATTCCATATAATTTTATAACAGAAACCACTAGTCTGCAGGAGTATATATTTAAAAACAGAAAGCAAGTTAATTCTGTCGAAAATAATTTCTATACACATTGCTTTACATGAATTAAAATTCAAGATAAATAGAGACTAGAAACTTGAATCTTTCTGAACCGTGAAGATTTGAAAGATTCCTAAGCAAACTCAGCAGTTTAAACATAGTTTAAATGCCGCATTCACTCAGAATAACAAGAAGAAAGAAAATTTTGTGGTATTTCTTTTGGAAATACATGAAAACACTGAAGTGAACATATTCAGCAACAAATGTACTGTGGACCTTTTGTGTCATAAAACGAGATACTAAATATAAAAATGTCCAAAACAACATGAGTCTTTGTAGAAATACATCTCTGTTTTCAGCCTGTGGCATGACCTTATAGCAAACCAAAAGCCTCTGGGCTCCTGGGGCACAGGGAGTTCCTTCAGGACACGGACCAAGCCCTGAAAGCATGCTCCAGGACTTCTACACAGACCTCTGGGTACAAGATGTCCCAAGAGTAAAATGAGGTGCTGGGTGGACTGCAGTATTTGTTTAAAGCTAACCAAAAATCCACACTTTTTCAAGCCCTGCCAATTTTGGTTTTTAGCATCCTCTATGCCTCAGGCAGATCAAACTGCAGAGAGACAAGCTAATTCCTAACTACAATCTGCAGGCTGAGGTATTATTAAGAGCAAATAAAATACAATAAAATAAAATAACCCCGACACATGCTTCCGTAGAGCCCCCAGTGCTGTGAGAAAAAGGGTGACAGTGGCATAATGATAAATATGGGTCCCCATATGGACATTCTTCAGAGACCCAACTATGAGGGACTGTGGATTCAATACTGCCTGGGGGGGGAAAATGCTTTAGGGTCTCTCCAGCTCAACTTTTAGCTTTTCTTAGCATTTCTTGGCAAAAGATTTGTTGTCATTTTAAATATCACTTATGGAAAACTGTAATAGGAGCCACTTAATAGTTTCCCTCTGTTACTGAGAAATAGCAAGCAATTAGCTTAACTCAGCTCATCTTCTCAGCAGATACTGGGTTAGGTCACTCAGCGGCTTTCCAGCCACCAGAACAGAAAGCTGAAGGACTGAGGAGAGACAGCAGGCTCCGCCACCCAGAGTTTTTGTTTCGTGCTGTTTACCAGCTCCCCCAAAAGTCTATATGCCTTAATAATGCAGTAAAATTGAACCATGGTGCTGGTTCAGCACAGCATACAGGCTCCCTAGAAACACTGTTATCGTAGGCTATAAGCCCAACTCTTACCCTCTGCATGCTTACCTTTAGCTAACAGAACCACAGCCCCTTTCTTTTTAGCAGCATGAGGCCTTGCAGCAATGATAATAAACTCTGGGCAGTAGACCCCTATTTGCTTATTGTTTGTATATTTGATTTAGCAGAAAATACGCAATTAATTATAAAATAAGAAACTTGAGTTCTCCCAGATATGGATTTATTAAGGCCTCCATTCGTAGTTATGAGTTCAAAAGTCAGAGCTCCCTGGACCCACTAATGCAAATATTTTTACAGCTTCATTCCTGTTTAAACAGGAAGGTTTTGTACACTCATGAAATTCTTTGAAATATTGAAATAAAAGAAGTTGTTATTCCCTATAGCCTGGTTAAAAGGCTTTTATCTTCTATCACCAATTTTAAAAAATTGATTGAAAATACTCACTTTGTAAACACAGCCTTATTTCCAAATTGCCCTTGCACAGATTTCACAGTAGCAGTACATTCCAGACTCTCACATTTTAATTCCTAAAGGAAAACTTTGATCTTTAGACAGATTTTACTTTTTAAAAACAGAATTCCTGCTACGTTATTATAGTTGATCAGTTCAGTCTGTTGATATTTATATTCCTGGCTCTAAATTATATTCTACTCAAAGACAAACTAACTGCAAAGTAACTTTAAGGAGGAATAGGATTTGTGCTGTATTTGCATTGCCACTTGGTCCAAGTACCAAGAAAGATGGGAACACTTCACTCAAGTAGTTCCAGGAAAATTGCATTTGTTCAGTGGGTGACTAAGTGAAAAGCAGCAGGGACAGTCCAGCATTGCTACAAATTAGGAAACTGGAAGGCATCTTTACAACCCTGATTTCTTGCACAACACACACCAGAGAGAGAAAAATCCAATATTCTTCATTTGCTGCCTTCCCGACAGCAAGACTCAAATTATGGGGGCCGGATGAAAACACCCTAGACACATTACCATGTCTTCTCCTCACCTTTGGGTTCGGATGCCGACTAATGATAAGGCTGACGGGACCTGGACCACACTCACTCAGGATGGCGTAGGCTTCGCTCAAAGCTGCGTGACGCAGACTCACTGAATCTGCCTCCAGGATCTGGTCACCTCGACTGCAGAGAGACACAGAGCCAGATAATCACAGCCGCACTACACAGAAACATTTGTGCTTTCAACTGATGGCCAAGCTTTTTCAAAGACACAAGTGTCTGGAAAAGATCTGACTTGCAAAGAAGCCAGTCTCGCTCTTGCTCCCAGTCACGTGAATGCTTTAAAGTCCTGTTGCCTTCAGGAGGGAGGTCCAGAGAACCCCTCTGTACTTACCTTCAGTGCTACAAACCCTATTAAATCAAGAGAGAAAATTGGCTGCGTTTGGAACAGGGTGAAAGCAAACTGCAATTCCAGTTCTGCATTCACGTACTCGTTGAGCACAGAAGAGGAAAAATTAGATTCAGATGGGCTGTTCCTTCCCATCATATTGAATTACTTAACACAAACACTGATAAGAAATTCGTGATTTAGATACAAGTTTATGAAATGACTCCAGGAAAAAAATTGAGCGCAATAAGACTGTATTTGCTTCAAATTAACATACAGAACCCATTAAAAAGAAAAAAGAAAAAAAAAATATCCTTCTTCTGAGAGGAAAGCATAGACTGTTTAGTTTTGTTTTCCCAATTTCTTAACTCTTGCTCACGGTGCCCAGACATCTGGAAGCATTTAAAAGAAAAGATCATCAACTAGGGATATCATTAAAGCATTCTCCATAATTACTAAAGCATTTGCTTTAAATAGAGACGCTGAATCAACCTACTACTGCTGATTTACACTGGACTACTTGTGACAGCAGAAATGGGTTTGCATTGTGTGTCCACAGGCCAAAGGCAAAGTGGCAAGTGCTCGTGGCAGCCTTCAGTAACCTGTACTCGTGGTACGGGCTCGTGAAAGCTCAGAGCGACCCATCAGCCATGGGATTTACACAGCTATTTGAAACTACACAAACGGAGTCACTTACGTGGGCGCACGATTTGGGGGGGAGGGGAGCTCCGGATTCAGAGGAGCTGGATTCAAACTCCTCCTGGTATTGCAAAGCCAGTATTTGATTAACAAAGTTTTCCAAAAATCAAAACCATCCTGTAAGTTTTGGCTTACGGAGCCATAATCCACTGATGGGACAACAGAAGCAATGTCTCAAAGAAGCAAGTTAGAAATCTGGGAAGCATGCCTGGATATAATCAATCACTTAAACCTAATAAACGATACAGCTGTTACATACAGCCGCAACCAGCACTGCAATCTTTTCCAAAGGGAAAGCAAGTTAGCATTAAATACTGTCTCCTTTAGACATTTCTACATGGTAGGAACTTTCAAGGGTTTTGGCAGGGATGCCACCATAAAATTATCTTCTTCCCTTATCCCAAAGAATCGAATTGCTCTACCACAGTTTTCCTGGTGAGCAAGGGAACACAGAAGGCGGTCTCTACCCACGTGAAAGCAGGGCATTTGCTCAGCCTCCCCGCACCACTGCTCACGCCACGGGCACACTGCGGATCACGCAGCCCCAGCGGGTCCCCAGCGCAGCCCCCCTGCCTGAGCAATGCTCCCGAGCATTTCACCAGCATTCACGCAGGGAAGGCAGAAAGGTGGAAGACTTCCTCCAGTGTTTCCTCAAAAACAAGGCTGCCAGGAGAGGAAGACTAGCAAATAACTCTCTGTCACTTAAACCAAGGTAAAGCACAAGGGAACCCAAGGAATGATTGCTTCTCTCTCTTACAGTTCCTTCAAGACATCCAAACTCCATGACGGACTAAATGAGATGGGCAGGTCAGCCTGCAGTGATCCTGCCAGACAGACGGGCAAGGGCAGGGAAGTGCTGCTGTGGCCAGGGGCACAGTCAGCTGCAAGATCACCTCCCCCAGCTCTTTTTAAGAGAGTTTCAGGTGACCGAGCTTTTAGCAGAGCTCTGCAAATTCCCTCCCAATCTGGGGTCTCTGGCTGCAGCTCTGATAAAAAGGCATGAGGCCGCACTTCTTCCTGCTCCCCTTTCTTAAAGGGTGCTATTAGGCTCAGTTTTCTGTATAGAGAATTTAAAGAAAACCCCAAACTTTAATGATCATGCTGCTTCCAGCACACAGAATAATGTTTCCTGGGTATTTAATACTACTTTGGAATGTCTTTATTTAAATGTTTTCTTTTTGGTGAATGCTTAACTATAAAACCCCTCCCCGCTACACCAACCAACTGGTGAAAACAAAGTCTGAATCGATTCTGTTGTAAAATCACTTCAGCATGTTTCTACTTTAACTAACCTTAATCTGCCATCCATTTTAGCCACTGATCCCGGAGCCAGGCTGTGAATGTATATCCCCGGAGAACTGTTTTCCAGCGTGAGACAACAGGCACCAATGCCGAGCCCAACCCCTGGCTCTGTGAAAAACAAAAAGTACAAAGAAAAGTACTGTTATTCCCCACAGATTGTAATCAGACAGGACACACAAGTGTTTGTGTTCCCACATCCCATCTGAGACCAAGACTCCTGTATTGTTTCAGGGCTGGCCTTAGGTGCAGTCAGTCAGGAAGCCAAGACCAACACTGGAAATCAGGATTGAAAATATCTGATCCTGACTGTTTTCTGAGATCCATCACTGAGAGGACTAGCTCCACTCCCAGCAAATTTTCTGTGTGCCGTGGGAACCGCCTGGAAATGTCACACAAGTTCTGATCTGGTCCAAAGCACAAAGCAGTGGGGGCAGCAATCCAATAAAGATGTCACTTAAAATTATTGCAGAAAACATGAGCACAGAAGATGCTGTCATCTGTGCTGCTCTCTTTTGTTAAATATCTGCATGGCATCCCTTAGAAAAGAGGAAGGAAGAAAGGTGAGGCATTATCTCTGGTTCAGTGATTACCTCTGTCCACTTTCACCTCTGCTATTCTTAGATAACAGCGCTCCTGAAACGGGAATTGCTGGACCTTCTCTCTCCCAATATTCAAGACAAGCTTTAAAATCAGCATATTTAAAGTCTTTAAAACAGGTGTGTTTGTCCCACCCCGTATAGCCTATTCTCTAAGTTTAGCTTGTGCAACTATTGACAATGACCGCATTCCTCGTGAAGGAGTTCAGACAGCTCATCTGGGGAATTCTGAGCACTCTGTGTGGTTTTGCCTTCACCAGAGCTGCCCTTTACAAGAAGGGCATGGCCATTTGGGCTGCCAAGAGGCTGACTCACATCTTGTCTGGTATCTCCCAGCCTTCCTCTTTCAGCAGCACGGCCACCGACTGCCACCTGTAAGAGTCTCCTGACTGTAGAGCACCAAAATGTGGGAGGGGGAAGTCGTCAAAGGTCTTTGCATTAGAGGATGCTTTTTCTCGCCCATGCTGTGATTCAAGATCAGATGGACACAGGCAGGGGCTCTGGATACTAGAGCCTCTATCCCATTCCCAAAAACTCCCTGAGGAAACATGGATTCGCTCTCCAAGACCCTTTCAACAGACCCCCACCTTTATTGAGCGTCACGTCCATGACGATCCTGTCCTTCGGGCCGGGTCCTTTGCGGCTGGAAGAGGAACCTTCTGCCTCGTCGGGGCCGGGGACCGGCGTGCCGCCGCTGGCGCTGGAGCTGGGGGAGCTGGAGCGGCTCAGCAAGGTGGGAGTCGCGCAGGGCGTGAGGCTGGGGCTGCGCAGCCGTGTCCGCACCGTCAGCGTCACCACCCCTTTCTTGAGTTGCTGGAGAAACACCACAGAAACCCCATGAGGTGACGCGGTAACACCAACATCTGCCAGTAAACCCCCACACGGGGATTTGTGGCAGCGAACGAATATAAAGCCCAGGGTGCTAAACGGCAGGGAAGGAAGAGAAGGGTGAATCTCTCCTGTAGTGCACCCGTGTTACCTTAAACCTCTGAATGGCCTCCTGGTGGGTCAGCCCTTGTAGAGATTCTCCATTAACTTCTAGGATTTCATCCCCTGGTAATTAGATACAAAAAATGAAGTCAGCAATATACAGACTACAGAGAGGTAAAAAACCCTTCCTGTACATAAGGCGACCAGCTACTACAAGGATTTCAATTAACTGCTCAGTAAAAAGCCTTTTAATGTTCTCAGTTTATTTCCTCTTTTACTAATGCCTTTACAAGTTAATAGTGATGAATTAGCAGAGTAAAGACTGTTCTTCAGCAGAGATCCTTAGCTTGGCATTCTCATACTAACAAGCTGAAAACACTACAGATTTTAAATAAAGTCTGAAAATAGATGCTCACAACATAAAGTCCAAAGGTACTACAAAAATCCTCTTTTTTGTGTGTGCATCAACAGTAGAAACAAGAATCTAGGTAAAACACTATAGCAGGTCACTCCAAAGCCCGTTCAGAGAAAACTGGCCTTGCTTCAGGAAGTAAACATGTCCTTTTATTAAATGTCTGCAGACATAGAAGTGAGTAGCCCACACACTGCAGATGTGTGATAGCAAATGCCCTTCTCACCCCAAAGAACACGTTCCATCACATTTCTACCTGCTTCCAGGCTTTGGGTCTTACTACTTATACGCAGCTGTGTTGATCTACCTTCATTTTATTAAAAGGAGGGAAAAGTGAGCAGGATCCAGATCAACTTCCTGCAATTTTACTTGCATCTGTACAAAATTAGATGGGGCGACACCATCAGCCAAGTCTACCCCTCTGCTCCTCTCCTTGCCCCAGTAAAAAAAAAAAAAAAAAAAGCTCTGAATAGCCTGCAAAGGTTTGCTGGGTTTATGGGACAGCTGCTGCTTCTTGGCTTCACATGGCAAGTGCACAACCTGTGCTGCAGGGACACAAGCTCCCCTCTGGCAGCAAGTGTGAGAGCTGGCACCAAAAGCAGCCTGAAACACAACAAGTGGGATGAGATGTTAACAAGGGGAATGACGATATGAGGAGGAGAGAAGTAACACGGGAACAGCTTGAGAGGAGTAGCACAGGAGCAGCCTTCTGTGGATGAGAAGTAACCCAGCCCCTGCGGAAGAGCTGTAAACCACGGCTCTGAACTCATGGTCACCCTGTGCTTTCAACAGCGCATAAGAGCCTGTCTGTTCGGCGCAGGAGTGCACAGACTGGGGTGCAAACACACACAGAGCAGGCTATACATCCAGCTCAAAGATCAAGACTGGAAAAGCAGTAATAAAGTCAGGATATATCTACTTCTTTAACCATCTGTGTGACCTTACTGCCAACCCTATCCTTCCTCTTCTCTTTTTCTGCTCATGACTCTTACTTGTTGACTCATGTCAAAATCACACCAAGAGGCTCAGAGAGCACGAGGGCCCAAAATAGCCTCTCCCAAGCATGTATAACCCCTTCTTGGACCAGATGTTGGTGGATAGATATGTTTCATTGCCATCAAAGACCTTCTCCAACTGAAGAACTGCAGCTTATGGCTTGAACAAATAAAATTCACTGAGGAGGAAGGGAAAAAAACCCACACACATCATGCTGTAGTTTCCCCTTCTCAATATGCAATACAATCTAGTTAACTGCTATGAATGATCCTCCCCAGGATGAAAAAACAGGGTGTGTTACAAACTCCACAGGCTCCTGCTGATGGCCAGGTGCCTAAATAAAGCTGTGCTTGAATTTTTCTGCTGGACCAAAATAATATCCCTTTGTAGTCCTTTATATGCGGTTGGACTCTCTCTGCCGTACCTTCTTTAAGCCTTCCATCAGCAGCCGCTGCTCCATTTGGGAATATAGTCTTTACGAAAATCCCCATGCGTCCGCGAGCAGAATCCTGACCTCCCACAATGCTGAATCCAAGACCCTACAGAAAAGGGAGGAGAAGACACAGAGCTGGCACCTTACTTTATTCTCACCTGTGTGAGAAAACCCATTGATAACATACAAGACCAAGGAAAGATCAAAACCTAACACTTGGCGATGAATCATGCTGCCATCTTACCTCCGCTTGCATTTCCCAATTTACTTTCACTCTAATATCAACACACTGATCAGTCCAAAAGAAGCAGCAGCCACTTTAAGCTAAAAGGCAAAAATGCTATTTCAAGAGGTTGGGTTTTTTTTAAGCACTTGAGTCAATGGCTTTATGTTATCTTATTCCAATTTTAAAAACTGTAATGTGTTGCTCTTAAATTGACAGGCAGTAGATTCCCACCCCTGAGATCTATATCCAGGATTAACTGCAGCTTTCTCTGCTGTCACAGATCCTGCATTTCCTCAGGAAAAAGAAAAGCTTAAGAACATGACATAAGGTCAGGGCTGTAATGTCAGGAATTCAGCTGGAAGGGGGCTGGCGTGGGGGGGCTGCCCTGCACATGTACATTTTGAATTATTCTGGAGACATGTACCACGTTGTATTTAAATAAATCTAGATCAATACATTCCCCAGGGCTCCATCTGTTAGCTCTTGCCCCTGCGCTGCCCTGGCTGGCTGCAGGACTGTCTCGTGAAGCTGATCAGGGAACGGATGAGCGCAGCAGAACGAACCTCTCCCCCTTCTGATGAGTTATTTCCCAGCCAAATCATTTCCTCGATCCATTCCCCTCCCCTCCCCTTGTCACTGCTGTACATGTATTTTACAGAATAAGGAGCAAAGTCACCGACCAGGTGGACAAGGGAAGTGGAAAACTGCTGTGCTTCAGTGATCTGAAGCCGCCAGTTGTTATTATCGCCTGGGGCAGTGCTCTCCAGCTGAGGGATGCTGCCAGGGCAGGCACTGACACTCTGTTTACAACCCAAAGCAAGAACCAGCTCTTTTGTTTTACTCCATGAATATAAAGCAGACTACTGGTGTTATACGCTTCTAGTAATTTGATAAGAGATTACGGATTCCTAGGAAAGAAGCACCCTGGCTCCCCCATGCAACACAAAATAGCTCAACCAACTTCTTACTGGGCAATTACCAACTGCAAAGCAGCCTGTGGAAAACACGAGGCTCCTGGCACCCCCTGGCATGGACACAGCAGTTCTCCCCATGGCTCCATGGGGTGGGTTGGGAGCAATACAGCTGCAAAAGCATGGTGGTTCCCACCTTAGCCCACCTTTCCAGAGAAGCACTGCCACCGTTTAACTGAAAACCACCCCTTGCAGATCTACCTACAGATGAAAAACTACGGGCATGCACTTGGGTCCCAGCTACCAACACTGAGACCCTGCAGGGACACTTTTGAGGTCCCAGGTCCCCATAAAGTTAATAAAGCAAATGCTACTGTACAAATGGTATGCAGTGTAACTCCTAACAGATCACTCAAAAAGTGAGTGGAAGGCACCTATCCAGCAGCAGTGTGAGGGGGTTCTCAAAGAGCACTGATCTACCAATTCCTGACCAGTAGAATTTGCATGCACCCAACTGCTTCCTAACACCTTGGAGCTAACTGCAGAAAGGATGGAGAAGATGGCATATCCCATGGGAGAAATATACTTACTCTTATGAGAAAAATGAGGTCAAAAAAATAAGTGAAAAATGAAGAAATATTCAGTTGGAAATGTCATGAAAGACCTAGCGCTCCTGAAACAAGGAGAGTTGTAGCAACCGTGATTCAGTCTACCCAGAGAAGTCACTACTTCTAACTGCTTGATAAACTTAAAGCACAACAAAGAATTTGTTCTGTATTTGAGCTTGAAAGTCAAAACAAGTCTTTTTAGTCCAAAACACATCCATCTGATGAGTTTAAAGAGTACTTCAGAAAAGACATGCATATTTTTAATGTATTTAAATGACAGCTCCAATACTAGTGTGGATGGGATTAGGGAAAACAATATATACCTAGGTTAATGCTCATCTATTTTCCCTTAGGATTCAGCCAGCTGGTATCTAGCAAATGCACAAACACATTATTGGGGGGAAAAAAGAGTAATCTCTGACCCAGAGAATTCAGCACTCTCAGATAAGCAATCAAGCAGGAATCTCTCTGGGTTTAACGCTTAATTTGCAGTCTTTTTTTTAAATGTATCCAGATTCCACAGAGATAAAATATGCTTCTCCATAAATATGCATGCAAACAGGTACTCTTCTGTAGCTGCACCAACTTTGCATAAACATACATATTTATAGCTCTGTTATTAATATTTGATATCATAGTAATGACCAGATGCACCAAATCAGAATGAAAGCCACCCCACTTCAAGTGCACGACACGAACATCGCTTCCCCCATATTTTGCAGGTTTAAATTTGACATTTACATCTGAAAATGGGACTTGTTATTTTTATTATAGGCTACCTTCAGAGCTGCTGGAAGCCCTGGGTGTGGGAGACACCTCTTAGGCACCAGCTCTTGCTACATGTGAAAAACCAGCCACATGCAGAAATCCTCACCTTGCCTTGCCCTTTCATCAGAACGATGTTGGAAATGATGGACGGCTGGGTCAGTCTCCACGGAGATTCCACTTGGGCAGCACTGAAGGAACGGGTAGATTTCTTCACAATATGGTAGTCCTAACAAACATCAGCAAACAAGGGAAGTTGCTCTGATAGCTTGGCATAGGCACTGGGATGTCATACTGGGAAAACTGTGTGTGTCAGGGAAGGGGGAGGGGAGATGAATCTTACAGATATATTCAGAAAAATGTTCAAGGGATGAAATCCTAGCTCATTACAGTCAAAGTGAATCTTGCCACAATAATTTTGCCGCACTTTGCACAGTAGGATCATTTTGTAATGTACCAGTCACAATTTAAATTAAAAAAGATTAAGGGTAGCCTCATGATAGACTGTAGTCCTTATCTAAAAAAGAAAAAGCCTACATCATCAAGTCATTAAAATAAAGAGAAGCAGGATTTTTTGTTTAAGTCCTCAGATCTCTAGAATTGCAAGTTCTCATACAACTCTCATACAACTCCAAACACATTGAAGATAAAGAAGTTCTTAGAAGCGGTCAACATGGATTTACCAGGGGTAAATCATGCTCGACCAATCTGACAGCCTTCTATGATGTTATAACTAGATGGCTTGATGCGGGGAGAGCAGCAGATGTCATTTACCTTGACTTCAGCAAGGCTTTTGACGCTGTCTCCCACAACATCCTCATTAGAAAATTAAGGAAGAGTGGGCTAGATGAGGCGGCAGTGAGGTGGACTGAGTCCTGGCTGTGTGACAGAACTCAGAGGGTTGTCACTGATGGGGCAGGGTCAAGTTGGAGGCCTGTAGCCAGTGGTTTCCCCCACGGGTCAATACTCGGTCCAGTTCTGTTCAACATATTCATCAGTGACCTGGTCAAGGGGACAGCATGTATCCTCAGCAAGTTTGCTGATGATACCAAACTGGGAGGGCTGGCTGACACTCCGGAGGGCTGTGCTGCCATCCAGTGTGACCAGGACAGGCTGGAGAGCTGGGCAGAGAAGAACCTAATGAGATTCAACAAGGGCAAACGTAAAGTCCTGCAACTGGGGAGGAAGAACCCCAGGCACCAATAAAGGTTAGGGGTGGATCTCCTAGAAAGCACTTCTGAGGAAAAGGATCTGGGAGTCCTGGTGGATGGCAGGCTCTCCATGCGCCAGCAGCGTGCCCTTGTTGCCAAGAGGGCAAATGGAATCCTGGGCTGCATAGGGAAGAATGTGGCCAGCAGGTCGAGGGAGGTCATTCTTCCTCTCTACTCTGCACTGGTGAGGCCAGAACTGGAATACTGCATCCAGTTCTGGGCTCCCCAGTTCAAGAGGGACAGGAAACTACTGAAGAGAGTCCAATGTAGGGTAATCAAGATGATTAAGGGATTGGAGCACCTCCCTTACAAGGAAAGGCTCAAAGCGCTGGGGCTCTTTAGCCTGGAGAAGAGAAGGCTGAGGGGAGACCTCATCTATTTTCACAAGTTCCTAAAGGGTGGGTTGAAGGAGGATGAAGCCAGACTCTTTTCAGTGGTTTTCAGTGATAGGACGAGGGGCAACAGGCATAAGCTGGAGCATGGGAAGTTCCATTCAAATGTGAGGAAAAACTTTACAGTGAGGGTAACAGAGCCCTGGAACAGGCTGCCCAGGGAGGTCGTGGAGTCCCCTTTTCCGGAGGTTTTCAAGACCCACCTGGATGCTGTCCTGAGTGATGTGCTCTGGGCAATCCTGCTTTAGCAGGGGAGTTGGACTAGATGATCTCTAGAGGTCCTTTCCAACTCTGTCAAATCCATGAACTCATACTTAGGGCCTCCTGGCCACAGTAAGAAGCAACTCTCTTTACCATCCTCAGCGTAAAGAAGTTCTCCATAGGTGGCCAACAATTCCCATTTTGGTGTCCAGGCATGGCTTCCATCCCCATGATGTACCTTTGTGGTCTCATTTCACTACCCTTGCTTCCAGGAGCTCCAGACAGACCTTGAAGGACGGAGCTCAGTGCCAGCCCTGCCTTTCCACTCACCTGCCTGGCTCCCGCTGACTCCAGCTGCTGGGGCAGAGAGTGCTTTCTTCCACCACGGGAATATTTCACTGCTATTTCGTAGCTCGATTCACCGTTCTCCACTGTCAGCTCATCGTCTTCTCCCACGGACTCCAAGCGGGATCCGGCACCTAGGGAAAAACCACAGAAACACATCCTGCAAACACCTCAGAGCTGCTTTATCCCCTCCTGCACATCCCAACTTCAATAGTGCCTTAAAACAACGCTACACAGCTCCCAACTGAGCAGTTAGAAGCTAGTTTTGATCATCCTCAACTAAAAACTTTTCCTGCTGTCACAGGTTTTTCTACGATCTTTCAGTGATGCTGAACTCCTCAGCGCTGTCGCTCATGGTAGTAAGGAAAAGCAGAAGGTAATTGAGCCAGTAGCTCAGGGACAGAAAAGAAATTCAGCTGTTCTCACCCAGTGGCACTTGCCAGTGCACTAAGCTCTCAAGCTTCATTTATTTAAAATTAAAGACCTGACACTGTAGCAGTATTCATTTCTGGAGGTGTCATGTCACTTTGAGGGAAAATTTTCTGGAATGGAAAAAGGAAAAATGTGCCAAATAAATGCTATTTTCTTTCCTTCTGGCAATGATCCCAGTTGCCTTAAAGAGGAGAAGAGTGCAGAGTTCATGTAAGAAACAGAATTATTTGTCTTGAAGGACATCCTGTAATTAGCTGCAGAGTACCCCGCTCCTCTCACCAGGGCTCCTCCAACTCTCATTTCTCTGAGGTCCCCAGAGGACCCTGAGTCACAGCAGTTCCTGCACATTTATCCTTGCCATTTCCCCACCAGGCAGGGAAGGGCCATTAACCCCTGTCTTGCAGATGAAAACCCAAGACACAGACAGGCCAAATTCATGCAAGTTGGAGTTCATGACGTGGTTTTAAGATTATTTTAAACCAACATTAAGTTGGAGCTGCCACAGAAAGGGACAGCTTCGCTTTCCCTTCATCCTCCTTGCTCTGACCTTGCACTGTGGATGGGGCTCACAAGCCATGGGCTGAGGAAGAACTGCTGTATATTTCCCCAGGAGAGCCCCAAAGCCCCTTTCTGACATCTCCTCCTCAGCTGGAGGCTGTGCAAGCATCAGCATGAGGGAGGGATGGAACACAGAGCTGGGGCTGCTGCTCTTTTTCACTCAGGTTCAGAGCAATTCTGCCGCCACATCTACAGGCAGAATTTGTGCCCACTGCCCAGAGCGCGATTTAAACCTACTCCCTGCTTTGGGAGTGAAATTATCTCTGTTTTTAAAGCTCCTGGGCATGCAGGGCACTGCTGCTGCAACACAGGTATCTGGGCAGGACCCGGCTTCCTGGCACTTCTTTCACTCACAAACCCTCCTAGCACCACCTACAGCTAATCCTGTCCCGTCACCTCTCCCTCTCTTTTTCTAGGAGAACAGTTGCATTACTGTGTTTTCTGCCCATCTCTGAATGCAGCTTCCTTTCCCACACTGCAGCCCAGGCCTGGGACCAGGGTGGGGGATGCTCCAGGAGCAACCCAGCTCCTGAGCAGCACCCACAGCCCAGAGCACCAGCTGGAACCTGGGTCTGGATCCCCACTGAGCTACCAACACAGAGCCACAGAGGCTACAGACAGAGGATCTCCCTGTAGGATGCCAAAAATACCTGAGTAAATGGAAATTAAGGCAAATGTAGGAGGGAGAGAGACTTGCAGAGTATTGCAGAGTATTAGGGGATGAGAACATGATTGAAGTTTGCACACAGGTGATTGTTAAGCCTTGGGGAAAAAGCAACAGAAAATTTGGGGACTATTCACCATAATGGATATTTTGGTGATGGCATGTTGAAACATGTCCCCCACCTCAGTATGAGAGCGAACTGAAATATATAGGGAATGTAAATGTTAAAAAAAAAAGAATGAGAGAGAAGTGAAAGAACAAAAAAACCAAAAAAAAACCTTCCAAAATTTTGCTTCATCTTTCTGTCCATATGATAGTTCAAATGAGGAAGCTGAATGCAAACATCTCACAGCTGGGTTTTTCCTTCCAAATTAAATTAATATAGTCTCCAAAGGAAAGAAAACAATCTCACCTTTAGAGAGTGAAAATAAATACACAACATAAAAATCTTACTATTCCTATCTTTTCTCAGCCTGGCTTTACCTTGGGATCGACTTCTGTATTTCAGTATGCCACTTCCCAGAGTTGGACTCTGGTTGTTTCCTTTGGACACTTCTGCACAAGCTGGATCTTGAGACTTCTCAGTTTCCATCACCTGAAAAAATTAAGAAAAAAATCCCCAAACTTATTTATTTGTAAACCAGAGAAGTTGATGGGATTCCTCTCATTTTTACTAAGGGACAAAAATTCCACTGCACATCATCTTTTTTATTTTTTTTTCCAAAACATGTCATTGCATTAAGCCAGCACACCTTTCTGTAAGTAATTTTCAGCAATGCCTTTGGACGTTATTGCAAATCTTACCAACAGGTACGCACACCTACAGCTCAGTATGGCCAGGGGTCCTCTGGAGGGTACCACACTAATATCCCCAGAGTGCCTCCAGCATCCACAGCACCTCGCTCAGGTGCTTTCACCTGGAGTTTGACAAGTTTTTAACCCTGCTTTTATTGCAGTTCGTTCAGCTCAGCAGGCTTCCAGAGACATCACATCTTTACAGAGAAAACTACTTTTAAAAAGTGTTATTTTATTGTTAGTGTCCAGAGCTGAAAGCCGATGCCTAATGGATGGAAAGCTAATTTAGCAGGAAGTTACGAAGACTGCACAGCTAAGTACTTAAAAGCCTGGAAATGCTCAAATTTACACGTGGACTTGCAACCCCACCAGCCTGAGTAAATGCATGGAGACAGGAGGAGCCTGTTTACCCACCGTGTTGGCCCAGATACAGGTGACAATAGGGTACAGCAGTATGGCCACACGCCCACAAAGACTCTCCTCAACCCATGCAGTATGGAAGACCCTGGTGACTCCCTTCTCCACTCCCTGCTTCCTTTACCGAGCTACAGCAGTAATTCTCCTACGTTCCTAGAGAATCACTGCTACACAGTGATTCTCTCCACACGCTCCCCGTACATACACTAATTCTTTCGCATTTTTATCCCATCACCCATAATTCATCTTCTGCACGATTATCCAGACAGCTCATGGCAAGGATGACAAAATTCCCAGTACTGCTGCTTACTGGTTGCATTATACTTATAATGTTCTACACAAACTGCTGGAATTCAGTTTTAAAAAAAAAATCCCACCCAAATGACTAAACACTCTTATTGTTAAAATAATTTCTACTCTGCTATTCAAGACTAAAAATGGCAGGATTTTCCTAAGAACCTGCCTCACATCCCCCAGTTTCTCTTATCTCCAAACTGAGAAAGTCAAAGTTTATCTTTTGCATGGAGTCTAGACTTTGTAATTTCAATTCAGTTGTGGTTTAACCCCAGCTGGCAACAAGGACCATGCAGCCGGTCACTGACTTCTCCCCCCACAGTAGAACTGGGAGAAGAGGGAGAAAAAGGAGAAAAAGCCTCATGGGTTGAGATAAAGACAGTTTAACAGAACAGTTACGGAAGAGAAAAAAAAATAATAACAACGGTAAAAGAATATACACAATAAAGCGATGCAATACAATACAATTGCTCACCACCTGACCAGCCTGTCCTGAGCAGTGATCGTGGATTCCTGCCCCCAACCAACCCTCACTTATATACTGAGCATGATGTCTGGAATATTCCTTTGGCCAGCTTGTCCTGTCTATGCTCGGTCTCAGCTTCCATGGGAAGCTGAAAAATTCCTTGACAATATAAACATTACCGAGCAGCAACTGAAGCAGTATGTGTTATCAACACTGTTCTCATACCAAACCCAAACCTCAACAACTACTAGAAAGAACATAAACTCTATCGTGGCTGAAACGAGGACAAGTTCACAAGCTAAAGACTTCAGGAAAAGATAAAACTGGCACATAACAGGAAGCTGGGATGGAAACCGCTTTTTATTCCTCTCCCTTCACCATGAACAGCTACACAGCATTGACACAGTTTGCAAATCCTAACCAGTTCCTGTTGATTTTTCAAGGCATTGCAGCAACTACTTCAGAGTCCGCTTCTAGCATCAAACACTTTGCAGATCACAGGTCCATGTAATAGGATCCACCTAAAGATGTCTGAGAAAACCAGTGCTTACAGTCTGGCCATCCCAGTGAGGGACCCATTACAGAAAAGTTGTAAGGAATCAAATCAAAAACCACACCAAACAAAACCCACAACAAAAGTATCACCAACTCTTCCTTATGATCTCCTGATCATATGCTTTCTCCATACCCAGAAAGCAGCAGAATTGTTTATGAGTAAGCTGGGACTTCATGGATCACACAAAGTTATGCTGGAATTTATCATATAAGCAAAAATGCCCTTTGTAAGTGAGAACTCCCCTCTTGTAGATGGTAGAAATCGGATGCACAAACACACAAAAATCATAGACTTATGGTTTCAGAGGTGTAAAAAACAACCGGTACTCAGGAGCAGTGTTAACTCTGTGGTGGAGAAAGAGCTGAAGGGCAGGGATGGAGGAAAACGAGGGGCGATGCCCAAGAGGAGCAGCCAGCATGGTCAGCATCCTGTTGATGCTGTTTAACTCTCCCAACAGACAGAGGTGGGTCCCTCCTCACTTTTCTGGAGCTGAGCACAACCCAGCTTGGAGCTGCAGACCTGTTTCGTTTCTGTGGACTGGATGGACATGTTATACCTGATGAGACCACACAACTCCCCATCCAAAGCTGGACTGCTTCCTCCAGCTTAGAGCAAGGGGGAAAAAACGGGTTAGTTCTGCAGCAGGGTACGGAGAGATGCTGAAATGGCCATGGCCAGTTTCCACACCGAGCCTGGGCTCAAGACTGACCCATGTGGTACATCTTGTGTTTCTACCACATGGCATTTGGGTTTGTTTTGAAGCTTTTTTTATTTTTTGCTTTTATTTATTTTGACTGTGCAACAGAAGCAAGTACAGATGCATTCTGCAACTACACACATTTCCCTCTAGCAGGGCGAGAAGAAGAACAGGGGACAATCGTCACCCGCATTAAACCAGTCCCATCACCTCACCCCTGCGCAGCCCTGCAGGGTGGGAGCCTGCAGCGTGGCAAACCCCCAAACCCCACGTGTGATCAGCAGGAGGGCATGTGTTCGCAAACACCAGCGCTAGTGAAAGCCTCAAGGCGCTCTCGGCAGCTTCCTGGAATTACATTTTATCCAGCTTGGCTTCAGACTACAATAAGAAGTAAAAACATCTCAATTACCTACGTCTGTGTTTATTTCTCACGTTAGCAAAAGCACTTTCCTGACAGTAATGATAAACACGTAGAGGAAGACACTTCAGCATTCACAGTGGAGTAGATACTCTTTAAGTTGTTGAGTTTGTCTAATAAACCACCAACAGCTCTACCCTACTCGGAAAACACTTAGAAATCCAACCCACAGAGCTTGCGAGAACTCCCCCAAGTCGTGCGTCTGTCGTCTTTGGCTCTGCTGTAGCTCAGACAAGAAGAAAAACCCAGCCCCACCTTATCCTTCTGGCCACACGCGAACGTATCGCTTTACCGTCTCGAGGTGGCCGCCCGCATTTAACCGTGCCATTTTAATTTTCCTCACTTTGAGGGAAACGGAGCTTATTATTTCAGTTCTGTGTGTCTCCTATCAAACTAAACCCATAAATCCTGGCCAACGCCGCTCCCGGCCTTAAGGACAAGGGGAGCTTTAACAGGCGCAGCAGTTTGAAAGGAGATCTAAAAATAGAGCCCGTTTTTGCCAGTTCATTAAGTAGCTCCGGGATCAAACGATGGTGACATCTCAATTGATTTCAAAGGAGACAGCGCTATCAGGGACAGGCGGTCCTGGCACCACACCAGAAGGAACAACTGCCCCCAGAGTCCTCGCTTGGGCAGAGCTCCAGCGTGGCCAGGCCCTTAATTAGGCGAGGTGAGGAGGGGGATTATGAGAGTCTGCATCGTTAGCCGCAAACAGCTTGGCAATCGCCGCCGATCCCCAGAAACAAGGCGGCGCGCGGGGGATGACACAATTTAATAAGCACCAAAAAAAAAAAAAGAAAAAAATAGTAAAATAAGGCTTCACTGCTGGGGTTGCAGAGCTCTGAAGCTGCTGCCTTTCCCATAGGCGATCCCACCCGAATCCCCCCGGCAGGACCAGGCAGTGCTGAGGAGCCAAAGCAGCATGTAGGCAAGTTCGACCTGATCGTTATGGAGCCAAACAGTGGGAATTACAGAATCACATGAGGTTGGAAGGGACCTCTGGAGATCTTCTAGTCCAGCCCCTCTGAGAAAGTGGGTCAATCTAGAGCAAGTTGCACAGGAACGTGTCCAGGTGGGTTTTGAATGTTTCCAGAGAAGGAGACTCCACCACCTCCCTGGGCAGCCTGTTCCAGTGCTCTGCCACCCTCAAAGTAATGAAGGTCCTCCTCATGTTTAGCTGGAACTTCTTATACTCAAGTTTGTATAACTTGAGTTATACAAGCCCATTTCCTCTTCTCCTATCCCTGGGCACCACTGAAAAAAGACCTGCCCTGTCCTCTTGACACACTCCCTTTAAGTATTTATAGGCGTTGGTCAGATCCCCCCTCAGCCTTCTCAAGACTTAAAAGACCCAAGTCCCTCAGCCTCTCCTCATAAGGGAGATGCACCAGGCCCTTAATCATCTTTGTAGCCCTCTGCTGTATGCTCTCCAGCAATTCCCTGTTCTTCTTGAACTGGGGAGCCCAGACCTGGACACAGTGCTCCAGATGCGGCCTCACCAGGGCAGAGTAGAGGGGCAGGATAACCTCTCTTGACCTGCTAGTCACGGTCTTCCTGATGCACCCCAGGATGCCATTGGCCTTCTTGGCCACAAGGGTACATTGTCAGCTCATGGTTATGCTGTTGTCTATCAGGACTCCCAGGTCTTTGTCCTCAGAGCTGCTCTCCAGCAGGTCAGCCACCAGCCTGTACTAGTGCTTGGGGTTATTTCTCCCCAGGTGCAGCACCCTACATTTGTCTTTATTGAAGTACATCAGGTTCCTCTCTGCCCAGTTCTCCAGCCTGTCCAGGTCTCGCTGTATGGCAGCACAGCCCTCCAGTGTGTCAATGACCCCTCCCAGTTTTGTATCGTCAGCAAACTTGCTGAGGCTACACTCTATCCCCTCATCCACGTCATTGATGAAGAGGACTGAACCAATTAAACCAAGCCATTTGCAGAACACCAAATTCATCCCTACCCGCACTGGCAAAGCAAGCCCACCAGCAAGCCCTCTGCCCTTTAAAACAGCAGTGTGAAAGAGGAACAGCCATGACCCTGCACAAGCTCCACAGCATAATTCCTCATCTTTAGGCCAAGAGGAAACGGCCTCAAGTTTGTGCCAGAGGAGGTTTAGATTGGATATTAGGAAAAAAATTTCCATACCAAAGGGGTTATCGAGCATTGGAATGCGCTGCCCAGGGAAGTGGTGGAGTCGCCATTCCTGGGGGTATGCAGAAGTCAGGTAGATGTGGTGCTGAGGGTTTAGTGGTGTCTTTTGTCAGCGTTAGGTTGATGGTTGGACTCAATGATCTGAAAGGTCCCTTCCAACCTAGGCAATACTATGATCTTCTTCACAGCCAGGACAGTTTTTCCTTAAGCAGCGCTACCCCAAACATACGTAACCCCCTGAGACTGGTGTCCGTGGGGCAGCCACCAGGATGCACCCAACCGGTCTGGCTGGCACCAGCCACTCCAGAGAAAGGTGCAGCACCCCCAGATGCAAACCTGGCTTCACCTGGTCCCTGTGCAAAGTCTCTCCTCCTCATTCCTCCAGAGTAGCTGATGTCGGAGAGGCTTCAGCCTTTCTGAAAGTTTTGGAGATTTTCTTCGAAGATCTATTGTAATTCTAGTTGTTCCAGTTACTCGTGCAATCATTTATTGCTTTCTGAAGCACAGCATGCTTTAAGCTTTAAACGTATCAGGTAGGCAGGGAGCTCCACAGGCCCCTTCCCCTCATACAGAAAGTAAAATACCTTCCCGTTTAAATTAGCTCTTTTTCAGTTTAATTGAATCCGTCTCCCAGATAAATTACAAACTGCTGCACTGTAATTTACCAGAATTAACACTGCAAACGATGCAGAGGACGTGGATTTTCTAATCTTGGCCAGCACTCAGTTTCCCATGGCTTACTGCTCTGTTTTAGGGCACGGACAAAGCTGGCCAGATGCTAGAAAGAGCAGGATGAGCCAGGACGCACAGCATCAGGGGCTGCAGCACCCAAGGGCACCTTTCTGAAACGCAACAACCCCAGCCAAACCAAATCAAACCCAGATTTAATGACTTCTGAAGGAAGCTGCAGGACTCCATGATTCTATGACTCTCCTCTTCTAAAGGGTATTGCGACGCTGCTCCTTTCTGTCATGGCACAAACACAGAGATCTAAACCGAGCCTGGGATGGAGGAGAAGAGGAGGAACATCACCCCCATGATGGCGCTAATTCAGTGCCTTAACTGGCATCTTAGTAAAATCTGGTGGCCCAGTTCTTCCCCCAGCTCGAAGCTGCTGGGGCAGACAGCGGCTCTGCATGTTGGCCAGGGCAGCCTCCACCAGCACAGCTCCAGAAGGGCTCAGATTTGGGCTGTATTTGGCTGTGCTGGAGAAACAAAGCACTGGCTGCCTTCCCCAGCAGCTTGTCTGGGAACTACCCCTGCCAGCCCCCGCTTCCTCCTGCCCGGGCAAAGGGGATGGGAACTTGAGGCCGCCGTTACCTAATTATAAAGAAAGTGTTGGAAAACTCCCAGTTCATATGCAGCAAGTAGATCAGGAAGTCTGATAAAGAGCCAAGAACTGGAGCTGCCCAATTTTCTGAATAGGTGGAAATGCCAAATAAACAAAACAAAACCCCTTAAAGTGGTCTCTAAGAATGCCTGGTCTATCAACTCTACCAAATGCCTGCATTTGAAAGACACCCTAAGCCTTCGCTGTAATGCAGAAGTTAGATCCATGGAATCATAGAGCTGCCTGGGTCGGAAGGGATCTTTCAGATCATCTAGTCCAACCGTCAACCTAACTCTGATAAACCATCACTAAACATATCTCTAAGTACTCTGTCTATCCGTCTTTTAAACGTTGCCAGGGATGGTGTCTCAACCACTTCTCTGGGCAGCCTCTTCTGATGCTTAATAACCCTTTCAGTGTAAAAATTTTTCCTAATATCCAATCTGAACCTCCCCTGGTACAGCTTGAGGCCATTTCCTTCTGTCCTATCGCCTGTGACCTGGAGGAAGAGACTGATGTCCTGCTAGAAAGGGCATTGCTGCCAGCATCAGGAGGTACAACACCCCAATGGTTACTTTTAGAGCTCTTTACCAAGCCTACAGAGTAGTCACACACAAACCTGCCTATGGAACATAACCTGGCACTCCAGAACACTCTACAAGACACCACAAAACCTTCTTCAATGTATTTGATACCAGGAGCCCCAATGCACTGATGGTGGCCCAGAGGATGCTGGCAGGTTCTCGAGGTAGCAGGATCCCAGCCATGCCAGCTCCAGAGACCCGCTGCTGCAATGTTGTATTTATGGTCAGGGCTGCAGTTAAGCAAAGCGGACTCCATTTTCAGGCTTCCAAACAGCTGCTAAAATTAATAATAATGTGTTGAAGAGACATAACTTTAAAAATATCTTTTAAAATAGGAAGAAATGCAGGAAATGGCTAATGCAGCTAAGCTCTCCAAGAAACAGATATCACAGACAACACATGCCTTGGAAACAGTAAGATGCTCCCAGTTAAAGAGTTCCCAATCCTTTCTGGACCACATTACTCTTCTTCTGCAATACATTATGATTTTCACTAGAAACAGCTTGTAAGCTAAAAGAAATCAAATGCACACATTTCTGAAACGGTGCACAAACAGATCACTGCTGCTTTCTTTCTTTATGCTTAATACTTTTTTTTTTCCCCTCCAAACATCAAAAAGCATGACACGCTTGCATGCAATTTAGTTGCTGCCCACGAGATGTCTCCATGTGCTGCAGGGAGGTCCCAGAAGATTCCTGCTGGTAAACAGAGGAGACAAACATGGAACTCAAGCTGTGCGAAAGCTGGTCCAGCTCCTCCATTATTTTCTTCAATAACCGCTCAGTTCATGGCTTAGCACAAATCCAGAGCCTATCCATCATGACAAATAATAAATTTATTCTGCCTTTTTTTTTTTTTTAAAGACAACCCTTTTACTCACAATGAGGGATAAAGCAAGCAATAAACAGTCCTTAAAATAAACAACTCTCCTGAGAACGAAGCAAGATCTTCCTAATACCAAAGTCAACCCACAGCTGCAAAGAGCGTTCCCATGACACAGCTGGTGGAGAGCTTTGGATTTCAGCTCCAAACCCACATTTTATATCATCCTAAGCACATGAGAGGATGTGGAGTATGTAAGCACTAAGTATCATTCATACCAGAATCAAGGATCTGAAGCCATTGGGCCATTAGACATTTATTCAAGCACAGCACATCTCGAACGAGTTTCAACCCAGCCCAACCAAGACCGGACTCTGCACACACTCAAGCATTTGCAGATAAACAAACTGCAGATGTAATGATACGACATTCACACTAACCCTCAAATGCTACAGCCTTTATCATCCTTCCGTTAATGTATGTGAACCGCATGGCTGTGACAGCATCTCTCTTGTTCCAGTGCCATGAGGGGGTTATTTTTAGCTTGTTAAAGGCAGTTCATCTCCTTCAAACCTGGGCAGTCATCCAAACAGCCAAAGGAGAGACAGCCTGTACTGTATCTGTTGCTTTATGGGAAAAACCCTCATTCACAAAAAACAAAGGCCACGCAGAACCTGTACTGTAGATAAACTTGTGTTTCTATTACTCTGCTGACTTTGCTTTCAAACATATCACATGGGAAGAGCAAAAATTGTTACTCTGGGCATTGTCTACGCTGATATTTATGGTCAAGCCAAAAAGGTTATCTACCACGAGCCCAAACAAGAGGAGATATTTCACAGTTTGTAGGCTGGATCACGTCTACAGGGAACCCTTCAGAGTACTGGCCTCTGGGTGAAGCAGTGTTCTCTGGGCTTGCGTTTAACATGGAGGCAGTAGAGAATGGCTCAGAAGGGCTGGGAGCCAGGCACAGACAAAAATGCTGCTGAGGAACTCGCTCCTGACCTGAAGAAGACATTCACGTTAGCATATCCTTGACAGGTGAATTTTAGGATGTGTGAAAAACACTGATTCAATGACATGCCCGCCTGGGGGCCTTTCACCACTTTTCCTCCCCCGCAAACTCATGGGAAGTGTGCCCACACCTTCCCCAAGACCTTCCCAGTGCCGCACCACCACCATCAATCAGCCCATCACCGAACATCCCCCTGGCAATAGGACAAATTCCAATTGCTTATTTTAATGTCATACAGCTTTTGGAAATGACACAAGAAGAACAGCCACACTGGGCAAGCAAGATTTGGTCCCCCAATATTTTGTCATTTTCTCTTGCCCAAACTCCTAACCACATTTACTCTAAAAACTTGCACTTCCCCAGTCCTCTGGAATCACCCTAGGACCCTGTGCATCTGCTCAGCCACAGCATGAGTGAAGGGCACTGAACCGGCAGATTTGCTGGACAAGACTGTACCTTCAGGAAGGTACAGTGCTGCCAGGCTTTCAACAAATGCACTATTTAGAGCTGAGCAACAGCTGCAAGCCATGCTAAGATGAGGCCGGACCCTGCCCTCGCTTGCCCCTTCCAAGGGCGATCTGGCACGAGGCAGGATCGGCAAACATTGCCAGCCCTCACCAGGGAGAGGAAAGGAATTACTAAACCCTTCTCCAGGACAAGGGCTGGCCACAACCAAGCCTCACACCAGGTTCTTCATCTTCTCCCCCCACCCGATCAAGTAAAGCATTTCATTGTAAAGCAGATTTCTGCCAGCAAAAGCTTTTTCTTGCCTTTTTTTTTTTCCCAAGCCATGCGGTGCTGTTTGAGGAGTGAGCTGTGTTTCAGCAACCTCTTTGGAGACTGCAGTGCCCTAATGGGAACAAACGCTCAAGTCCTCCAAGTAATGAGGGTCCCTCCCCGCGCTCTGCACACATTTAATTGTTGAGTTATGCTTCCTGTTCCTTCTCGGTGCTAATGTTTTCTCTGAAATTCGCTCCCAGTGTTTCCAGAAGAACTTTTGACCCCAAGAGTGTTTTTAAACTTACGGCATTGTTATCCTCTTAGTTATTATGCTTGCATGGCTACAGGTAATTACATATGGATTCCCCAGTAAGACAGAAAGCCTGACGAGAGAAAATAACTAAGCAGTTGTATAGCTCAGATAAAATATAAAAATGGGAAAGGAGGTGGGGGGGTGGGGTGTAAACAAATGCATTTCTGCATATTCACAGAAAAGGTTCATTCATCCACTTCCAGCTGCATGCCTTGCAAAAAACACAAGTAGGTTTTGGCAGGGACAAGGAAACCCAGCTCATGCAAGAAACCTTAAAGGGGAGACATCCTGCCTCTGTTACGTGTAGGAGGATGGAGACCTTGCTGGGTCACAGCCGCAACACACTCACAGCCGGCGTGAAGATACACTTCAGGCACTTCAGGTCAACTCAAGCTGATTAAACATGAGCAAAAGGGTTTCGCCATCCCTCGCAGAGGGTCACGCAGCCAAGGATGCTGCCAGAGGCTGTTTCACTAGGGGTCCGGTATGGGCTTGGGTTCCCAGCTTGGGCATGGGGAGGGAAATCACTTCCCAGCTGCCCCCCAATAGGTAGGGATAGTGATGACCTCCTTTCCCAAACAAAAAATTCCTCTTTCATATAATTCTGTATTCTGCACAGAATAGACTTTGCTTGGGGTCCTGCCTCCAGCATCATGAACAGCAGGTACCCAAGGGAGAGCACAAGATTAAGCAAAGTATAGAGGAATAGTCCCCAGGCTTTTCTCCCTGCCTCCAGCAACTATAGATGAAACCCGCCGAAGCAGCCACCCTTTTCTTGTCTTTAGTAGCTTTTTGGAATTTGACTCCATTAATATGAACCTGGGTCACTAAAGCTGAACCCTTCAAAAATACTCAGATCATCATATACTGAACAACACAGCACCAGCAGAAACAAAGGCAAAAAACTTTGAAGCAACTAAGAGTGGTACATGCCTCTGTCTGGGGATCCCAAACGCCCCAAATTCATCAGACACTTTGCAAATTCTTGGTAGACCTGCTTTCCCTGTAGAGTTCATTTCCCAGGTTGCTCTGCCAGCCAGCACTGCAGTGACAGATTCAATTTCAAGCAACAGAAATACTAGGAAAAGAGAGTCAGAATTAAAAATAAATTGTCAAAGGCAAATACTATCATATAATCCTATTTCACTTGGACATAAATAACGACCTTCTAAAATAGCAATATCAACTGCACGAGGCAATATATGGATTTTAGGGAGAGTTTAAAATCCCCAAAGTGCCTCAGGACAATTTAACACAACATGACTCTGTGGCCCAGTACTCTGCATCTGAAGTCAAAGAACATTTTTGCCAAACTAGCTCTAGAAGAAATTAACTTTAAGGATATTAATGTAATCCTTTTTCTGCCTGGCAGCACAAGTTTTATTAAAGTTAGAACTTTAAGGGATGTTTCATGTTAAATAGGGCTTTATATAAGGAGACTGTGTAAGAACAGAGCTCCAATTAGATTGTATTATGAATTTTTTATTAATGAAACACAAGTGGACTTTTGAGTATGATTTACAAGTGATATTTCTCTTAAATTACAGTTTTCAAGTGTCACTAAATTCTTCTGCTGTGTCCTGGGGAAGCTGATTAGCTCAGATTATATTTCCCTGTCTGCAAACACTGAAGCAGAACTTAAGAGTTTTAAAGAACTTGCTCATGGGGAAAACTTCTAACATCCAGCTTCATCATCAGAGATGAGATTTATTTCTATCTCTTTAAAAAAAAAATATTCACAGATTTGTAGAGCAAGCCAGGTTAGCTGGTCCAGCCCCAAATCTCAAAGCAGAAACAACTTAGCAACCCAGGTTGCTAAGGGTTGGATCCAGCTGGGTTCTGAATATCTACAAGGTTGAAAATTTGAATATATACCTAAGTTCCAAGTGATTATCTTTTCTGCCTGGCAATACTCCTTTAAATTCAAACAGGACTTCACTGGACACCTCACTATGCGTATGCGAGCTGCAGGAGGATCTCCATCTCTCAGGAGGGCTCTGCAGAGCTCCTGGAGATAACACTGATCCATCTGCACCCAAGGACTGTGCCTGGTTCAGCCATTAAGCAATCAGGTGCTATGGCATTAATAGCAAGTTCATCAGATCTATAAATTATGGTTCTGAATACTCAACTCTGAACTACATTCATAGCAAAGTTAATGAAAGAAGACCTTAGACAACACTAAGAGCTCATGCAAGTTTTGTAGTATCTCCTGTGCTGGTCCGCAAAGGGACAGTGAACCACCAGCTGATGATAAATTATTCCCAGTTACTTGTTGTTACCTAACCACCCAGCACCTGACAGCATCCCTTTACCTGACTACAAAGCCCTGCACAGTACACCAGAAAATTCATTAACCTCTTGTCAGAGGTTAGAAGCTGGCAGTGAGTAAGGTAACTCCTGGCCAGCGCTGAGTTGAGAACTGGTTTCAAATCTAAGAGGCCTGACATTTAATTTAAGACCACAGTCTCAGTTACCTGGTCCAGATTCTGAGTACCACCCACCCTGGAAGGCTGAAACAATTATATTTGTACTGATTAAAAACGGTCCAGCTTAGTTCCTGCTTTAATTATCAGTCACACTGTCATCTCTTATCTACAGTATAAATATAATAGAATATATATGAGAAAGAGAAGACATGTGAGCATCACCAAGACAGCAGAAGCAGCAAAGAACTGTAATTCCCAAAGCAATTTTGTAATAATTTATGACTACACATATATGTATTTAAAAAAAATGAAAATAAATGGAATAACAAAATAAAATCATATGATGCTTCTTGTCCATACTGACCTTGAAATCAGCCTCTAAGCTTTGCTATGAGAAGCTCCCCCCATCTCGCCAGGCAGAAAGAAGCCATGAGTGAAGTTTATCTTTTCCATACATTTACCTTCCTACATCCTGCCTGGTGGCATGCAGGATTTGCACAGCCCGGCTCAGCTCTCCCTGATCTGATGTGGATGGATCAGGCTTGTAGGTAGAGCCGAGGGGTCTACACTCTACAGCCTGTCCACCACCAGACTTCAAAGTGCCCTGAAAACAGGGGTTTCAGAATGCTGAAAATCAGTCAAAGTTTTCCTCACTGGAAAGTCAGGAGCAAACGAAGTGGGGAAATAACTCCTAGCATGTGCTGAATCACTGGAATGCTGGGGAGCTGCATACTGAAGCCACATATAATTAATTAAGTTTTGATAAAATTTATTTTTAAGTGTTACTGAGCCTTATTAAAAATTGCCAGCATTTGAAATATGGTATATAGAAGAATTTGAAGTATTTTGATAGCCGAAAGAACGCTTAGGTGCCCACTCAAGTTAGCACACAAACACTACACTGTCATCAGCACGCAAAGCATCCCCGATTTATTTATTTTTCCCCTCCTCCTTGCGAAAAAGGTACCCTGGCACACAGAAGAGAAGACAGTGCAGAAATAACAAAACTTGTCACAGTTAAGAGGCACATGAGAATGAGGAGTGTTGTAAGCACAGACCCAAAGAAGGTCAGGGTTGAAGCAAAGGCAGGTATGAAGCGAACACTAGCAGCAGCTGGACTACACCATGAGACTTGTCCTGTGGAGCCGTCTCTTGCTCAGAAAAGGGAAAGTATAAGACTACGAAATTGGAACAAATCACCAAACCAGTATCAGGTCTGAGCCACCCAAAGGTTTAAGAGATTTATTATAATTGCCGCAGAAAAGAGGGGGGGTGAAAAGGCAAGAAGATAAAATAAAAAGATAAAAGCTTCAAGTGAATCCACCTGCTTTCCCTTGCTGGGAAACCAGCCTGCAAGCTCTTTAGAGTATAAACATCATTTTATTCTTTGTCTGTACAATACAACAGAGGCCCGGAACACCAATGAACTTTCAGAGAGCTGCTACATTACAAATAAATAACAATAATCCACTTAATCTCTGCTTAATGCAGCCCTGAAGGGAATGCAACTGAGATTATCAACCGGCAGCATTTCTTCAGCAAAACCTCAGTTACGGTTCACAGCCAGAAATTCATACCCCTCCCCTTAAAAGTGTCTGCTGGCGTCAAGAGAGCAAATAAAAACTTGAAGACTTGGATCATAAACTGTTAAAGAAGTTTAGCTGCAAAAGGAGAGGAAAGAAGAGCGTGTTACTGCGTAAGCACTGCAAGAGACTTTGCATTGGGTCCAACAAAAGCAGTGGAAGTGGGTGGAAAACAATCCAACAGCAGAGAGAAAAACAAAACCACGATTGCCACATAGCTTGGAGGACATGAGAGCACCCGCTCCCTGTGCTGCTGCTTTGCAAGTAGCAAGAGATGGCAGGTGCTGTGGTAGATGCCATCCCCATTTCAGCTCATCACCCACGTCCCATCCAAAGAAGGGCTGGGTGGGATTGCCCCGTCCTGTGGACCTGCTCCGTGTCAGGCTGTAGGAGGACACGACAGACGGAAACAGGCGTGAAGGGAGAGAGCAAAAACGTCACACCAAAGCCACACTTACAGTGACCAGTTTTTCAGGAGACACATTCACTCCTTTCACGTCGTCTTCTTCTGGCTCTTCGTTTTCCTTATTGTCAGTGCAAGAGACAGAGTCTTGGACTGAGCAAGTGCTAAGCAAGTCTGGCAAACTGGTGGATGGGTACTTCAGAAAATCCCCTTCAGCGGATTCCTACCCAAGAGACAACAAAACATGTTACACTGCGTGCAGAAACCCACCAACGTTCATGGTGACACCCCCCATTTCACCTGCCCAGTGAGCGCTCCCCAGTAATCCTCCCCTCTTTACATGCTTCCTTGTGCTCAAACTGTAATGGTGCAGGCACAAGAAGCAGACCTGGGTTTGAAGTGCACGTATAGTAAACAAAGGCCAATACATGTCTAAATCATTTAGATTTCATAAAGGAGAATTTAAAATAAACCCTTTCCCAGCAGCCTGCTCCTCCCCACTTTGAGTTTATTAAATGTCACTGCAACCGCATTACTCATTTCATTGCATCCCAAATCCCACTCTGTGCTCCCATGTGGATGTTCCCTCCACACGTTTATCTAGCTGCACCTGGAAGAATAATACACCCTACCTAGTAGAACAGAAGGAATACAGGCCCACCGATCCTCTACCAGCTCCGTCCCAATGCTCCAGGATCTGTTGCCAGTCTTTGGCACCTCTTGCAGCCGGCAAACACGGACATCAGCCGAAAGCTGAGGCCAGACAAGACCCCGAGTTTACTGATTTCAGAACAAATCCCGTGTTCAAGAGGGCTCGCCAGGCCAAAGTGCAAGGCTGCTTGCCCACACCAACAAATAACACCCAGAGGGAGCTGCCGGGGAACACTTCACCTATTAACACCTTCTCTGAGACTGCCTGGAACAGGGCACGGGACAGATTCTTCACCACTTGCCTTTCCAAGTCCTCCTCCCAGGGGCATGAACACTGCCCAAGTGCACAGAGTGTGGGCCAGACAGATCCACAGCCTGATCAGGAATGTGAAGTTTTAGGCTGCAGGCTTATTCGCCGTGACTATTTTGATGCGGTCATCATGTGAACAAGTAATTTCAGGGGGGAAATTTATGCAGTCTACTGCTTTGCGTTTTGGCAGAAAGTCACGATTGTCTAAAGGAAATGCAAAATGTACCTACTGCAGGTCAAAGCGTGTTGTTTCCAGAATAAACACCAGTGGGTTTAATAGCAGGCTGTGAGCCTGCAGGTCTTCAATGAACTTCACTGTCTAACTGAGACATTACAGAATCATGGAATTGTCAGAGTTGGAAGGGATCTCTAGAGATCATCCAGTCCAACTCCCCTGCTAAAGCAGGTACACCTGGAGCACATCACTCAGGACTGCATCCAGGCTCTTCCCTTTTAATATGGTGGGATAGAGCCCCTGCTTGAAAAACATGAGCATAAAGCATCCTGGGAAGCCATAAGAGCATCCAGGCATTAAACTCACAGAAACCTGCACCAGGTTGTGTGGGGCTGCCTGAAGATGAAGCTAAGAAAAATTTTAAAAACACTGATGCAGTGGCCTGCTGACACAGCACACTCTGCCTGGAAATGTAGGTTTACAAGCAGTCCCTTTGGCCCAAGATGTTCCTGCCACCACCCCAAAGACCTTGATGTCCCCCACCTGCATGCAGGTACTTCTTTGATACCCCAGGTGCTTTCGGGAGCCGGTTGGCCACCCACCAAGTGCCTGCATCAACCCAAGCTGGGGAGCAGCAGGCTGTGGTCCAGGGAGGAGAGGAAACAGGGGTGGGCAGGATTTTCTTAAACAAACGAAAAAATGTTGTGTAATATCCCCTCCATCTCCTGCAATGAAAGCAGAACAAGGTGCCCGACTGATAAATGAGTTCCACTCTCATTTCCCTGAAATTTCATGCTCCTTTATCTGCAAGAGCTCCACTCCACACTATTAACAAGGACAAAATAAGGAACTCAAGCCAAGAGATCATCATCAAGAGACCCCAGGCACACAGATAGGAGAGATGAGAGCTGTGGAGGCTAGGCGGGCAGGAAGCAGAAGAGGCTGAGAACAGCCTGCTTTATTTAGCATATATTTTAAGAAAATGGTTTTGGACAAAATTTAAGTAACGTCTGCTCGAATAAATACAGACTCATTTGCACACCAAACAACAGTGACAATACAAGCAAACCATTAAGTTGGTCTATAGCCTGCTGATTTGCCACAGATTTATGGCAGCTACTGGTACATTTCCCGTAGCTGTGTGTTAAATTTAGGGCAGTGAATGTGCACCTGTGATTCTCTATCAACAATACGCCCTTTCCATGCAGCACTTGCACAAGCTCCTGTGGGTGTACGTTCAGGAGACCGCCAAGGAGAGGACCGTACCTTGCTAGCGACCACCAGCTGCACCAGGCCAGCAGCCGAGCGAAGGAGGGCCACGGCGTCCTGGTGGGAGAGCCCAACCAGCGACTGCCCGTTGATCATGAGGAGCTCATCGCCTGCCGTCAGCCTGCCGTCCCTGCGGAAACAGAGCGGGAACGTGGAGCTGCAGGGTGGTCCTTGCCCGGTGCTGGGCCCTGGTGGGATGCAGTGGGACACGGAGGCATGGACAACATGTGACCTGGCTGACGCTAAGCTGGCACCCACCAGTGCAGTGTTATTTGCCAAAAAAAGCAGCTCAGGTAGGTGTCCCCAGGAAATCATTGCTATAGCCAGAGCCACTTCATCCTTTTTGCAGGGCTGAGAGCCCTCAAACCTTCTCCATGCCCCACCAGAGATGGTCAGGGTGCAGCAGTGAGCCCCACCTGCTCACCATCAGGGAGCAGGACCTGGTCTGGCAGTGAGCACCCAGGGCTGCCAATCATGCCCTGCCAATCCATGGGAAAGGCCCATCTTCCAAAAAGAGCCCCACAAGCCATCAGGCTCCAAGAGCAAGCATTTGATCTGTCCATAGATTGGACCAAACATGTCAGAAGACTATGACCAATTACAAAAGTGAGTTTTTCAGCCAAAAATGACATATTCTCACCCTCACACGATGGGAGGGCAAAACCCCCACACCTGTCTCATGAGCCTGACTAACAGTGATGGCCACTGATGCTCCATCACACCCGCTCCCATGAGGGCACCGCCATCGCCTCACCTGTGTGCGGAGCCGCCTTCCTCCACGTGGGTGACGATGATGCTGTGAGGGGACCGCTTCGACCCTCTGCCTCCTGTTATCTGGATCCCCAGCCCGTCTGTCCCCTTCAGGATGTGCATCTTCCATATGCGGCAACCTTCTCGCTGAGAGAAAAGGTGCAGAGAGTCCTTGAATTTGGATTTAGACAGTTGAGAGAGGGCTGGGAGGGTACGGGAGAGAGCTATGTAGCACCTTTGCCCATCACCATACATCTGTATAGCTGAAGCCATACGGGTGTTTTTGCTGAGCTTTGCCGTGTTAGCTGTGGTCCAAGCGAAGGAGGCAGAAAGGAGAAGGCAGCACAGAGCAGGGTCAGCACGTAGAAGTTTCCTTGCAGGGCTGTTTGCAGCTTCTCTGAGCCACGCAGAGGTGATGATCTCAACCCCCTGATCCTTCCCGAAGCAACCAGCAGCCTCAAACCCCTTCGCCAAAACTCAAGGAGGAGCTGTGCAGGGCTGCAGAGGAGCGAGATGTTGTTCAAGGGGGGACCCTGAACACCGGGCAGCACAGCTGCTACTACAGCAGGGACCAGACTGGCATCACACAGCAGCGTTTCCCTCTCCGGAGGAGTTTGCAGGGTTTGAGACATTGGGAAGGAAAATACCAGCTTCAAATGATCAGCTGCCAGTCAAATATTTCTTATCGGACAGCTGTTGTACACACTGTAAATAATAAATTTACCCACTACAGAGAGTAACTTTTCAGTGTAAGCAAAGTAATAAGCGATGCTTAGGACACCTTTATTCTATTTTTTTTTTTTTTAATGATTAGAAATATCTATCCAAAAAGTGCTTTACAAACTCTGGAGCAATACAAAGGGCAAACCAAGACCTAGTGCCCCTGAGCCCTACCAGCAGGACTGGGCACAAGGAAACACAAGCATGGCAGAAATCAGCGGAGCAAAAAAAGGGTAAGAGGAAAACAAGCAAGCAAGCAAGCCAGACACACACATAAGGCGATTTCCAGAACTCTCTCCGAGAGGGAAAGATCCAGGATAACAGAATTTTGAGGAGCCCCAGGATGTTTTCAAGCTTGCAAGACAGCAAAATGCACAATTTGGAGGCAATTTTTAGGCCATGTGTTGCAGTCACCAGGCACCAGGTCAGCTATTTCTGCCCGGGTCTGTTCTGCACACAAGTAACGTTCTCGCAGGACACAAACGCCCAAGTAGCAAAGATGATTAAAATTTCATGCCAAACTGTGAAAAGCATGTACGAATTACTGCTTGTTTCTGAGAAGGGAAACTGCTAAATATATCGGCAAACCCGAGGATTGTGGCAGCATCCTGCAGATTTCAGGCCAACGTTGTTTATCAGAACCTTTATTAAGTGAAGAAAATGTGCTTCTTTTACATGTTCACTGGGGCCCTATGTGGAAACTTTCAAATGCAATGTGAGATGAGTTTTTCAGATAGAGGAACAAAGAAGAGGTCAGTATCTAAGTATCTTAAGAACAAAGTGAAAAATAATAATAATGTTATACAGCCCCTAGACCACAAGTAGGAGAAACAGGAAAAACAAACCAGGTATCTTAAGAGGTAACCCAAAAGTTTGAGCCTGAAAACATATACACCTGTGGGTAATTTGTTAACTTGAAAGTCATACACATGGGCAATATCCCAACAGGTTTAACTGGGATCCTCAATGCATTGATAAAAGCCTAGACTCCTGCTGCATTACAGGACGTGTCAGGACAGAGAATACTCTGAGATTAATTGGAGTGATACATGAGATGCCGTGTTAAATGTAGGGGCAAGAGTCAACTATATTTATCTACTTAAAAAACAGAACTGAGCTACAGCATGAAAATGCTCCAGAGAGGTTTTATTGCTATGAAGTACCTTGCATCCTTAATGAAAATGGTGAAACAGAGAAATACAGTCTCTCTCTGGCTCCCCCAACCAAGCCCAGGCTGAAACTATGTCCATCTATTCTCCGCACAAGATGCCACTCTGAGTGTCCCGTTGTTAAATTCAGCTCGGAAGCAGGCTCTCCAATAAAGTTTAACAATGCAGTCATAAAGTTGCATTTAATGATTTGCAAAAGTGTTTTGGAACGTGAGTTATGCACAGCCTGGCCTGCATTCCTCAGCACTCCGCACTATCACACATCTTATTAAAAAATAATAATAATAAAAAAAAGGCAACTCAAATTTATCTTAACTGACCCACTCTCAAATATTCATTTACATAGCAAAACACTTAATAGCAGTAAATGGCAGAACTCCGCTGCTGTTAACACAAACACCATCTTATTCCCTTCGAACTCCCACTGAAACCAGAAGCCCTTGCAAAGTGAGTTATCACTCAGTCCGAACACGGATGGCAGAACGCACCCACGATACAGACAATGTACCCATTTGGCATATACCCAAATGCCTATTTCTTTCACTCATTTTCAAATGACACAGTCATCATCTCCTGTGTAAGGAAAGGCTGGTCAGCTGAGTGCATTTCACTGGGAATAAACAGTTCGGCGTAGACTGGAAATCAGATCCTCTCATTGTTCTTTCTCTCTTCTTCATAAAACATTCATAGCTCTACATTCAACCACGTGCTACAAAGCAATCGCCCCCCACCAATACACACATACCTCCAAGGTACGTCACTCCACGATTTCAAAAGCTAAGTATTAAAAAGCAGATTTCCAGATTTTGCTTGAAAACTCTTGGAGAAACGGGGTGTTCAGCAGAACCTCCTTCCCCTCCCCATGAAGTTGCTCTCTCTTTTGCACAGATCAGTATGGGGTATTTGACAGCCAGCTAGGAAATTCTGCTCCTTTGAATGTGCATCTTATGTGACTCCATCACAAGAAAGTCTTAATAGTAAAGCTCTGTACCAATCCCAAGGATTTGTAAATGCATTTACATTTTACTTAAAACCAGTTTTCTTGAGTTATTGGAGATTCTGATGTCCAGCAACACAAGTTCTAAACGCTTTAAAAAAGAAAAGGGAAAAAAATATAGTGATGCACGTCTTAAAAAAATCAAAATTAAGGGATCACATTTTTAAGCTTTCTTTCATAAACAAAAAAACCCTACAAGCTTACTTAGTCTTTAAATAAAAGCTAGGATTCTGGTGTGTTCACTCTGCTCCAGAGACTTACAATACCCAAGGGAAACTCCAAGTGTAGCTAGATTTTGCAGTTCGCAGGTCTGATGTCACTGTCCTTGGAGCCTGTATAATCCCTGGGCAGAGGAGGGCGAGGAGTTTGAAGCTGAGCAGTCGCCTCTGGTCAGCTGCACACTCCAGGCTGCTGCTTGGCCACTGCCAGTTTCATATTCCTATTAACATCTGAACTTTTCCATCCTCTGAGAATAAATTCTCATAGCTCCGTCTATAAATGACTCAAGAATAATCCCCCCCGGCTTCGTTCACAAGTGTCACAGCCAGAGCCTAGGTGATATCCTGCTCAGGCCACTCTTAAGAATACCTTAACTGTACTCCTTAACTGAAGGCAGGTCACAGTAATGAAGCTCAGCACTTGAGAACCTAAGTGCCAAGAGCTCAGTAGATATTGTGAGCTGACTATTGTGAGCTCACTAGATGTTGTGGATATGACAATCCAGAAAATTTCATGCAATTCACCTGAAAGTGCGCCAAGACGGACACTCAGAAAGACATCCATGCTTGCTTGGAGAGTGTCAAAGGAATAAGAAGCCAAAACTTTCATTTATAGAGATTTGCTCCCCATTTCCTGGGAGCAAACAAACTCTGCTTAGTTCCACCCCATGGATTTTGCTTGTAAATGCAGAGCAGCAGCAGACCTGCCTATGGAAAGGGGCTGTGGATTCCCCCCTTCATGGTAAGGTGTCATGGACACGATGGACCAACATTTGTCCTCCAAAGGAGGAGATGAGACTGGGTCATCTCTTGACGTCCCTTCCAGACCTGCATTTTTTTGGCTTCCCTCACTTCTGTGAACGCTTCTATAACAAGAAGAAACACAAGTGGTCAAGTCAGGCTGCAGCTGGGCTAATGGCTAATTTTTGTTCTCTGCAGTTATATCATTCTTAGGTGACTCAACTTTCCTCCAAACTTGGCTCTCTCAAGCAGGCAAAATCTTTGGACGACGTTTTTTCCACACTTGCAGCTGATCAACTTCAAAGTGCCTTTGCTACAAATAATTTTTTATTATTTTTTTTAAGACAGTATGAATATTCTACTTGGATTAATTGCAAGGAAAAAAAAAATTAAATTAAAAAATGGGTCATCTTATGTAACAACAGACCGCAAGCAAGAACAGAGAATTTGGGCTGGCAGCTTCCAGTGGGATCCCAGCAGGCTGTCCTCCTCCACCGTGAAGCCATTGTACATCAGGCAGCCTCTGGTCAGAGGGAGCCCACATCTGGAACACACTAGCGTGCTGCGGGTCAGAGGAGGAGGAAGAAGAAGGACGCTGCCAGCGCGACGTGGGGAAGCTCGCCTTCTGCCCGCTCCAAGTGCGTACCATCAAACGCTCCATTTCATAAGCACATCATTAATAAAACAAAAAGGAACATTTTTTCCTCCGAGTGCCGAGGAAGGAAAATAAATAAATAAATAAATAAATAAATAAATAAATAAATGACATCGGAGCCATTCTTCCCTCCTTGTCTTTCACCAGCTAATTGCAGGGGAGTTTAAAAGGGTTTGACTGATTTTGACTGTGCCGTGCTCAAGAAGCTGCAAATCTCTATATGCAAGGGAAAAATTGCTTTGAAATCTCTGTATTAAAGAAAAGCTTGGCAGGAGCAAAGTGTAAACAAATGGAAAACAGAAATGCAGTAAGTAGTTAAAAAGCCACACAGTAAAATGGAAAATGTGAAATAGTTGTCTACAAAAGAAGCACTTTCTGTCACAGCAGCAATTCAGCCAAGCCCCGTGTAAATACGTAACATTTTTAAAATAAAAACAGAGACAAGCCCTGATGAGAATTCTAATAACCACGGAAGGTCTGTACACACACACACGGGGTGCCACCGGCCCCAACATAGCCAGCAGGATGTCTCCATCCCTACGCATCTCACCGTGGATTTTTACTGCCTGCCAACAGGGACTGGTTCCCACTTGCAAACTTCACAGGCTGCCCCATAGGAGCAGCAGAAGCAAACAGCGAGCTCCTCCTTATCGGCCACCAAGCTGCTTTGGAAAAATGACACTTGAGAGAAAGTTATAAGTTTAATGCATTAAAAAACAAAACAATTTACCACAATAGGCTAGACAGGAGCTGGCAGCCAACGTGCTGATCAAATGCAGGTGAAAAGCAGCACAAAAACAGCACAAAACCTCCCAGACAGCAGCGCACCACGTTCAGACCAGCACAAAAGCACATGGCCAGGGGAGTATCCTCCTCTACGGGGACGGGGAGTCTCCTGGGGTGGCCACAGCAGCACGCCGCTCTCCAGCATCCTTCACTGATGTGGGATAAGTTAAAAGCACTGCTCCCAGCTGCCTGCCCCCACCTTGAGTCAAATCATGCCTCCTCCCTCTATCCCCATTCCCCAGCAGGCAGGTGGGAGAGACGGGTCGGTGGCTGGGGTTAGAATTAACGTGCCTGATCACATACCAGGCGAGCAGCTCTAACCCGTCAATCTCAAGATACAGTCAAAAGCCATCACTCTTCACATCACAGATTTTAGTGTGAATGACTCAGTACCAGAAAAGCACGCCAAAATCTGATTTTTGCAGATTTTAACAAAGCAATTATTTCATTAGTGGATAATGAGCATATTTTTCATCTCATCTTAACCAGGTTATTTTTATGACTGATCTGACAGCAGGACTTCTGCTTTCATCTGCTACCTTGGGTTTTGTTTTCATTGTTGTACAAGCAAGATAAACAACTCCAAGACAAATCAAAAGAAGGAGAAAAAAAAAAATCTAAATGCCTTTTTCCAAGTTATTCCAAGAGAGGAGTGCTTTGTCCAACCCTACTGCCTATGAAAGTTTCTTAGCACCAAGCCACTGAAGCCTTTGGATGATGCAAGCCATGCAACTGGGTGTCTCCTACACCATTTGGAAGAGGGGAAAAAAAGCCCTCCAAACCCAAATAGCCCTTAACGTGAGTTACACAGTGCTGACCACGTGAACTTTCCGTGTCCTCAGAGTAAGTAGGAACTAGCAGCGCAGACACAACTGAGATTGCATTCAACAGTCCACTGCTGATCTAAATGCTGATCTTTGTTTGGACAAACAGCCGCCAGACGCCTGGCATCCCTTCACTGAAATGCAGCTACTTTCCCCATGGAAAGAGAAGCATCCTAGGGGATAAGGCCTGGAGAACAGTCAAAAGCAAAAACACATCCTCCCCCAAACATAAACACATAATTAAAATACAGAAAACAGGCATCACAGCAGAGTGGATGAACATTCTGCGACTTAAAGCAGACTGTCCCCCTGGGATCCATCTCCTGAGACAGTCTGCTTGTTGACATCATTTCCTTGGCAAGGTCTTTAAACATTTTATCAGCCATTGTAAGCACCTGAACTACAACATCACCCCTTAGAAAAGTCTGCTGGAGTCATTTGTCATCCTGAGCCACCACCATCTGGATTGCACCTCCCCAGGCTGCTCCCCTCCTGCCATCACATGAAGCTTTATTGCAAGATGAGCTAAAGGATTTCTCAGCTATCCCTGGCCCTGGGGGGTTTGGTCCAGCAATTGGCCCCAGGGAGTTCAGGCTTTTAAAGGTTAGAAGGTGTTAAAGGTTAGAAGGTGTTTGCACTCCCTGAGGTATCTTGCCCAGTCTCATTCTCTTGTTGGGCTACTGGGAACAGTTAGCTGGTCAGTTTGGAGCTCCTCAGAAGACACCCTTGCTGCCTGCAGTAGATGAAAGCCCATCCTAGAGTAAGTCAGCATGCTCCTGTGTCATCTAAAGAGGGGTCTCTCATGGGGACTGACACTACATCTGCCGGTGTCAAGAATCTTTTGGGTTTGCTCAGTGATTTCAGCGCCCTGCCTCAAAAATTCAGTGTATGTAGCTTTATGATCCCAACCAACACCTGGAACATTACAGCACCTAAGCAAACAGCATACTCTATTTTTAGGCACGTCCGCTTAGTTTCAAACATTCACACGTAATGATTAAAACATAAAATGGTGTGAACTTACATTTCAGCTAAAGCCAGTCCTTTGCATTCCATTTGTGGTCTTGCTGTATCTTTAATACCATATGCAAAATGAAAAAAAAACCAACAAAAAAAAACCACAAAACCAAACCCAACCCACCAGTTTCTGGGTAGGTGGGAAATGCTTTCATATGGGTGCTCTCACCTAAGGCTTGTGATAGCTGGGCACGGCTGAGACCTCCTGTATGTAACACAACCTCATGAGTATCTGTGCTGCCTTTGGTGGCAGCTCATTTCCAAGTGTGAGGACCCCGTGTCAAGATGACACATTAGAACTAACTCATTACAACTTACCCATTACCAGACTATCGCTATGCCCAACGCTCCACTGCACCCCTGGAAAACGCAATCCAAAAGCAGACTAAGAGGACAGATTGCTATCCACAGCTACCACAGCTGTAGCTAGTGCTTAAATCACAGCAAAGAAAGGCAAAAATCTTAAGTGAGTTGAAAAAATTTGGCAGCGAGTGAGACTTAACCCCAGAAAGTTGTGATGACGGTTGTTTTATGGCAAGGTGGAACATAACTGGCAGGAAAAAAAAAACCAAACTTTAATTTCAGTACTAGTTACATTTCCTAAAACCCCAAGCAAAAGCAAGGCCAAGCTTTGTCAGTGCAGTACAGCTACAATTAAAAGACAGCCCTTGTCCCTAAGAGAGTTTACAACCCAAAACAGGCAAGAGAGAGGGAAGACATGCTTAGCACAGTGCACATTAAAACTTCAAGACAGTAGATAGCCCCAGGATTCATGTTAATGAAAGTTGGAAGCAAACACAACAGATAAAAAGACGTTAAGAACAGAAACAGATTCTGAGAAAGGCCTTTGCATGACTAAAGGTACCTACATTAAAAACTAAAAACAGAATTATTTATGTCTAAAACATGCATCATATGAGAGTCCCATAAAAGCCTTGATGAAACAATAATTGCTGCTTAGGAGTTTGCCAAAAAAACTTGATGTAAAGTAACTTAACTTCAGTAGAGCTGTGAGTATTTACCCTTGTATTTACCTTGCTCACAGCAAGGTTTTCATTTTGGTACAGCAAGTGCATGAGAATCTTTTTCTCCATCACATTTAAAAAAAAATAAAATAGTAAAATGCTTAAAGCTAGTACATTATTTCAAGCCTTGTTTTTTGATTCTTGTAACATGCCATTAGCCTTCCTCTTCTGCTTGGCAAGATAAGGAACGTTTTCCATTAACCAAAAGGCAAGGTAAGGTTGGCATTTACTAATGCTAATAGGCAAATATTGCTATAGAAAGGTTGTCGGCCCTTCCTAACTACAAAGCAAAATGCAATCCGAAAGCATTCAGCCCTTCCTGAGACAAGCTGTCTTAATAAGAAAGCAGTAACGGGCACGAACAAGATGATGGTACGACGACTTCAGAAAAACACCAGACACACCTTAGGGGGCCACCAGGCACTGACTTGTTTCCATCCTGGAAAGGTATCCCACCATGGCCCCAAGTTATGGGTCCACCACCAGCCGTGGGGACCTGGTGCACACCTGGCACTCCTCCCACACCACCTAGTTCTCCCCATGGGGCAATGCCCACACGCTGCCCCCCAGCCCCTCTCCACCTGCCTCCCTTCACTGTTACAGCACCTTTACTCTGCCCAACCTTCTCTACAGGGTTTCTGCCAGCGACGGCTTAATTTGGATCTGGTTTTCAATCCCTTACTAATCTGGATGCTTATACTGAAGCAAGAGGATTCAAGGAGGCACCTTATTTTCGTTTTTAATGGGTGATGTTTTAAAGAATTTTCAGAGCATCCTGTTGGTGCCAGAGGAAGCAAAAGTGGGCCAGTCTGCTCTGGTGCACTTCATTCCCAGCCCAACTTCTTCGGGCTTCGTCAATGAAAGCCTCTCCTCATACCAGCCAGGCCTGGATCAGGGTTAAGTCTCCATTGAAAACAACACTCCCACCCCCCACACTCATAACCCCAGCCCTTGCCATCCTCACAGTCCTAGTCCTGATCCCTGCCCGTGCCAGTTGTACCTGGCCACCTCCAGGCACTCCTGAGGGGCTGAGCAGCTAAGGAAGCGGTCCACAGCCCTTCCAAAAACACCACGATAGAGAAACTGAGAACAAAACTGAGCAATTCTATCTTACCTGTAAACAAAATGAAACCACAAAATCAGTATATTGTGAGGAAACCTCACGGTTTCCTTCTATTTATCATTTTTCAGCTGACCCCAGCAGCCCCTCCCCATACTCCTCTTTCTTCTGTGCCTTTGTAATTATCACCCTACGAAACACCCCTCTGTCTCAGGCCACTGAATAAAAGAAGTAAACTTTGATTTCTGCATTTAAGCTCCCCAATCTTCCCAGGAAGTGACGGATCATTACTCCGGCTCAGAGATTGCCTGGTCTTAAATCACTGCCCACGACTCCCACTTCAGCCAGCCTGGGTCCTTCTCCAAGGTCAGGTCTGCTTCCCAGACCTTCCAGATCTCGCTGCCAGGTAGGCACAGGCTCGCTGCTTTGAATCCCTACATTCTAAAGGGCATTTAGGTTCATCCTAAAAATATTGCAGCACAGCTTAACCACCTGTAAACACTAGACACTGCCTGCTAATTGTCAGGTACAATATTTACTGAGGGCTACATACCAGCAAACAGGCTGGCAGACACCTTTATACACAGCAATAGCGATACCAAGCTCAGGGGAGAGACAGACCAAGATCTGGGAGATGAAAGCAAGCCTGAAGGAAGGGACTGCCACATGCACGCCAACCAGTAACACAGGAATCTCCTTGGCAGGTTCTCTTGACAAACAGTACCTGTCTGGCCTCTTGTTTCACCACTCAGCGTTGCTGTTATTAGCAGCACGAAAAAGGGGAGGACAACCCCATGCCCGAGGGAGAGGAGGCACCCTGGCAGCAAACGACACTGAAGACACATGGATGCCTCAAAAGCGCTGCCAGCAGAACATCCCCGAGGCATCAGCCACGAGCTGGCTGCTGGGGTCAGCACAGCAGCGGCTGAAGACACGCAGGTTCTGCCCAACCTCTTCTCCACGGTTTTCATTATGACAACTTCAAACTATCTTTTTGCAGGGAGAAAAAAGAGATGTTTCCTGGAATCCATATTCCAAGTTCAGTAATTCCCCAACCTGCATCCTGGGGCAGAGGAGGGGGAAGGAGCGGTAGGGAGGATCAGGGCGGTGGGGAAGACCATCAAGCTCACCACCCACCCACAGCTGACCTCCAGCCCGCTGTGAGCTGCCTCTCATCCTCCTGAAGTGAACATAGTGCTCCCCAAAGGCGCGGGGCTGACAGCCCTGGATATGCAATTAGTCAATGCGTGGAGGAGACAGTGAGGGATGGAGGGCAGCAGGGATGGAGCCGCTTTCCCCGTGGAGAAGGTGCCCTGCCAATGCACCCTGTCCCTGCTCAGGAAGGGATAACTCATCCCGCAGCTACGAGAGGTTTGGCTCGCGCTTTGAAGCCTGGAAGGAGGCTGCAACTTCTGACACGACGTCCTGGATGCCGTTTTCAAAAGGCTCCTGACATGGCTGGATCTCACATGCCTGAGTGCCAGGTCACGCTTTCAAAACAGAGCTAAAAGTCAGATTTGAGGCTCCCAAGTGTCTTTACTCCTTGCCTTTTTTTTTCTTTTCTTTTTAAGGATTCAAATAATTTTAAAAATTTTATTCATGGTCAGTATTCAATACTTATTAAGAAAATGAAATAAGCAGCTCATTACTCTGATAGCAGCCGCCCAATGGATGCTAAAGTGATGGACTTCTATAATGTCCCTTCATCTTTAAAAAGAAAAGGATAAGCAAGGCATGCTATTCAGGCTCCAGCTATTCACATTTCTCCTCATTCAGATGTCAGGAAAAAGTAATTAATACTGACACATACAGAGGTCATATCTCTAAGCAAAATATTAACAGGGGAAAAAAATTAAGAGAGAGAGAGAAGCAATTTTACTAAATGACTGTGCCTCCCAATAGGCTTCTTGACAGATACACCACAACTGAACAGATTATAGCTCTTAAATTTCCAGTGACTCAACTATGCTTCTATGTACTACAAAGCCACCTTGTATATGCTTTGAATTAAAAATGTATTTATGGCTCACATTGATACATACATGTTCTGAATTTAACAATTTACTTCTTGGACTAAAATGACTCAAAACTTCAAGGTAACACTAGCACGAGATGGCTCTGGATCAAGAGTTTATTTTTATCTATCTATATATGTATATGTATATACACATATTTTGGCTTTCCACTTCCTCAAAAGAAACTCGGATCGTCTTAATTTACATGTTTAATTAAACATCTTCAGAACAGATTCAAGAAGATTTTATATGGACCAGAGCTTTCAAAATACTGCAGGATTTATTTATTTATTTATAAACTTTTAATGTTTTCTTTCAGAATGACTGCAATTACAAGGCTTGTACACAAACATCCTCCCCTTCTGGCTACACCATGAAATCCAACACGTCTCACTGATGGGAAGAGCAGGTTTTCTCAATTATGCTCCTTTAAGACCAGCATTTTTTTAAATTGGTTTTATCCCCTCCAATGTATTTTAAGTTAAATTAGTTTGAGTTAACGACCACCATCACCACCACCCTCCCTTAGTTGGGGATCATGAATTCAGAGGCCACATTTAAATCCATGCCTTCCCCAACAGAATTTAGTGATGAGATGTCCACTCACACCACTCTGTCACCAGCTTTGAAGTCTTAAAACCAAAACCAGCTGCTGCAGCAAGTCCCGAGCCTAACACAGCAGCGTTCATCTGTTTATACTATCAGTGTTTCTGGAAAGATTGGCAGACAGCTCATCTGGTGATGGATGCACACTGAAACCTGACCAAGGCTCGTGTTATTTTTCTCCATCCAGCAACACTGCAATTCTAGTCAGGCAACAAAACCCCAAGATCTCCACCGGGATGAAGAGAGAAGCAATGAAAGCCCCTATCTTACTGTCGTCCCAAACATTAACAAATCATCCATCTCATCAACTCAGAGCAAAATTCACAATAACTTCCATGTGGTCCCCAAACACTGGCCAAACAAGTTTTGTAACACAAATAAATGGACTGCAGTCTGATGCGTCAAGCTCAGAGAGAGCTCAATATGAAGCCCCAAAGGACAAACTGATGGTCTTCCACTGACACCTCCTGCCCTGGTGTCGTAAGGTCACCAGTTGTCTCAACAGAATAAATCCTGAGGCTAACCCTGACAGGTGAGAGATACAAGGACCTTCCCCTTCATCACAGATGGAGCATGACAGAGGTTTCTCACAATTATTATTTAACTCCCTAACCATCCTGCACCCCATCCTGTATCCCAGTACCCCAACAGCTTGTGTTGTCCATCCCACAGACACCAAGGATAGCGAACGAAAACGAAGGAAATAGCTTGAGAAATTCCTTTAGCTCGCTTGCACACCTGCTGCTTGCTTCTCTAGAAAAACCCCAAAGCAAACATACCTGGGCAGACTGGTCACCAACGTCCGGCACCCCACCGTCCGACAGCCGGCACCGGTACTGTCCCCCGGGTCCCCGAAGCTGCTCTTCCCCGTTGCTTTCTGCTTCAGAGGTCTCTGGCTGAGCAACCTCCACCTCCATTGGGGTGCAGTGCCCGTTCCCGTGCTCCGAGGTCGGCTTCTCTTTGCTCTCCTTGCTCCCTGGTGTTCTGGTGATGACCCCAAACTTCCTGGTCCTCTTCCCATTCTGAGCGGCTCGGTCGCCGGTTTCGGGGCTGGGCTTGGCTTTGGGGTCGCAGCTGTTGCTGTTGTTGCCGTTGGAGGGAGGAAGAGGGGCTTTGCGCTTGATGCGGCGCAACATGATCAGGTAGACGAAGCCGCCATTCCAGCACTGCTCGGCCAGGTAACTGCAAGGAAAAGGGATGCACAGGGATTACCGGCTGCTCGCCCCGCATCCCACCCCATCACCCCAGCGCTGCAACCCGTCACCTCCATCCACCTGCTCAGGCAGCTGAGGACCTGGTGCCTGGATGCATCAGGACACCTCGAGGCACCAGCAAACGCTCCCTTCCTTCAGCATGGAGAGGGAAATCACATCAGGAATACCATCAGGCGGCGTCACAGCCCCACCAGCCACCCAGGCCGATCCCACCGTGGCATAACAGGACAACTGGTAAACGCCACCAGACAGGTTCCTACCACCCCGACCTCCGCAGCACAGCAACACAGAAGGGTGGAGAGAGCAAAGCGGAGAGCGTTTCCAGTGGGGCATTAAAATAAATAAATAGAATTAAAAAAAAATAAAAAAATTTAAATCAGGCAGGCTTCATTTGTGCAGCAGCCCATAGAACATTTGCATCTGAAATGATCCTCCTTAGTGAAACTAATCTTCCGCTTTGGCATACGTACATGCTTTGAAAGCCCCGGGGGGAAAAAAAAATAATCAGCCACTGGGATAAAGGCAGGCATAGTGCCAATGGCCTCAGTACAGCAACGCGTGGCACTACAAGGCATCCCGGCTCCCATAAGGGACACAAAAATAAGGTGGGTTTTCTTTATAGCAAACATGTTCCAACCAAAGCAAGACCCAAGTCATCTCAGCTGCGCAAGGAGCAGCCACCAGGTTCCCGTAGCAAAGCAGAGCATCGCCTCCCCTCCTCAAAGTCTCCGGACATGCCTTGAAGGAGTTGACATTTCTGCTTCAAGCACATACTCGGTGACCTTACAGAAACTGCACCCACTGGTGCAAAAGGGGAATCTAACTTCATGCCTCTTTTGGGAAAGCATATACCTCAACCCAAATTCTTGAAATATCTGGGTTCCGAGCCAAGGGTGTAACCAACTGAGAGTACAAACAAGCTGGAATTTGTACTTAGCAGGTTTGTATGTGCTCTTTCACATTAATTTAGGCCCCCAAAATATATCACCTTTCTCACTAGCGAAAGCGGCAAGAATTTCCCAGAGCATCAAATAAGACTCTGCTGCAGCTGCAATGAGCTATTCACTAATACAAAGCAGGTGCTGAACCTACAGCTATCAGAGGAAACGAGAAACTGGGTGTGGAGGTGAACCATGGAAGATGCTAAGAGAAAATAACTCAGCACTTGTGGTTGAGAGAGGAGGAGCAACTCAGGAGTCTTCTACCCTTTTTTTTTTACCCCTCCCCAGTGCTTGCAGGCTTCTTTTCCCCTTCCCTTCCTTAAAAGTTGTTTGGCCTTAAATACAACCCTTCAAAGTTATTCCTGCACAGAGTTGACTTAATGGCAAAACAGGAAAAGCAGCTATGATAACCCCTGAAGGAAACTTCTGTACAGAGGAGGAGGAAAACACCCTCAACTACTCGAAGTATCCCGGACCAGCCTGGTGGTGGCTGGAAATAAGACGATGGGTGTGTGTTTCTGTCCAGAGACACGAGCTGGTAGTTTCAGTCCACTTTTTTCCACAGCTTAGATGCAATCCCCGCCAGACAACGTGGGCATTCAAGTCACTTATATTTAATTAGAAAGACCGATACCCAAATGAACATGGCAACTACAGAACTTAAAAGCAGCCCTGGAGCAACAGAGGAGAAGGACCAGTATGATGGCTGTGCCAAACTTCTCCCATGACTATAAACTGGATTCCAACTCCCTGGACAGCTTTCACCGTCAAGCAGTTTTCACCAGCCAAGCATTTTTTAATTTTATTTTTATTTTTTTAAACATTGAGAATATTTAAATAAAGCCCTAAACCCATCTTTTTTGAAACAGCTGAAAGCAGACAGCCAGTGAGCCCTGCTGGTTGAAAGCCTCTGCAGCCAAGGTCAGCCACCATTTGGGTGGCCACGAGGTGACACTTGGCTCAGGGAGGCACATGGGGCTGGCAGGACCTGACGGGTTAGCCTAAAAAAAATTCCAGAATGAGAATGGAAGTATTTTTGATTATCATGTTAAAAGAAAAATTCTTTTAATCAACAGAAAAGGGGCAGTTTTGTTCCAGAAACAATATGGGCTGCCTGTTTTTCACATTTATCTTTCAACTCAAATTTCAAGGCAGCCAGTAAAGTTGATTAAAATTCATGACTTTTGCTTGCAGCAATACCACTGCACTCTGATCCATCATACATAAGCCTGATAGCACTGCTTCTCCTGGCACACAGAAAACAGAAAAGCAGCTCCTCTTCCCACAGTCCTGTGGCTTACAGGGGTGCTGCCCACCCCATTTTCAGGCAGTCAGTTCTGCCTGACTTGTTTTTTGTGCAGGTGCACGTATGTGGGGTTGTTGTGTTTTTTTTTAAACCACCGATCTCTATCTCTGAACTAATCACTGATGTACTTCTGAGTGCCAGTAACAAAGTGCGTGCATTAATCAACTACTTGATTCAGGAACCAAGTGGGAACTTAGCATACGTCCAAATAAAGTAATTTTATGGAGGCAAAAATAATTCACGGTTTCACCTCCACTCGTAGCGCATTTATTCTGTTCATGAAGGGAATCATAATTTTTTTTTTATTCTCCACTGTCCATCGACAACCACCCCTCCAGTCTGGTGCAGGACTACAGCCAGCAGGAACAGCCACAGCTGCGCCCAAGTCAGCGGAGCCATGCTGATTTACTCCGTATGTCGAGGTGGCCTGCATGTTCCAGGCATGCAGCCTATAGTAACTCACGGGTTTATGTCTTCTTGAGTACTTCTCGGCAGTTCAAAGCACACAATAAGTTTCCAGGGGGAAAAAAAAAAAAAAAAAAGTAAAAAAAAATAACCAAAACCAACCAGAAATGTCTTCTCTGGGTCAGCGAGCAATTACCTTTGCATGGCGAGCGAGTGATGGGGCCACAAAAATGCTCAGGGGGTTGGAGCCCCTCTGTTCCAAGGACAGGCTGAGGGAGCTGGGGTTGTTCAGCCTAGAGAAGAGGAGGCTCCAGGGAGATCTAATGGCGGCCTTCCAGTGCCTGAGGGGGGCCTACAGGAAGGCTGGGGAGAGCCTGTTTACAAAGGCCTACAGTGACAGGACGAGGGGAAATGGGTTTAAACTGAAGAAAAGCAGGTTTAGATTGGATATTAGGAATAAATTCTTTCCAATGAGGGTAGTGGAGCACTGGAACAGGTTGCCCAGGGAGGTGGTTACGGCCCCTTGCTGGAGACATTCAAGGTGAGGCTTGATGAGGCCCTGGACAACCTGTTCTAGTTGGGGGTGCCCCTGCTGACTGCGGGGGGATGTTGGACTAGATGACCTTTGAAGGGCCCTTCTGGCCCAGATGATTCTATGATTCTGTGGCATACACCAGATGATGTCAGGTATTTCCGGATGGGGTGAAACCAGCTGGTACCAGTGACGTCATAAGTGGCATCGTTATCTCAGAGTTTGTTTCGAGGCAAAGACCAGGCACCCCGTGTGTGGGAAAAACAGCACTGGTGTAATGCCAAACTCATATGATGAGATAAGAAACTAATATACCAAGAATTTGTAGTCATTTGCTGTTAACCAACGAGCCTGAGCCACTTTAAAGTTCTGCCAAGTACACGTTACCTACTTAGATGGCTTCCTTTTCCTCTGCCACTTCTTCCCCTATGTAAGTAAGAGACCAAAAAACACCATGGAAGCACAGGAAGTTCCCAACACTGGACAAAAGACAGGAAAGGTTGTATTAAATGAGTGAGAACCTTCAGATTTTTAATTACCTTCCATCAATCCAGGAACACCCCGTGCCAGAAGGGAATAATGAGGTGGATTCAATAAAACATAATTATACACCCTCTAGACTGCAGAAAACTGTGTAAAAGCTAGACAGGTCCCAAAATCCCACTTCTCAGGGGGCTTAGCAAGCGCAACCCAGACAAACCTTTTTTCAGATGTAGTCCCACTCTACTCTGAAAGTAGAGCACTCTCAGCAGTTTTAGCAACCAATACACCGTCGGTGTCTCGGGCAGGGCAGGAGCAGAGCTGTCGTGCCTACACTGCTCTCGGCACCGACGTGGGGCATCACCTGAAACCCACGAGTTGTCCCTTAGTTCAAACACGGAGCAAAAGTATTCCTAATGCAGCTTTAACTGATGCAAATTTGTTGAAAACTGAAACTATAAAACTTCCTACTCCCCGTTCTGGTTGGCAGGGGTTGGAGTAGAATTTGGCAAAAGCCCTGGACCTGGTATACAAGCTAAGAAACCTTGGGAAGCTAGTCCTAATGCCAGCAAATGACAACAGGTTGCAAATCCTTTTATCACAGATTTTAAGAATGCAAGAGATTTTACCAGCTGATCATGCATCTATTAGTATAAGTTACCAAACCAAAACTTTTTACCAGCAAAACACCCATCCACACTTTCTGTCTTTGCAAGGTGGTGTTAGGTCTCCTCAGCACAGCCTGGAGACCCCGGCAGGGTCTAAAATACCACCAAGACATTGGCACGGAAGCCTTTCCCAGTGGTGTGCTCCGGCTGCTTTGACCTCACCCTGGTACCAGCTCTGGTATAACCCCAGCCCATATGAAACGCCACCCTTAAGCTGTGGGGCAGACTTGTTCTTCTCTGTGGGGGAGAAACTGTGAATATGTTAATAATGCTTAAAACCGGGGGGGAACTATTCTACACTTGAAACAAGAGTGGGAGAGTTACCCCTTGCAAAGCTCAACCACAGGCTGGAAAACGCAACTGGTGGCTGGTACCAAGGGGCGTTTAATACTCTTTTTGTATCAAAGCTATGAAGAGATGGACACATCCATTTCCTTCGGAGACTCCTTTGAGTTATGCAGCCAAACCCCAGCTCTCTCCTACACAGCTGAACTGATTGCTGTGATCATAAAAAACGATAAACTCCCTGAGTTTATTCCAAGTTCCTTGGCACACATACAGAGTGTCAGACTCGCCAACAGTGTCTTAGAGTAAGCCAGTCATTTTTTCATTTATGTATATACATTTGTGCGTGTGCACATATAAATATAAAGGTTTACGGACTTGACAAGAGCATGCTGTGACAAGCTCTCTGTCACATCCCATCTCGCTTGAACAAATGCAGACGGCCACACTGAGCTACAGAAAAAAAACAAAGCAGACCCAGCAGCCATAAGAAAGCATCTGGATCCACTTTAGGATCAGAAATATTGAAGAAGTATGTTTATTTTACACTAATACTTCTATTTAGCATTTCTCCAGAACCTTTCATCCTGATAGATCAGAAAGTGCTTTAGAAATGATACAGGCAGAGCATCACTGACATCTTGCCAGCCAGCCCATCGTGCAGCTCACTGGGGCACAGAGGAGAAACCTCAGGTGAGACAACCACTTCCAGAGCCCCCGCCTGGCCCCCTTCCCCAGGACCTGTAATGTCCTTAGCGGGACAGACAGACCACTAATTTTTATGCTCTTCTCTGAAAGACTCTGGCATGGTAAAACGTCTTGAAACTCAATCTTCTTTTGGCTGAAAAGATGAAGGGCAGTGTAGATCCTCGCAGAACTCAAACCTCCAGCCCCAAGGGAGACTTAAAAGCTAAACTTAACAAACCATCTCTCCATGACACCAGCAAACGAGCTAACTTGCTTTTCAGGTAAGGCAGGGCAAATTAATGACTAACAGATAGTGACTGATGGAAGGGCACACGGCTCCTCATGAAACGCTCACCATGCAAGAACACCCAGCCCACTGAGGACAGATTTTGGCAAGCACTATAGGTACTTTTCACAGATTGCCATGTCTTTGGGTGGTAGTCAAGTCTTAATGTGTGCAGGCAAAGGAAAACGCCAAGCTATAAAGTCTGGAGCAAACCTTGCAACAGCTGAGCTTTCAGGAGGTTTCCCCTCCTCGGGGCTGCAGGGACACCCCACAGCCAGCCCTCTCCTCCGCCTCCCCATGGGACCGAGCTCTCCAAACCACAATTCATCCCAGCAGAAAGCAAGGGCGTTGATAAACCCAGCTGCCGCTTCAACATACTCTTGTGGGCACAGAGATACCAGGAATGTGCTCAATCCAGCACCTCGTCACCTACAAGCCCTTTCCTGCCCCGGGCTCGGCAGGCGATGGCATGGGCAAGGGACATGATGTTCTCTGCCTGCCCTAAATAAACAGGAGGAGGGAAGGGAGAAAGGGCAAAGGAAAACTCAGTCATGGGGCCGAGAGACTAATCACAACCAGGGAGTGCATTTGAATGGCCTGGGGTAGGCAAGAGGGCTCCCATTTGCCCTCTTGAGGATGAGCAAACCCTCAGCTTGTGGCCCAGGCTAAGCAGCACCTCCCCGAGTCTCACAGGGGCTGTGGCTCTCTACCTCACACCAGATCTTCCTCAGGACAGCTGAAATGGTGGCCTTCCAGAGAACGAAACTCTGAATGCAGGGGTTTTTTTTTGCCCATGGCATATTTCTCACTGTTAAATTTATAGCAAGGAATGCAACTAGACCTACTGAAATCTTGAAGGTAAAACGAATTTGGAAGTCGAATTTCAAGGTACATTTCTGTGGCCTTTTATAAGCCAGTATAACCATGTTTGGTGCTGATGAGACCTAATCCTTGGCTGGATTAGAACCTCCTTTAGCTTTGAGCATCACAGTGCTGGTGCTCAGCGCGGCGATGCTCGAGCTGCTTGCAGGCTGCCTGCTGTCAGTCCGTACAACACACCACCAACATCTCAGAGAAGCAACAGTAGCACCAAGCAGATGTGGAAAGGTCTGGTCTTCGCTGTTCATCAGAGAAACCAAACCAGCAAGAATTTCAGACCAACAGGAACATCGCTGAAGTCTGCCAGAGCCCGTGGGCAAACACCCCTCTGGCAGGGCTGGCAGGAGTCCCCAGGCAAGACCTCTCTGCCCACCATGAAATCCTGAACTCTCAGGCAAGGTGAAAAGGGAACAGAGGAAGGATCACTGCCATGTTTTTGTGGACTCACAGTCTGCTTGTGGCTTTTCCTGTGAGATGGGATTCAGCTCAGCCTTGCGACACAGGACCATGACTAAAGCCTGGTGAGATACCTCACTCTACCTGGTATTGGTGCAATGATGTGGCTTTGAATTAAGGAGAATTGAATTCCTTTTCCCTTGCTGTGCTGCAGATCCCTTGCAGCGCCCCAGGCAGGTCTTTCCATTAAGAAAACAGGGCCAACAACATGTCTTATCCCACGGAGTTGCTGCAAGGTGGTGAAGCCACTGGCTTTAAGCATTACAGTTTCACAAACACCTTACATGTGGGATCAGGCAACACCAAACACCACCACAGCTTTCCTCCCACCCCATATCCTGCTCAGGTGCTAGCACAGTCATTTGGCCAACAGCGTGAGCGAACCCAACGAGGGAACCGATCCAGCTTTCAATTAACCCAGCCAAAGCAAACTTTCCAAAACCTGGACTTCAAGATGATGAGTTTAAACCCAGCCCTAGCGCTCTGCCCTCCTGACAGCAGCGTGGAGGCAGGGATGGGAGAAGAGGAGGCTGGTGGTGGCAGGGGACCAGGCTTCTGCTGGGTAGGGCTGAGCGGGGCGTGCGTGGCAGCCCCAGGGAAGGGAGTTGCAGGGAGGGAAGCACCGTCTGGCATCGGCTGAAGGGCATTCATACCTCAATTCTATGACTGAAAGGGCAGGCATCCTTGCTGCAGACAATGGAGCCCAGCTGAATGGCACCCCGGTCGCTGGCGTGGGAAGAAGGCAGGCTCGATCACTGCAGTTACGCTGGCACTGCACAAAAAACGCATTTCTGCCCAGCATGTTGTGGAGATACCCCGGGAGTCAGTCCAAGGGCTTGTGAGAGTGACGAGCAGAGCAGGGATCACCAAAACACCTAGCACGTGGGTGAAGGACACAAGTAGCCACACCGAGCCTCCCCCCCAGGCCAGAACAGACATCTGAAGAGGATGACTTGAGGAGCTGCACAGCTTCTCCGTACCGAGGGAACCCTCCAAGCTCTGACAGACATCCTAAGCCTAACAGATCATATACAACTTCAGCCATCTGTTCCCAAGGGACGACATAAAGTCCTTTGGGATTTGCTCATTTACATGGTGCCTCTGGGGTTTGGGTCCTAGATACAGACTAATGGGTATGAGGGAGACAAATTCTCTTTGTTCCTTGTTTTGCGGCAGGGCGTACAGACAGAAGTGGTCTCATTCAGTCCAACCATCACGGACGGCACTGAGTGATCCCATTTGTTAGTTCCTAGCTCTGCTCCATGCAGAGAGCTCGCCGCATACATGGCCTTGCTCACAAATATCACCTCCAGTTATGAGAAAACCGAGCAATTTAAAATGACTAGTTATCAGTTTTAAAAAAAAATAAAATAAATACCAGCTTTTTAACTTCTCTGCAACAGGCCAAAAATGACATCGAGTTACAACTGAGCATTAGCACCTGCAATTACCCCGTGATACAGGCTGTGTTACTGCTGTTCAGATGCATTTTCTCCCACCTTCTGGAGATGATTTCCTGCCCTTCTGGAGACACTCAGGCTCTTGAAGCTCCAGGTGACATAAGCACAAGCTTTTTGTTTGGTGTCCTATGCAATTGCTCTTTGTTCCCAGTTGCTCCCTATGTGAGCTCCCTATGACTGCTCCCTTCTCGAGAGCTTGGAGCGAGATCGGTATTTACACCTTCTCTACACTTTTGCCAAAGAAGGCATCAATTTGACTTCCTCTTGGAGCCCAGAGGTGGTCGTGCTCTCCCTGGGAGGACAGGACAAGGTAGACATACTCAGTTGCTTCATTCCTCTTAGTAATGCAGCTGCAACACAGGTGAACGAGTGCAGTCACCCCCCTAAATCCACATCCATACCCAAACACTACTACTGTCAACAGCAGAGAAACTTTCCCCTTCCTCCACTTTTACCAAAAGTATTTTCCAAAGTGTCTTGATTTGGGTGTGCTCCAGATGAATGCCCATCAGCGTCTGGTCCGTGGGACCTCACCAAAGCTAATCCAAAGTAACCCCCCAAAAAACCATAACGTGGAGGTGAGGTCTGAGCAGTTTCACCCTACAGACCCCCTCCCCTCTGGGACACCCTACTGCCTAACACAGACATGGGGTAATTACTCCACACCCCTAACAAGAGTATTCCCAATGTATTCACCCAAAGGAAGTGTCAGCAATTACGTCCATGCACAATTTTCTGCTTCACAAGAAGGGCAAGGACCCAAGCAGACAAGACTTGCTTGCAGAGCATGCCTAGCACACACACTGGAATACAAATAAATTCCCATTTATTTTTTGCAGTCGTTGCTGTAAGTTACAGGGCAGCACTCAAAATGTTTTCACTGCTGCTGTTAATTGCAGAGAGGCAGTTTGTTATCATCAGTTCAGATGTATGGCTTTTATTAAAGCAATACTTCTGAATTAGACAATAAGTTGCAGAAATGTGAACAAAGAGGCGCCAGAACTTTGACTTCCAAACTGAGAGAAAATGTCAAAATAAAAAAAAAAGAGGTTACTTTATTGCAGGTTGATTTGCACTGAGTGCTCTCTGTTTGAACATCTTCAGTCCCGCACAGCAGCGACTTCTCCTTTTCTGTGCTGCTCCTCCTGAGGCGTGAGACTCACTCCCTACCGGGAAGCCCAAACAAGTTCACATTTGCAGAACACGAAGTAAATCACCCAAGGGGAAAAAAAGCACACGTGCCCCCACGTGGAGGATCAAGGCAGGGGTCAAAACCCATCCATGTGTGATCCACGTACAAAGTGGGCAACGCCTTGCCCACTTCACCCTGAGCACCCAAAGCTTATCATGGCATTTCACACCTCACCACCCTATTTCTCTCTTCACCTGTAGTCCAGGCTATTTTAGGATCGCTTCTCTAAAACCACTTATTTACAAGCATCCATTTCACATCCTTCCCTCTTTCTCCCTGCAAATCTAATTCTACCCCCGGTTTCCAACCGTTCCAGGCAGCAATGACAGCCGGGAGCAGATTTAACCTGAGAGAAATGGTTTGTACTCAAAATTGAATGAGAAGCTCAGCGTGGGAGATACTTGTTATCATAATCCAGGATTTTTGCACAGACGCAGCACCCAGGAAGGGTGCCACAGAAAAACCCCACAGGTGACCACGATGACTCCCTGGTGCAAAGCTGCCCATCGGGAAGTTTGTGAGCCCACGGGGACTGGATGGTGGCCCCAGTGCCAGGCCATGCTAGCCACAGAGCCTGTTGGCCCCGACTTGGAGCCACACCAATGTGTTGTGCAGGTCTTTCAGGCTGACAAAGCTGGGTGTCACCCCCATGGGATAAAAATTTCTATTTTCCCCTGTGCAGAAATCATCACAAATGCCCAAAAGACACATCTCACTGAAAGAGCTTTTATTCCAGCAGAAAAGTTTAGCAATGATTTATTAAATGGAAAAAAAAACACCAAAAACAAAACAAAACAAAAAAAACACCAAAAAAATCTGCAACATTGTTTTGGCAAAACACATTCTTTAGGTTTCAACATTAGTTGTAGTTCCCGAAGTACCTCTTTCCACTGAGAAGTGAAGGGTTTGGATGTCTGCGAGCAATGAAAGGGAGAGCCAGAAAATTTAATCAAGTCTATTTTACAACAGGAAGCGGTATGCCGGGATAGAAGAGACTTATTTCCAATGCTTTCACAAGCTTACTTGAGCTCCTGAGAGGAGCCCTATTAACAGAGAGAGGCCAGGCTTCAAATAACCCTGCAACTGCTGGGGGGCAGATAGGGAAAGAACAAATACACAGCTCTCACATTTATTTGAGGGGGCCAATTTTATCAGTGAGGGCTACTCGCCTTCAAAAGACCACTCGGTTTTGAGTAATTTCTAGGATTCTTCCTGGTACTGGGAGGGGGTAGCTACTTCATCAGCTGCTCCCTCCTTACCAAGGGGCAGGAACGCCTGTCATGCAGCATCCTCAGGTCTTGTGATTTGGCCACAAAGCTCACAAAGCCAGGAACACGGACGTGGGATGAGAAATTCAGCTCCCTAATAACAGCAAAATAGAAACTCTAACCCTCTGCCGGAGCAGGGGAAAAGTCTGAAAGTGTGAAAAAACCTTAATAATGGGAAAATAAAGAGCCTAAACACATACACACAAATGCACCCCACACGTATGTTACTTTTTGTCACTTTAGGAGGGATTTCAGGCTGCAGAAGGCCTGAGGAAGAAGGGGAAAGGAGTGGATTTTCCACAAGCACCTCCATCGTGGCGAGGGGCTCCATGTGGCCCCGCGATGCCCTTGCCCAGCACCATCCTTGTGGACCAGGACCACGCCAGCCCACCCCTCCCAGCGAGGCCACCAGCGCTTTGCTTCACCGTCAGCCGCTCTCGCAAAGGGCATTTTTGTCCTTTGAGGACCATGGCCTGCGGGGACAGGAGGTTTATTTAGCTATTTAACATCGCTACTTTGTTCTTGGCCCTGACGACAGGCTGTGCATACAGTGAATCCCGGGGATGAAGTGCTTTGGGCGCTGACTATGGGCTTGCTGAACCGTGCTTCCTCTGCATGCTGCGACAGGTCCCAACCATAATAACCCCGCACAAAGCACCGTCCCTCTTGCTCAACAGTTTCCGTCAGTCACACCAAACCCTTCCTCTCCCAGTGCCTAAATACATCTTTGATATTCCTGACACTCGGCCAGAATAAAGGACTCGCCCTCTCTAAAACAAGCAAACCATGCCGATACTCATTCAGTTTTACAGTTCCCCAGGAGCACAAACATTTCCCATCCCAGCTCCCCGGCGACGGGGCTGCAGTTATTTTTGCCCAGGCAAGTGCCCTGGCTTTGAATTCGAGCCCTTTGCTCAGGGGTGCCCAGGACTCCCAAGTGGAGGCAGATCCACCAGCAAAACACGAGCAGCCACCAGCTTGCTGTAGCTGGCACCAACCCAGGTGGAGGGAATCACCCCCAGCCAGGTGACAACCAGCCCCAGGAGGACACCCCCACTGAGACCACTGCCCCCAAACCCAAGTTAAATTGAGGCACCGCGGCCAGGACTCTGCCACCAACCCTTCTGCAAAGGCAGGAGCTGGGTGATGCCAGATACACACGCCCCCATCTGCAGCGCGTTTGCCTCTGTCCTTGGATGCTCACATTGTAAGGCAGCTTCTAATTACATCCTCACTTTCTGTTTTTACCACAGCGAGCCTGGATGAGGCCAAAAGGGAGAAGAATTAACGAATGCGCATGGCAGCAACCATAAACATTTCCTAACTTTCACTCGGTCTTGCAACACACACAAGCTGGACGTGCAGATGACTTCAACTTCCCAACCAACACTTTGCACACAGTAAAGTTTCTGGATTTAACACACATTTTGCAGCCTGCTTTAACCGCTCCACCAGCTACAAATATAGGGGCATCCCTCCGGCTGGCTACGGTGGGGGCTGCCACCCCAGAAACTGCCTTCTGTGGGCAGGACAGCCCCCAGCAGCATTATTTCAACAGTCAGGGCAACAGTGGATGGGACTCTGCCTCCTGCGTCTCTTCACGTAACCAGCTTTTCCCAGCAGCAAATCAGAAGCTGCTGCTGCAGCCACAATGCACCAGGATTTGTCCCAAGTTGCAACTTCATTAGGTGGTGTCAGATTCTAACACATTTGCAATACAACACAGGACATGACAGTAGAGGGAAAAAAATATGTACTAATTGTTTTTTCTTAATTAAAAAACAAATGGGGACTGCAAGCTCCCACCTTCCATCTGGTGCTGGGATATCACCCCACAATGTTTCTGCCTAAGGACGTCCCTAGGACCCCTCACACCACCAACACACCACGAAAACAGTGAGGGGTCTTACATTGATTTCTTCTCCCCATGGGCTGAGGAAAGAGCTTCCTGCAGCCCTGACCAAGCCTCTGAGCAGCGACTGATGCTGCCACCCAAAAGGTGACTGTGGGTAGCCCAGCCCAGCCCCGTGACTGGTCAGGACACAGAAGGAGGTCAGAGCATAGAATCATGTAATGGTTTAGGTTGAAAGGGACCTTAAAGACCATCTAGTTCCAACTTCCCTGTCATGGGCAGGGACACCTCCCACTAGAGCAGGTTGCTCAAAGCCCCATCTAACCTTGCACTTAACACCTCCTTGGATGGGGATTCCACAACTCTGGGCAATCTGCTCCAGTGCTTCATCACCCTCAGAGGAAAGAATTTCTTCCTGAAATCTAATCTAAATCTATCCTCTTCCAGTTTAAAACCATTACTTCTCATCCTATCACTACGATCCCTTCATGGCCCTCCTCCGGGCTCACTCCCACAGATCCATGTATTATGTTGGGGACCCCCAAGCTGGATGCAGTACTCCAGGTGGGGTCTCACCAGGGTGCAGTAACTATCTGCATTGTCATTCACAGCCCCCATTGGCAGGAGTCCTCAGCACTAATGTTGGGACACCCTCTTGCAGAAGGCAGGACAGTCCTGCAGGAGGGCCATGATGGGGAAAGGATCTCACCCCAGCACCCAGAACTACAGAGCTCCTTGTGATCGCTGCCCAGCAGCTCCCACCTTGCAGAAACACTTGGTGCTGTGGTCCTGGGGGCTGGAAGCCTCCATCCTTTGCAGGTAAAAACCGCCCCAGGAGCACAGCAGAGCCTCTGCCCCAGCAAAGAGCCATGCCAGGTGACAAGGAGGTGCTGCTCACACAGTGCAGAAGAGGAGATGGCCATGGCCACCCCTTCCCCTCCTGCCAGCCCCTGGGGCTGTGAAGCATCTACTTGCTGCTGGAGCTCCGCCACCACAGGAGAAACCCAGAGCTGAGAGAATTAAGCACACATTGCTCTGCACTGTGGCCGTAGTTCCCAACACATCACACCACCGACTCCATTTCCCAGAGAGACACAAAGTACGGAACCACTGTATTCCTTTTTTTCCTTTCTCTCTCCCCCACACCTTTTTTTTATTTTATTTTTTTAATTTTTATTCTTAGGATCCGCCTAGAAATCTCCAACACTGGCATGAGACAGACCAGCACCACGTCACAAGAAATCCCCTCTAAGCCTTTTGATGACTTTCATCTATTATTCACTTAGCGCAAATCCTTGCCATTAACAAACTGCACTAAGGGAATCCGAACTTTCAAAGCCACAAATCTCCTAATAACTATGGCCGCTTTGTACACGCTTCAGGATTAGCTATGTCATCTGGTTAGAAACTCAAAGCTGCTCTTCATTATTGGATTGAACCTGCCTGCAAACAGCGAGGAGATTGGCAATGCTGCCCCCGATTTCAGTGGCGCGGGAGCGTTCATTACATGACACCCTCCTCCCGGACACATCCAGCCCAGTGGCAGAAATTTATGCTGTGCTACTGTGCCAAAGACCCAGAAACCTCCCTGGAGCACGCTGACACCAATCCTAGCAGACAGCGTTGGAGGAATCCTGATGGCAAGCACGCTCGGGCTTCACACGGGCTCCTAGCACGCCAAACCGAGGGCTGCTTTACAACTATCCACTCCGTAAATTCAGAGTGCCTTGAGTTGCTTTGAAAAATAAGAGCTTATTTAGTCAATACATCGGTTTCTTCAAAGAGCCTTCAGACTAATTAGCCATACTGCGTTACTATTAAAATACAGAGCTTGCATGCAATACTCCTGACAATAACAGAGCTGATGGTATAGAATTAGCACAAACTCCGTCAGATGCGTTTTTCCTATAGGCTCCAAATTATATTTCAAACTGAATATTTTCCTTTCCTGTGGTGGATGTGGGAATTCACTTACTTCATTTGTAAGTTCAAAGCAATAATAATTTTTAGCCTATGTGCAGATCAAGAGTTTGAATATTCAACAGTGAGAGACGGTGTGAGGGGATGGAAGACAGACATGCAAGGCACGGAAAATAAAAACAAAAGTTGCAGTAAAAAAATAGAGAAGGTAAAAAAAATAAATGGTTCCTCTACTACAAATGAGCTGTTCCAGATGAGCTTTTACAGGATGGGGTGGGAGGGGAGGGGGTTGCTTCATTTAGTGTAAAGAACACACTAGCCAGAGGCAAACCCTCCCTCGCAGGTGCAGATAGGCTCTCAAGCAAAACAAAGTTTACAAACCCCCACAAGATATGCAAACCCCAGAGAAGCAGACTGCAAGCCTCACAAATTTTAATTCCAAGAGTTTCTGCCCATCCCTGCTTCTTACGGAGCGGGTTTATTTGGCAGATAAGCCTTTGCTACTTAAAGAAAAATCAAAGGCAACAGCATCACAGGGAAAGAAATTTCCTTTCCCCCTTTGACTACCATTCATCTACTTTAATGCAGGTTTACTTACAGCGGAGACCAGCAGGTATGCATCCGAGGGCTCAGCGCTGCTCCCGCTCCCCCCAAACTGGCTCCCGCTCTTCCTCCTCCTCCTCCTTCCCCATTGCCTGCCCCACCCACAGCACCCCAGCTCTTCCAGCTCACTTCCCTCCCCAAGGGAATCCCCGTCTCTTGCTCCAAAGGTGTTACAAATCTCCTTTCTTGAATTTCCCAGCAGAACCTGGCAGCCACTGGGGGTAAAAAAAAAAAAAAAAAAAAAAAAAGATGCAAGTCCCAACATG
>JAOQGH010000019.1:11845820-11866544 GCA_025769975.1 Gallinago jamesoni
CTTGGCCTCTTTACAGCCCTGTGAGTGGCCAAGAAAGCTGCCTGACCGTGGCAGCTGGGCACCGTGAGTCAGGGCACATGAATGTCCTTTAACCCCTCTCCCCCTGTGCCCCGGGAGCACTGGCTGCTCAGCTGAACGCAGCTGGGATTAGCTCTTCCCAGTGGAGGAAAACTCCGGGCATTCCCAGCAAGGTCAAACCTTCCCAATTCCCAACACCCTCCAGCAGGACTTTTTTTTTTTTTTCTTTTAAAAAAAAAAAGAGAAAGGGACAAAGAAAAGAAAGAGAAAGCCCCAAACACCAAGTAGACTTTCCAAATGGCCAACAAAGAAATGCAGCCATCAGAGCACAAAACGTGTTGTGATAGCACGGCACATAATACGATATAAATAGAGCACACATCAGAGCCTTAGCCGGCTTTACGCTTTGCAGAGCCCACAACTTTTGAATTCAATAAAATAATAAGCACCCTGACATTAATGCAGTCATCAGCGCTAAATAAAGCCAAGCTCAGTTGTGCTCCTTTGATCAGTCTTTTCATAAAGGCAGTACAAATAGTATTGCTGCTTTTCCGTATCTTAAGAGGCTTTTACATTTGGAAAGTGTTACAGGACACACCAGGAAAATAAGTAGTGTTTAGTTTCTTTTTCCTTTTGGGGCTTTTTTTGTTGTCGTTGTTTTTCAAACTGTAGAGAGAAAAGTTAAACAATCGGTCCAAACAACGTGTTTACTTAAGGGTTTATAAAACCAAAAAGCAAGTTTACTCCACATTCAGATATTCTGTGCTCCTGCCAAGCATCCCAACAGACCAAGGCCCTTGGAGATACAGACTCAAACTATAATCTTTCTGTCTGAAGCATCTGAATTTTAAAAGCCAAACACAAGGAAAAGCCCCACAGCTGGCTGCCCCCGCAGGGGTGACCCCCGGGCTGCAGCAAAGCCCAGGGTTCGGGTGTGCTGGGGGCAACGCTGCTGCCCCCTGGCCAGCAGCAGGGAGGCAGGTATCCACTGGACCCTTCCTCTACCCTCAAGGATTTTGGCAACCTGTGCCCTTACCTGCCCCCTGTGAGCTCAGAGAGCCTCCCGAGGGTCCCCGTGGCCATCGGCCAACAGGACTCCCACGCTCGCCAGGCCAGCGCGGCCTCCACAAACCCCCAGAAACTCCGGCTTCTTCAGCAATACCGATGCCCGGCAACGCCAGCCAGCGCCAGTCACTGAGCCACGCTGCTCGCCCTTCTCCTCCACAGCCTCCCCACAGGTTTTCACCATCCTCCAGCAAGTCAATTAGCATCGGGAAAAAATTTAGCAGAGCATCAACTTCGAGTTTTGCATCCCAAAACCAGATGTGCACGTGGGGGTGTGTTTCACACCAGAGGTTATCTCTCAGCCTCGCATGTGCTATTCAGTAGTCTGACCCAGCTTTATCTCGTTAAACCCATTTCTGCCAATTAGTGAAAAAACACTTCCTTCTGTTACAATTAATACTTACAGCCATTACCCTCCCAGATCACGATGCTTTACAGGCATCCTTAAATCCTCATGTCCTGCAGCACACGCGCTCCTGAAAGAAGCTGTTTTCACAAAGTTGGTGTTTTAAAATCCTACCATAAAGAGAAATCAAATTTAATCACAAAACGGAGGGGTTTTATCATAACTAAATACAGCAGCCCTTATCAGGGAGCACTGGGGCCTCTGACGCTGCTCCGTGTTTTGATTCAAGTCAAACACGGGCTACTTGGCCAGAGAGACTCAAGGGAGCACAACAGTGGAAAAACGTTCAGATGCCTCAACACCATTGATTTTTAGGAAGTCAGGCCCCAAACGATGTTGCATAAATCACACAAAAAGGCCTAAAAAAATGCGAGGAAACAAATGTGGGTTTCCCTGTCTCAGCTGAGTGCCCGGCTGCCTGCCCAGCACCTTACTGCACACCAAGTTCAACGCACAGGAGCACAGAAAGGGTCTGAAATGAGCATCCCAGTCCCTTCCCGACCCGATGGATTAAGGCAGCATTGGGGCGATATGGAGAGAAGGATGTTATTTTACCTCATTTTCCAAACGCCTCCAAGTTTCCATATTTTCCATCTCATTTTCTTGCTTCTACCCCCCCCAGCCATGAGTCCTCTGCCCCCAGCAGCCCCCACCAGGCAGCCTGCCCCCCACTTCCAGCTGCAAAAACTACTGCTAAGCCTCATCAAGGATGGAAGGAAGGAGACACGTTTTTTGCATAAAGCGCAAGGGTCCAACATACAATTAATGACAGGAAAAAAACCCAACCCACAAAGTGTATGAAGCCCCTGGCCTCAGGCTGAGCCCCAAGGGGCTTCACTGCTGCAGGGGCTCCTGAGAGCAGCCCCGCATCACCGCAACTCAGCCATCAGGTTAGCCAAGAAAACCTCTCCTGGGAGCAAAATTTCAGAGATGCATAGCCCTGAGAGCTGCCTGCCACGTCTTTCAGAAGCTCGCTTCACCCAGTACTTGTGGGGAACCAGCTTTTCACAGCACAAGTCCCAAGAGCTTTCCCCCCTCCCCACCCCCCCGAGAGCAACTTTTCCATTGTCAGTCCTCTAACAATGCTTTCTCTTTTTTTTTACTATTATTTTTTTTACAAAAGCTTTATAAATCCTCTACTTTTTCATCTGAGTGGAAACCACTATACAACAGCTTTAAACTTTTCTTTCTTTAAACCCAGCACTCCCTCCTCAGCTATAATCCTCCCATTGGAAAGATCCGTTTGCAAGTCCCTGCCTCCAGGCAGCAACATCACAGCCGCGATTACAGACCCCAAAAATCCAATCAAACACCCTCATCTTTTAGCTGAATGGCTGTGACTTTAATTGCATGACAATAACAAAAAGAAAATCCAGTGACAATCTGCAGTTATAAACCGCTCCAAACCCATGCCATTCCCAGGTTCAGCCTGCTTCATCTGCGGTGCCAGGGTCCTTTGAACTCTGGGGATGGCACATCTGAAAGCACCAAAGTGACTTTGACATCGGTGTCCCATTTTTTAAACTTTTCCAGGCACATGGGCTTCTGAGACCTTTTGGACTTTTGATCATCCTCCGGCTCAGTCTGGCTTTTCCTCCTCCCTTCAATTTTACCCACAATGGTAAACGTTTAGTAACTAGAGTGGCAGGCTCAAATTCTTTGTAGCATGGCACGAAGAGTGCCTGTATAACTGAAATGGTGGAATTTTAGTCCTAAAAATTAGAACTAATTTTTATCTCCAATTCCGTAAAAATCACAAATCAAGAATTCTTTGTGGAAGAATAAAAAGAAAGCAAGTTACCAGTGTCTGAATTAAAGAAAAGTCGGATTATCCTTCTCCTCAACAAAAAACAGGGAAGAATATTCAGTGATGATATAGTCAACACATTTTTTTCAACAGATGAAAAACATCCTCCCCCCGCCTTTTTAAGAAGCTGCAGTGAAGTCAGAGAAACTGCCACCATCCAGAACAAATCAATGACACACCCTGAATTCAGGCAAATCCAACAGCAGAGCTTTGGTCAGTCTGCTGCAGATGTAGGGGAAAGCTGCAAAGTTCAACTCAGGATCCTGTTAGTCCCAGCTATGCTTCAAGTTTGCCTTTTTCTTGCAGAAAATACAGGGGGAAAAAACGCCCCTTTGGAGTTTCCAGTCTTCTCCTTCCCCCATGCTACAGTCCAGCCCCAGAAATATTAATTTCTATAACCCAAATAACCCCTCATTTGCAGTGTCACTTCTAGGCAGTGCCTGGTACAGCTGTGATGCATGGTGGCAGCAGCCCACATACAGACAAGGCTTTCCCAGGTGCCTTCCTCCCTATATCTTTGAATAACCTGGCATCAGGGCTTCCCTCAGCTGGAGGACCACGCTATCTCCAAGCTGTAGCCGTAGCCCACAAAAGCCCTGAAATCACCAGAGGTGGGAAGCAAAAACTAATCCCTAAGCATCCAATCCCTTCAAGTTATGGTTTGGCAAAGATATTTTTTGAGCTACTGGTTTGCACTGAGGCTTCACCTCACAGAAAACAGTTAATAAAGTGGAAAGGGAGACAACAGCATTCCTTAAAAAAAAAAATAATAATAAAAAAATCTGGAAAGGAACAGCATGAGATACCGCTGCAGTTGTTTGAAAGCTCTGTCCCAATACACATGACCCAGGAGCCAACTCTTGCTTTAACAGCACTGTCCATTTAGAACAACATCCTAAAAACTGGGGGAATTTTTGGCTTTCATATTTGTATTTCTCTCCTTACTCTAAACTCTCATTTTTTCCCCTTTACTAGACAAGAAGCCTCGCTCTGTGCTGTTGACCTGACCTCATTCTTAACTATATGGCAGACATCTGCTTCCCTTGTTGAATCTCTTCCAGATGTGATAGCAGACGATACCAGCACTACTCCCTGCACACACCCCCTCTCTAGCAATTTGTTATGCTAATTAATAATCTGTCTTCAGAACAGACAGTAATCAATGAGACCTAATAAACACACACAAACCCCATACATCACAGACAGTTGTCATATTGACACAGCAAAAGGGGCTCTTGATGACACAAACAGGAGCTGGGAACATTACGACGCAGGGACCACAGATGAACCTACGTTGCAGGCTGAAATGTCCAAGCTGGCTTTGTACACTCCAACCACAAGCGTATGGACTTGCCCACAGCATAATTTACTCAGCTCTTCAGGCCACAGATCAGCAAGAAAGGAAACCTAGTGGTAGATCCCATAAAATGGGGTAAAAATTGCGCTACTGCTACTGCTGCCAAGCTACTGAAGCTCCTGCTATGTTAAAAAAAATAAAATAAAATAAAGGTGAAGGATTAGCTATATCCTGCGATACATAAGACCACAACGTCAGGCGTCATCTGTCCTTCTGCATATGGTATGAATCCAGCACAAATTAGATGGACCAGCTGGTCTAACAAATGCCCTCACCTGATCTGCATCGAATTGGAAGCACGAGGTGATCCAGGCACACACAGCTCCAGCATCAATGATCAGCAGTACCTGCCCCACAGACAGGTCTCCCACAGCCTTAATGGGAGGATTCACACATCTACCAAAGCATTTTTGCAGCACAACTAACAATAACTCCAAGCGAGGTCTCTTGATGCTCCAGGAACGACGGAAATACCAGAATTTACACCTAACAATCCAACCCAAGACAAAGAACCACTGCTACTCAAAAACGTGCTTTCCTGACAGCGTGCTCTCTCTTCCAGACATGGAAAAATCCTACCAACATCGTTTATTCATGGCCTCGGTTTGACCTGAACAAAGAGCTCGAGTAAGAATGAAGGAATCTGAGTCTTCAAGTCTTAAAAAGCAACCCAAATATTGCATGGGGTGTTGTTTTGTTTTTTTTTCACGTGTCCATTTAAGTGGTCTCTTGTGTACAGCTTTTCCCCTCTCACACAGCAAAATCAGCTGAAAATTAAACTAGTAGAGAAGTATTTGAATCTAGTTTCCAAAAGCTACTTCCAGAAGGAGATGCTACAGGTATGGAGAAGGAAACAGTCCCCAAGCCCTCACTCTTCCCCATTTCTGTATCAGACTTCAAGGAAAACATTAAAATGGGAAAAGATGTACATAATATCTTTACCCCTGCAGTGAAGCATTATTTGTAGCACCTTCAAATCAAAGTCACCAAGCATCACCATGAACGGCCCCACAGCGTTGCAACTTCTTCAGCTCAGCTGGTTGCCACCTCATCCCCAGCACCTCCACCCACCAACTCCAAAACACCCTTCAGGTGAGACACATCAGCTGGTTTAAAAGCTTCCACCACCAAACAAAGGACATGCAATGAATGCAGAAGTGAGGAACCAATTAGTATAGCTGAGGAGATGTTGCCATTTCACTCCTGAAACCGCCCACTTTTTATTTGATTGTCAAATTGGGTCTGGGCAGCTTCAGTCATAACATGCTTTGTGCTTGTACTCATAAATATCAAGAGCATGTAACTAAATCTAATACTTAAAAGAGCCCTCCCTATACTTTGAGCTGAAAGTATAATCACAGTGAATCTGGCATTTAAATAAAGTTACCATTAGCACAGGAAACACCCAGCATAAAAGTACCAGGTCAGGAAAAGACAGATGAATACAGAGAAGCAGCATGGGATTGGATTTAATGCCATGTTTACTAGGGGTCCGCTGTGCTGAGAAATGCAGAGAATTTCCTCTGGCAGGCCAAGCTCAGTTACAGGATTAAAAATGCAGGCTATGACTGAAAAAAAAAAAAAAAAAAAAAAGGAGATTTAATTATCCAGCTTAATTGGACAAGGAGGAAATCCAGCTCCACTGTAAACCGTGTGCTTCCAGAAGGCAGCAGACTCCTTCAGGAACAGCTAGGACACGTACATGGCTGTTAAGGGTTGAAGGGGTTCTCCTATTTCCCATTATAACAGGCAGGTGTCTATCTGTTAAATAGAGCAATGGAAACGGGCATTGGAATTTAAAAAAAAAAAAAAAAAAAGTCCCTCAAGATGAATTGGATTAAACTATACCAAGTCTGCAGATTAGCAAGAATTAGCCTCTACTGTCAGCAAGTCCTGGCAACGCTCCGACCCACCATCAGTGAACAACTCCATAAAATTTCAAGTCATGTTCACAATTATTAACCAAATCACATACACAACTGGCACCAGCAGACACAAACCAATCATACAAAAATTATCCTCCTCAAAGCAGGCATTATGCCCAACCCTACCACTGACTCACGAAATGCCCTGCAGCAGGTCATTTGATGTCTTTGTGCCTCAATAAAACAAGAATAATACTTTCTCGCCTTCATACTAATTGCCACTTAAGATCTATAGATGAGAAACACCATGGAAGTGATTACTAATAAATCACATCGTGATATTCATAGGCCAAAATTCCCTTTGCTCATCAGTCAGCAGAGAGTAAGTGCAGTTTCCTTTTAAGTTTAATCCAGTTCATTGTGGCTATTCTCACAACAGATGTACTTACTTTCACGGTCGCTTAGGGTTCCTGTGATGTCCTTCTCACCAGTGCACACCATTCAAACCAGCCTGTACCTCAGGTCCCCCACAGGGACGTAACTCACAGCCCAGGCTACTCCATGTTTCACCAGTCGCTATACTGGGAAGGGATATGAGCGCGTAGCCCCCCCCACACATACACACAGTGTCCCCGATGGTCCCGGAGCCACAAGGAGATGAGAAACAAACAAGCATTTTGCCAACAAATTGGACTTGGCTGACATCCCTCATTAATCCACATGCTAAACTGGATTACCTAAAGCTCGATGCACCCCTGTGCTCCGCACAGGTCACCAGCATTATCCCTCTTGTGCCATGGAGAAACCTGTAATGGGATAAACCACCTGCCCTGGGCCATACAGCAAATCCACGGACAAGCTGAGAGCAGAAGCAAGGTTAGGAGAACCACTGCCACCATGGTGCTGTGCCTACATGCTTTTGCACTCCCACCCATGTTCCAGGGCCAGGGCACACACAGCTGCATCATCGGCAAACCAGGTAAGTGATGCAATTAAAAATTACGTCCTCCCTAGGGACATGGCAAAGTCCCCATCGCTGGAGTTTTTCTATACGTGACTGGGCAGGGTCCTAGACAACCTCCCTTTCCTACAAAAAGTTAGACCAGATGATCAGTGCTTTTTAACATCTTTGTCGGTGACGTGGACAGTGGGATTGAGTGCACCCTCAGCAAGGTTGCTGATGACACTGAACTGTGTGGCACAGTCAACACGCTGAAGGGAACAGATGCCATCCAGAGGCACCTGGACAGGCTTGAGAGGTGGGCTTGTGAAAACCTCATGAAGTTCAACCAGGCCAAGTGCAAGGTCCAGGTCACAGCAATCCCAAGCACAAATACAGGTTGGGTGGAAAATGGACTGAAAGCAGCCCTGCGGAGAAGGACTTGGGGGTGTTGGTGAATGAGAAGCTCAACATGAGACGGCAATGTATGAAAGCCAACTGCATCCTGGGCTGCATCAAAAGAAGTGTGGCCAGCAGCTTGAGGGACGTGATTCCCCACCCCTACTCCTCTCTGGTGACACCCCACCTGGAGTACTGCGTCCAGCTCTGGAGTCCTTAGCACAAGAAGGACATGGACCTGTTGGAATGGGTCCAGTGGAAGGCCATGAAGATGATGAGGAGAGATCATGAGATGCTGGAGCACCTCTCCTATGAAGACAGGCTGAGAGAGCTAGGGTTGTTCAGCCAGAAGAGAAGGCTTCAGGGAGACCTTGTAGCTGTTTTCCAGTACCTGAAGGGTGCCTACAAGAAAGCCGTAGAGAGACTTTTTACAAGGGCATGTAGTAAAAGGATGAGGGGTAATGACTTCAAACTGGAAGAAGGGAGATATAGATTAGATCTTTGGAAGAAATTCTTTCCTGTGAGGATGGTAAGGCACTGGAACAGGTTGCCCATAGAAGCTGTGGCTGCCCCATCCCTGGAGGTGTTCAAGACCAGGCTGGATGGGTCTATGAGCAACCTGGTCTAGTGGGAGGTGTCCCTGCCCATGGCTGGGGGATTGGAATTAGATCTTTGAGGTCCCTTCCAACCCAAACCATTTTATGATCTTTTGAGGTCCCTTCCAACCTGAGCTATTTTATGAAAAACCAACCTGGGAGTGTGGCACGAAGGATTTGTTCGCAAGAGCATTGCGCTCTTGGCCAGTTTGGCCACATGCCCACACTGACACCGGCAGCAGCACAAGGGCAGGGTGAGCAAGCATGGCCACAACCAAGGAAAGGGAGGAGAAACATGACACTTCTGTTTTCCTCTGAAAGGATTCTCTGGAGGCTTCAGGAGATGCACCATGTGCTAATCCATTCCTGCATCTTTGCAGGAAAATAATGTGTGCAAACAGGCCTGAACACTGCTTTTGCTAAACAAATGCTCTCTCACTTGTTGCGCTTGCAAAGATGAATCACTGCCTCCTGCAAGCTATAATTTACTGGGAGGACATCAACCAGCTCTTTGTGGTAGGCAGGTGAAACCAGTGCCTCCCCATTTAATTGCCTGTTTTTCTTCAAACTCAAACCTGGTTGACTAGTAGGATCTCACAAGGATTACCAAACCCAAAAGACAGATTTAGTAACACATTAGCTGGGTACTACATCACTCATGAAAAACAAGACACCTTTGGAGGAGTTCCTTAAATTCAAAAGCTTTGGTTTGCTCCCTCTCCTAACTGATCCGAATGACCCAATTCTCAAGAAATAAGATCTTGTCTTTACCAAGAAAACCTTCATTGCCAAAGGTTTCAATGTGGGCTGAGGAGGAGGTATGAGTCAGATCAGATGCAACAAAGGAACATCAACAGCTAATTTACAAGAGGGAAGCGAGATGCATCCTGTTAAAAAAGCAAAATTTACGCTATGGAAGAGAAAACATTTGGAATCAGGCTTTAACAACATCCTCCCATGCAATTTGCAAGGGCCCCAACCGCAGAGCTGCTACACAGAAAGCCAGGCGTGACCTCCCTCAACCATTCTACTTATTTAATTAACATGTGGCCACAAGAGCTCATCTGCACACAGCCAGTGCCACGCACATGTGGCCGGCTGGCCAGAACACCCAGAGACCACCTCACCCACGAGACCCGCGGGGAGTTAGGTCTAAGAACACGCTGTTCGTGAATTACAACAGCAGGTCCAGGCATGAGACCAGCACCGAGCTTCGCGACCCAACCACGAGGGCACCGGCATATCCATCACGTGCTGCAGAGCAGCCCAAATGCCCTGGAAAACAGACCGAATCCAGGCTTCATGGCTAAATCACATGGGAAAGCATCCCCAGCGCTAGGACAGGACAGAGCCCTGCGGATGGCAAGGCACGTAAGGGCTCTTTGGTGGCTCACACATGTTTTAATGTCACCCTTGCTCAAGCCAGGCAGTTTCCATGGGCAGGGGAGCAGGGGGCACTGCGCCTTATTTCCTAGATTGTAAAGGAGATCAAAAGTGCTTCATTAGTTTAATGTCTACGTCTCGTTAATCCGCCATGAACGATCAGGTACGGCGCTGCTGAGAGCCCTGCAGGTGGACATCTGAGCTGCTTATGATGCTTCAGCTAAAGGAGGACAAAATCCCACCCCAAAGCTTGGACTGAGTGATTACATGTTTTAAACGTCATTCAAGAAGGTCTACAGCTTCTTTTTATACACAAGGTCAGACTAAATGGAAACAACTGCCCTTCAGACCTGATAATCTCTCTTTTTGCATACACTATAATTTCTATCCCTTTCTCCTTATAATTCTCCTCTGTTTCTGCTACTGGTTCAGACATTAGAAATAATCAGGATATTTAGGACAATTCAGCTTAGATCAACTAATTCATCCTACCCTCCAGGCTAGAGGAATCACTAAGGACTAGAAAATTCAGATATATGTCATTTGTCAAAGGCACTTTGACTGTATTTATTGTATTGATACAATGAGCTTATCGGGTCTTCCCCGATGGAGAGGCTATCAATGGAGTATCAAAGGGAGATCCATTTTCCCATTACAATACAATGTCATCTAACATAAGTACATAGACTATTTGTGTCACAACATCACATGTTTACCAAAGGAAATAAAGGACACGAAGGAGAGAGGAGGCATGAATTCTCCAAACATAGTGCTGTCCAGACAGTAGGAAACACTGCAAATACCGTCTTGCGTATCTGGAGCTGAGCCTTTCTGAATAAATTAGCATTCAGCCAGTGAGGACACATGGAAGGAAACTTTGCAAAGTGCCAAAAACAACTTGTCTGAAAAGAATTCAGTAAATAGATTCCAGTGTCTGACAAGTGTAAGCTGCACTGAATATTATCAGAGAGAGCAATACCTCTTAATCATGTGGACTGCTTTTCAAAATGGTGTCTTCTATCAGCTGAAGTCCAAGAAAGATCATCCAAAGGGTCCCAACCAGTCATGGTGACAGACGCTGCCAAACCAGAGTACTCAGAAGTCGTTGCCTGAACCTTATCAATGTGTTATTTATTTTTACAGACTCATTCCAGATTGTATTTCTGGCACAAGGGGTAAGATCAAGAGCATTTCTTTTAAGAAATGAAGCTAATGAGGATAATTAACGCAACTCCTAAATATACAAACCACACAGATAATGAGTCTCATTTGAATTTTGCTTTTCTGGCAAAAAAGCAAACAGTTTGATCTGACCAGTTTGATGGGACTTCTGCCTCATCAAAAAAAGACCAACGCTCTTCCTTTACCTAAGGATTGATAACCAAGCCAGCAGTCTTCTCCAGTGCTTTGAGGACAATTTAGGCTCCGCTTTAGCTTATTCCTTAACTTCTGCTTCTTCTGCCAAGCAGCCGGCAGCCAGGAGAAGGGGATGCCCCATTGCTCTCGCTGTCAGCAGCATCCACACCGCATATTCATCCCAGGTCCCACACAAACACAGGTTCCCCCCCTTGCACAAGGGAGCAACACAATGGGACCCTGATCCAAAATTCTGGGGAGAGACCGAGTCAGCACTTCAACCGTGAGGTCTTTCAGAGTGCAGGACTTTGAAAGAACAGCAGATACTAGATAACCATACTCTCCATGGCAATGAGGGGAAAAACACGAATAACGCAGTTATTTAATTTCTTTGACTAGGTGAGAACAATTTAGTACTTATGCTGATCAATAATGGCTGGAATGTAATCTATTTTGGTACAGGCCAACAATGGATATTTGGATAAACCAAATAAAAATGCCATGTGGATAGGGTCCCTCTCATGGTGCCCAACTTGCAGCAAGAAAGCAGAGCAGCCAAAAAAAAAATCACAGCACAGCTCATATGATTTTTGATCCAAATGATTCACCTCAGCAGGAGACTGTACTAGAGACACAAGAGAGACTTCATAGACCACCCTCAGGAGCTATTCACCTAAACCTCCCCTGCCCGTACACACACGTGTACTTTTTCAGAGTGGTTTCTCATGAGTATTTGTTAAGTGGCCCAGCATCCTCACTACTACACTGCCTGAAAAAACATCTTCTGTCCATCACCACATGGAGCTCTCATGTCATGGCCACAGAGCTCCTGTGGCCACCCCTACAATTTCCTCCATCCCTGCGAGTCACCCACAACAGGCAGGTCTCCAACACCTGGAGCAGAAAGGAGGAGGTATGCCTGTATTACTGCTCACCTCTTCCAGCTAAAGCAGTCCATCCCCCTGCAATTGTAAAAGATTTACAGCACCCAGAGGAATCTCACATCCTGCACTCTAAGGCAGAAACCGCTCTGAACCCACTACCCGCTGAGAAGATATCCCAAAGCCTCATCTGCTAACAAATTTTGGCATTTGATGGGAGGCAGCAAATGGCATGCTCCCAAGGTCTCCTTTCTCTGCTCTCAATACTTCTTTAAAATGCATCCATATGGTTAGATTAATACGGATGATTTTTTTAAGCTGGTTTTAAAATGCTTTCAATGCACATGGAAAAAAGAATCTATCATGGGGAATCCCTGCTGTTTAAAACATACTTTAAACAGAACAATATAGACTGTAATGGTCTGTCATGCAGATGGTAACTCTGTCCAGAGGTACCAGCGAGGCGATGGATCCCTGTTAAGTTCCCACCTGGCCAGGCACATGGGTCTGATCCTTGCACACGAGCCCAAGGCTGCATCTACAAAGCAGGTCCCTCCTCACATGTACCTGTGGCAGCACGTGCGGGCAAGAGGCAGAAGACATGCCACCACTAAATGTACTGCTCACGCCCAGCAACTGCCATAATAGATCCTTAATCACGCAGAAGAGGCCACATTTTTTCCTCAGTTTACATCCTTAATATTAAAAGGGACTGAGATGTAATTGTTTTTGAATGGGGACACCTAGAATTGGTTGCCACAACCTAGGTTTGTGGCCACAACCTCAGACGCTCAGGCTTGAACCAGCAATAAACCCAGTCCCTTAATGCACTTCTACTCCCAGGGCACACGGTTACCCCTTCCACCTCTTTTCCTTGCTAACAGAGAAGAGGACTTTTGTATCTGCAGAGTCCGAACCCACCCTTAGGCCTGCCCGCAGCAGCTGGGCTGAGTGAAGGAGCAGAGCAAGGCTCAGCACCACCATCAGCCTGGATACTAGAGACCACAGGACCACAGACACCTTTAGAGGGATGCAGTATAAGGTACAAGTAACTTTTACTCAACAGCCCAGCCTTGAAAGCTTAGATCAAGTCAGGCCTATTTAAGGTCCAAGCAGCCTTTACTCATTTTCCTTCCCTCCATTAGCAAGGACACCAACTGGCCCATCCTTGTGGTCGTTTTCCATTCCCCTCTTCTCTCAACGTATAAAATGTCTCCATGGTTTTTCCCTCTATGTGCTATTCCACCCATTCAAAGTCCTCCTCTCCGTTTATTTCTTACACGACACCCAGAGGTTATAAATCTGGAGCGCTCTCTCTCAAAGACTATATCTTCACAAACAACCACTTCCCAGTCATTTCCTCTCTGGAGTCCCCTGGCACATCCTGTTTATTCTGTATCTATCTTGTTTGCATTGCAAACTCTTCAGAGTAAGGACTTTCCGCATTTTGTGTCCTCTGCTGCTGGAAATGCATGGCTGGTGCTGCCTGGTTCATAGCTTTTAAGGCCAGAAGAGACAACTGCAATTATCTAGTCTGACCTTTTGCATACCACATGACAAATTTCATCCAGTGACTTCTGCATTAAGCCCCTGATAATCCTCGAGGAGGTATGCTGCTAACAGATTGCAATGACCACACATTTTCCCCAATTTAGCTGCATATTTAGTGTTTCTCTCCTTCACGTTAAACTGCTGAAAGTATTGGAAGGATTTATCCCATGTTCAAATTTTAGGAGACATTCTAAAATACACACTTACCTTATTTCTATGATGTCTGCACTAAAACAGTTGTTAATTACTCATTATACTTTGCGTTTGCCTAGTTCAAATTTAATGTACTTGTGCTAAGATAAGATTTGTTCAAGAAAATAAAACTATAATATAAGCCAGAGACTTAAAATCCTTCTTTGAAGAACGTACGTCTGTAAAAGATTAAAGAACTGAAATGATCTGAGAACAAAGTAATGGGAGAGAATGAGCTGATGGCATTATTGGCATGCAAGGTATTTTTTGTCTTAAAAATGTATATACAAAAAACCTTTCATACACTCTGAATACCTGTATTAACTTTAATGTACAACATGCTATAAAATGATCATCTTCTGAAGGAAAAAAAAAAGATTAAATTCCTTTGAGCCAAATATTAAAAGCATTCTTAAAGCAAACAGACACAAGAAGAATTCTCACAAAAAAAAATCTGTTTTTCATCTGTTCAAAAAATGTACTGGCTTCAGCTAAAAGTCAATCAATCAATACCCAAAGAAGAAGAAGAAAAAAAAAAAGCTCTATCCAGTTATAAATAGTTTTTTAACTACAATCATCTGGCAGTGGAGCACCACTGACCTAACTTCATGAGCATCTGTCAGCTGGTGATGGCCACAGTGCTGTCAGGACAAGAAAACAGCAACTCTCTGCTCATTTAGTCAGCGTCAATCAGAGAGACTCAAAGCGACCAACCACAAATCACACAGCAAGTGGCAAGAGTCTGGAGGTAAAAAACAAAAACAAAACCAAAAAACCAATAAAACAATGTACAAGGAAATGTTGGAGCCTGCCCTACCCTGCACGTAACAGACAGAGCTCTCAGAGACTCCAAGGTACCAAAAGGCTGTTAGTACAAGGTGGACGATTTTACTCCATCACCACTGGGTAGTTATCCACCAAACTCAGGTTTTGTTATTTCTTCTAAAAAAAACAAAAAAAACCCACCCCATATTATCTCACCCACATCTGAAGCTTCCATGAACATGGCATCGTACAAGGCATGATACAAGCACAACTAAAGCACTTCCCCAATTTTCTTCTAATTGCCATGACAACTCTGTTTATTTGGATCTAAACATCATCCTGCGATGTTTATAAGGCAAACAGTAGTGAGGGAGAATGGGAAAAGGAGAGCCAGAGAGACACTCATTTGGCAAACTCTTGTCCAAACCCAGTAATGCAAAAACCCTCAGTCAACAGCTGTAATGAAAAATAGAGGGGAACTAAGAATCAAATCAAAACAAGTATTCTTTGCCATGTGCATATTTTTTTAACAAGGGCAGCAATCCTCCTGTGACTCCAGCAGCTCGGAAAGCCAGGAGAGCTCCACCAGCCCACCCTCACCATCCCCACCTCTTGGGAAGCGGGGTTCTGATGTGTGTCCTCACCAGCTCTGCTTGTGGGCTTCCAGGGCTCGCCGAAGGCACGCTGATTAACTGAAGATCTACAGCGCTTTCAGTAACAACGGTGCTTCCAACTGTGCTCATAAATATCAATTATTAAAGAGCTTCGCAGGACACTGGCGGTTACTTGCAGTGTATCTGAAACTCCCGTTTCCCTGCGAGGTAAGGCTAAAATGACACAAGCATCACTCAGACCACTGTGAAATTCTGCTGCAGCCTCTGACTGTTACTGCCTGAACAGCCTGGAGCTCAGGGAGCTGTGTTTGTGGGGGGTGGTACACGCTGGACAGACAACCCCTCCACAGCAGCACCATCCCATAATTTCACAAAATTATACAAGTACATGCAAACTCTGACAAGTGCAAGATAAAGTGCACAAAGACTCGATGTCCTCGCTATCGTCCCACAGTGCTGGAGTTTGTTGGATCCTGAGGGAGGGACAAGCACGTTCATGCCACCCCACTGCACCTTCACTGACCCACCACCCATCCTCCCCAGACAGATGCTAACCCCCAAACCCCCATCACCACCTTTTCCAAGCCCAATGCAGGTGCAAGTGTGGGATCTCTACTCTGCAGAACAGCCAACTTCAACCAGATTTAAGACTCAGCAATGCAGACAAAAAAAAAAAAAAAGAAAAAGAAAAAGAGGAAGAAAAAAGTAGCCTAATTTACAGTCCTGCCATGGTTAAGATGAAGAACTGAGCAATTGTTTTCAGACACAATAGGCAATTGTGGAAAGAAATGAAGAGTAGAAGATCCTGCAGCCCATCTCAGAGACTACCCAGCAACTTGGAAAATGGTCTGTCACTTCATCCATCAGGAATTTTTACCACCCAACTGGCAATAATATGACCCTGCCTGGTGGGGAGCAGACATGGAGACCAGGACTGACCTCGAATCAGAATCGAACTTCACCCCTCCAAACATTGACCAATTTGCCTGCACATTTCCCAAAATGTGGGGCCCATTCTCTTTAAAATCTTTGTCAATGATCTGGACAAGGGGATTGAGTGCACCCTCAGTAAGTTGGCAGATGACACCAAGTTGGGTGGGAGTGTTGATCTGCTTGAGGGTAGAAAGGCTTTGCAAGGGGATATGGACAGACTGGCTGGATGGGCCAAGGCCAATGGGATGAGGTTCAATGAGGCCAAGTGCCAGGTCCTGCCCTTGGGTCACAACAACTCCATGAATGCCACAGGCTAGGGGAAGAGTGGTTGGAGAGCTGCCTCGTGGAAAAGGACCTGGGGGTACTGGTCAACAGTGGCCAGCAGTGTGCCCAGATGGCCAAGAAGGCAAATAACATCCTGGCTTTTATCAGGAACAGTGTGGCCAGCAGGACTGGGGCAGTGATCATCGGAATGGGCTGCTCAGGGAAGTGGCTGAGGCACCATCCCTGGAGGTATTTAAAAGATGGGTTGACATAGAGCCTAGTGATATGGTTTAGTGATGTTTTTTTTCAGTTAGGTTGATGGTTGGACTGGATGATCTTAAAGGTCCCTTCCAACCTAGACAATTCTACAATTCTATGAAAATTACCCTTACAAGGAGACCACTTTCAGTTAAACACTCTGCAGGCAGTGCTCTGTTTTGTTTTCTCCGCAGTGGCCAGTGAATCAGTGGAGCAAAGATTAACTAATTAGCTAATTATGCTGCTTCTCCTGCACCAGGGACTGGCTACTACCCTGGTTTCAACTTCTCCAAATTTTTGACAAAGGATGCCTGTCCCATGCACACTGGTGATCTTTCCTGCCTTGGAAGAGCTGAAGAACTGTTCTGTAAGCACCACCAATCACACAAACCAGATGCAGGCTATGGCAGAAGTCTGGTTGGGTCCTGTCTGCCATCAGCACGGTCTCCTACAGCCTCTGTGCTAGGATTGAGACATGCAGAGTTTCAATGCCTTCATATAAACCCCACAGATGCAACTTCTCCCCCATCCCCCTACCCACCCAAAAAAAAAAAGAAAGAAAATGCTCTTTTTAAGGGACCCTCCTGCTCTCCATTGAACAGAAGGGATGCCGGATAGTATCCAAATGAGCCAATAAACATGGAAAGCCCTGAACTTGCAATTACAGCAGCCCATGAGGACAGAGCGCCACCACAGCTCCAGGTAGATCAGAAATCACAGAAGAGCTCCATCACAGCCCCACGATGTACCTAGGGTCGCAAAATCCATCGTCACAACTGCTATCTCTTGCTTGTTTAACTACCCACACAGAACCAGTTTTGTTAGGACGTCGTGGAGAGACGAGTCATACAGGCCAAAGGCAAATGTCTAAAAACAGCAGCAGGGTGGGGATTATTTTTTGTTGTTATTGTTTTGGAACTGCTGCAGCAGCCTTTCTGACACAGAAAAATAAGTTTTCCACAGAAAATAGCATGCTTAAAGGGATCTGCACAACTAACTTAACATCTATAGGTGCATCAAAAATACCATTAGCTTCTGAAGTGACTTTTTGGGACTGGTCACGCTTGGACTTATCAATAAATCACAGCAGTCCTTTCTAAGGGAGCCACCACCTCTAGCTGCATCTGCAAAAAAAACGCACAGAGGTTAGACCTGCATGGCAAACCATTTCTCTAAAAAATCACCTCAAAAAATTCAGGACATGGTGTATTTCATTTCCGTACCATCTTTGCAGAACGTGGTTAGTTAATCTCACATTTAACCCTCCGTGCCAACATTTGTACAGTTTCCGTTGCCGCGCTGGAATCTGCACATAATGTGATCTGGCTCGGCGCTCGCGGTGCTCCCGGGATCAATTACCATTTTATACATCAGTGTTTCATTACTGAGCCGTGAATGTCCTCCAGCCAATCATACCCTCAGCTCTGTGCTTCGAGAACACAATTTTTGAAAATTAGGTATTTGGCAAGATTTACTGTAAGGAAGGAAAACTACCCGACACATACTGTTTTGAATACATCCAGCTTCCATTCACAAATACTGCCATTGCAGTGGCCACTAGACATTTTCAGTGATGTGATTAAAAAGAAAGAGCGATGGTAATTGTGCAGTGGAAACGCACTCTCATCTGTCACTTCTCTTGGAAAATAATGAGCTCTCTTCCTCGTTACATTCACTGCAATGTATCTTCGGAAAAGTCTTATAGAGATTAATGCTCAATTGCTGTAAATGAGCTTAGCCTTATTTATTCTGGGAGAGGATCTGGCCCCAAAGTCCCGATAAGCCATTGCTCCACCATCCTTATTAAAGGAAAATCCTACGCGGGAGCTAAGGCAGGACTTTGGCCCCACGTCTCACCCGTAAATTCAGCGACGGAGACTTGGCATGCTTTATATCAACAAGCCAGGCCTAAGCGTGTACTTTAAATGAGGCTAAGACACACGACAGCAAACACTATAAATCTCAGCACAATAAGACAAATTCAATGTTTCCGCTGCTCCTCCTGGGCTTTGCCGGTTCTTCCCCGAGCGCGGCGCGAGGGGGGCGGCCACCCCACCCGGGCACGGGATAGACAGCGCGGGAAAACACACTTCCAGGTGATGCAAAAGCTCGCAATACCTGATCCACCAGCAGCAGCTCCCTGGCGGGGGCTCTGGGGATGGGAAGGACCGGCCGGGTCCCCGTGGGGCTGGAGGCAGCGGGGAAGGAAGCCGTGGAGCTGTGCCGGGGGGGGGGGTCGGGGAGGGAGTGAGGAAGACTCCGGGGAGGGAGCAAGAGTGCTCTTGGAAAACCGCTGCGATTTCAGCCGTCTGTTTTGAAACTGCAAGTGCTGTGAAGTGACAACACGCGAGCCACAACCACATGTTAGAGGGTTTGTTTTAAATCACGGGGTCAAAATAAGAATCCATTATAATAACTCCGCTCCACATTCCCAGGCTGGTATGCAGCTACGCAACCCACGCAAGGCCACAGCTGTGGCAGCGAGGTCTCGAAAATCTGCTCCAACGGATAGGAGAAAGCACCAGAACCGAAAAGGAGGACAATGCCAGAGGTCCCAGGCAGGCTGGTGCAATCACCCCCACCCAGCCTTTCCCCTTCCCATCACCATTTGCACCCCAGCTGCATCCAGGCGGCGGGACAGAAACTGGCTGGCTGCTTGGGAAGGATGTTTTGCACGAGCTTCACGGTTCAGCAGATCTGAGGCTGTGGCTCCAAGCCTCTTAACGCTGGCCACCCAAAGAACAAGCGTTGCCTTAAATAACCCTTGTTGAGAACTGGGGCTTTCCACACCTTGGTGGGAAAGTAATTGGACTTCAGGCAGAAAACGTTTTTAATTAAGTGATAAAAACCTTCCACCACGCAACTTAAATGGATCAGCCTCCACTGATCCAAGAGACAGTTTAAAAAAAAAAAAAAAGACCCAAAAAAACCACCCATACACTGTAAGATGATAGACAAATGATTAAATAGTAATGATGCCATAATACGGCTTTTCCATGACTTTAATAGAGATTCTGTGAACCCAGTGTTGGCATTCTGATGAGCAAAAATGTGCAGATCAGCAGCAGGCAGCAGATGTCAGGCATTTAAAAAAAAAAAAGAAATTAAAAAAAAATTCCTACGTTTAGATGATTCTTTAACAGAAAAAAGATCAGTTGAATACGGAGTCCTCTTCCATATACTAATACAAGGACAAAATTCTAAATTGTGTCTTCAAGTACCCACACAGAGAGCAAATTGTCACATGTGGATTTTTGTGGCTGGCCAGCAAATGCTGTTGATTTTCAAACCAGCGTAGTCTGGACTCTCACTGCCTGAACTGAACATCTTGCAGATGACACTGAGCTCCTAATCCCCCACCGAGCCATCAGGAATGGCTTGTTTGCTCATTTTACCTGCTAGAATTCTCCAGGTGAGCTTTAAAGCTACTGAACAAAGGAAATATAGCAGTTAAAAGTGGATTTGTAATACTTCAACTCCCTTGAATGCTCCCTCAAAGTGACCATCATTCAAGTACAGCCCTCTCTCTCTGATACTCGTATGTGTGTTCATGAAACATATAAAGCTAATGCCCTAGATCTGTCATGTTCTCCATTAATAATTCAGATTATTGACCATTTTAGGCATATATGATGTATGCTTCAAAATTTAGCCTTTTTTTTTTTTTTTTTTTTTTTTTTTTTTAATGACCCACTTGCTGTATTTGCTGGTTTTAGACAGGGCTGCACTGCCTGCTTAAAGTTGTGGAAGACCACAATACTCCTTTCCCAACTGGAACTGGGCTTGGACAAGGACCACAGAGATGATGTCTTCTGGTCTTTTGGCACTGGCTATAGAGGAGGACACAACTGAAGGTTTTCAAGACAATTTCTGCCAGATAACAAGTGAGACTGTGAAAATACTATTTCAGTAATGCCTTCAATGCTTAGAGCTGACAGAATTGATAATTTTCAGCTCCGGTCATTCCTACAGCTAATATGAGTATAAATTAGAAATGCCACCCTCACTTTATGTTCATATCACTGGTTTCATGTATCTATAATTTTTACCTTGTTTTTTTTTGTTGGGGGGGGG
>JAOQGH010000019.1:11869522-11899127 GCA_025769975.1 Gallinago jamesoni
CCAGTAGCTCCTTGTCCCTCTTGAACTGGGGAGCCCAGAACTGGATGCAGTATTCCAGTTGTGGCCTCACCAGTGCCTAGTAGAGGGGGAGAATGGCTTCCCTTGACCTACTGGCCACCTTCTTCCCTATGCAGCCCATATTTCCTATATTAAACAACCACTGGGTTGTTTAATAATCACTGGGTTGTTTAATAATCTGTGCTCACATTGTACGCTTCCAAGCATACTTTTTGACCCTCCAACACTGCTGTGGTGCAAGAGGAGATTCAGGAACAGACTCTGCGAGCTTTTAAACTGGAGAGCCTGCCTGGCTCTAACCAGTGGACGGTATTTTCCAACATCATTCAGACGAATTAAAAAGAAGACAGCAGGGGAGGAAGCATCTGTCTGGCCATTCATTATTAATGAGAGGATCAAATCTAAAACTCTTTCTGACACCGATACAGAAGCCCTTTGGTATGATCAAATTATTCTCTTTACTCCTCACCCTCTTTTTACACAAACCGTCTCCAGCAGCCAGCCTCTTCTCCAAGTCCAGGTCAGGTGGGACAATGGAAAAGCCCTGCAATTTCTAAATGACTTTTTAAACCTTTCCAATATCCTTTTACACTGAACATACTTTGAGTATTGAAGGAAGACAGGCTTGCCTTTTTGCATTCATTTAAACCAGAATTAAATGACTTACTTCAAAGGCAAGACTTTAAATCCACTACTTCTCACATGACCTAATGTCCCAAACTATATCAAAGCAAAAGTCCATAGCTGTCAGATAGTTAAAAATATCTACCTACCTATGAGCCCTTAAAAACACAGAATTTTGCAGGAGAACAGAAAAACCTTGCTTAAGGAATCAAGTTATTACAAGCTTGTTGAATGATGGAAGAGCTATATTTAAAGAGTTTCTTGAAGAATGGTGCTCGTACAATCTTGCAATTGTCCAGCATCCTCTGCACGGCAACACGCCTAATCATCCTTTGGATCTCTTCCCTTTGCTGCAAAGCTCAGAGCTAGAGCTGGGAAGCACCACTGCGAATTTTCAGAGTATTCAGAATTCATTTTTGACACCATTTATAGAAGTAAAAACCTGGAGTAACATAATTAAAGTCAGTGATGCTTTTCTGGATTTACTTTACAGTTGTGTAACCACAGCGGAAATCTAATTTTAAGTATGCAGATTCCTAGAAACATCCCCTTACCAAGTTTTAAAATAGCGTATCTTTCACACACACAAGCACACAGAGAACTAGCCAAAACTACAGGCATCTAAGTAACAGGATTAGACTTCAAATTTACATTTAGGTACCAAAATAAGTGGCCCAGTTTTCAAAAGCCCTCACTAATGTCACCTACTCCTGTGACCTTGAAACAAGCACTCATCTACCTACACCTCAATAGCCATAACCCCAATTTTCTCAGTATAAAGGCGCTCTGAAGAAAAGGACTGGGCTTCCTTGTAATATTTTGAACACTCCTACAATGTGCTGTACACTCCAGTTCTTTCTGAAAACAATACTTACATAAAATAAGAGACAAAAAACACCACTCTTCTCAAGACCTTTCTGTGGGAAAGACCTCTGCAATAATTATTCATAAAACAAGAAAATGCAAATAACATGTTAAGTTTGGACCATATTGTCTGCAGGAGTCATGAATCCAGAATTACAAACAAACCACAAACATCTGATGTTCTAATACTGCAACTCTGGATTTAAAAAACAAATGAACCTAACAAATTATTTAAATTTACTTTTGATAAGCACCAAGAAAACATACAGCTTAAAAACCTACAAACTGAATACTGTTGGAAGATGGACTGATGTGATTTTACTGTGTTACTGAACAGGCCACAATTAAAGGAAAAAAAGAAAGGAAAAAAAAAAGAAAGAAGCTGTTTTCTATTATCTCTTAACTCTGAATTAAGACCAGCAAAATTATTATTATTACCAGATTTAACAAGATGCATTTCCATATCACTATTCCCAAAATCCATTAATCAACTGTAATCTGACCTAAGCACTGGAAATAATTATCAGTCTTCTCTGAGTGCTCCCAAGCAACTGTGCCAAGTAGAGCTTAAGAAGGTACCTTCTGAGAAGATCCTTCCTCTCAGCTTTGCCAGATCTTGTAACACTGTTCACTTACTTATCATCACCAATGGTCCCTTTCCCTTCCCAGTAAACTGTGTCTCCTTTAAACCTATGGATGTTCAGATAACAGTTCATATCTCCATGGCCAATAGCTACCTGGAGGCATCTGCCTTCAACACTACATAGTCACACTTCAGTCATTCTCCATGAAGGGTCAATTTAGCTGTGTGAAGCACTTCAACTCATTGGCAGGGCTCAGCTTTCCTCCATACAGCCCTGACTGACAAGCAAGAGCCCACATGAAGCCAATTACCCATCACCATCTTAGGGAGCACATCTGTGAAACCAGGACATGGCTTTGACCACAGCCAGCAGCATGGTGCACCCAAAATGCAGGTGGATTCCACAGCTGGAGTGTGAGTGTCAGCACTCTGCAGTTTTAGTTTACCTCCTGTTCGTTCTCTCAATTCCACACAGAGGCTTTTGTGGCAACAAAGGCTCTCCGTGACCTCTGAAGGACACAAGCCACTGAACCATAGCCCTGCCATTCCTGCCTCTGTTCTCTTAACCTCCAGCTGAACTACAGCAGCCTCCCAAAGCTTGCACGCCAGACTGCATTTTTCTTCCCCAAATTGAAGGTTAACCCTGCTGGTAGAAACTCGCTGGAAGCAGTAAGCTGTCACCTCTCAGAGACAAGATGCTGCTGACGCTGATGCTGACCACAGCATCCATTTCCTTCTGCGGCCAGACCTCTTGGAGCAGGGATCTGGGAGCCTCAAACCACCATACACACAGTCATCAGGAGCAAAGATGCTGCATTCAGCTCCCTGAACAACACCAAGGACATGAACAGTGCTCACCAAGAAAGCCTGTGCGGCCCCGGCCCAAGACCCCTCTGACTTTTCTTGGGCAACATGTGATCATGCTTCTGGAGACAGCCAGATTTTATGGCCACTTCTGAGGTTTCACACAAGCAAGCTGGATGTGATGGTCCTCTGTTTCCAGCAACATCTGGACAGAGTAAAACACTGCAGCCTTTGGTCCAGTTCCTCTCAGGTTTTTTGGCTGATTGAAAATTATCTATCAAGAAAAAAAGGAGGGCAGAGTGCAGGCAATACAGATAGAGCAAGTTCAGCTTGTTGGAATGCAGTTTTCTCCATGCAACTATTAAGTATTTTCTGCCAGGACTGTAGGACCTACACCCAGCCAGCAGGGCCTGTGCTCTCAGTATAACTTCAGGAGATACTTGCCTCCTGGAAATCTCCATACAAGCTTCAGCACAATCTAGATGCCAGAGCCCAGATACATACTGGGCAGCTTTACTCTTCAGGGACCTCTGCTACCACCACATTTTGGTTAGGAGACTCATTTTTTACCCATTTACACTACATACGACCTCACTAAACCTTCACTCAGTCTGGGGCAAAGGTTTCAAGTGCAGCAATCATTGTCATGGTAGTTCTCATGTATCCCTCCGGTGTTTTAAAAAACTTCAGTGCTGAATTGAGCCCCAATTAAAAATACATACATCATGTTATGGTCTATAAATAATTATTCCATGCTTTGCCTAATCACGTGGTTTAGGCAGCCATTGTCTCTGCAAAGACAAGGAGCAAAGCCTAGAAAGCAAAGTCTTGCCTTCAGGCATTTTAAATATTCAAGTTTCTGAGCCAATGTTCTTATTGGGCTGAAAGAACAAAAGAGCAAGTCCATTCAAAGCAAAAACACATAACAATCTTTGCCATGCCATACACTATTGGTATATTAACCACACACTGGACTTACAGGAACTTCATACGCACTTTCATGTATTATGCTGTTCAGATGTGTGTAACAGCAGATGAGATTTAAAAGAAGCCAAGCAGGCTTTCTGAGACAGGCCAAAGATTTAAGAACATGCGACAAGCCGACTCCCCCACATAAGCCCTCATCATAATCATTCTTTGTAACAGGATATAACCACTGAAAGGAAAAGACACAAAACAGAACCACCACACAGCCCTGTTTTCCCCCAAAACTTTCTTCCATTAAGCTTCAGCTTCAAAGCCAGCCATTAACCACTGAGGCCTCATTTAAACCAACAGATTTTTTAGAACTAAAAAAAGGGCTACTGCAATGTTAGGCTGAAATATTATAAATGAAATACAAATTTTCGTTGGTTTTCTTTTTTTTTTTTTTTAAAGCAAGAGCAGCACAGGCAAGAATCCAGATATTGACAACTACAACACTAATCCTTCAGACACTTAAGCAGCTATGTAATTGCTTATATCAACAGACATACAATACATCTGTCTCATCATGCACTTAGAAAAAGGCTTGCATCAGGAGCTAAAGCATGTATATGTTGTCACCAGAATATCCCCAAACACTCTTTGATATATATTCAATATTTAACATGCACTTCAGCACAAAATAATCCAACCCACCTCTTCATATTTGAAAATACTTTTTTTAAACACTTTCAGCTTCAGAATCATCAAAGCATCCCAAGCAAGACATTAAGATCCTGCCAAGGAGAAGGATTTGATAGCCACATCACTGTACTATGTGTCTAACCACACAAAAAGATCCATTTCAGTGCTGTGATGACTAATGTTTCATTATGAGCAACCGCCAGCCAGGGAAGACCCAGCACCGAGAGGAAAATACAAGAGAGAGAAGGAAATACTCTAAAATTGCAGAAAAAAAATACTCTTCCCAAGCAGGAAAACTCATGAGGAGTTGCAAGCAGGCACTGAAAACGCACCAGCCAGGAAAGCCAGAGCATGACAAAGTGTTCTTCTTTCCACCAAGCACCAGACAGAGCAGGTATACCCTTCCCAGCCACGTTCTCTTGTTCTGCCAACAAGCAAGCACGGACCTGATTAAATAGTGGCTCTTTCCAAACAGTTGCTAGTGTGGTCCAGTTTGTGAAAGGTGGGTAAGGAAAGCAGGAGCAAGGCGTCATACATGGCTTTAAAAAGATGCCATAAAAAAAAAAAAAAAAAAAAAGAGGACAGGCAGATAACTCAGAAATCATCTGCATGTTGATGACAGCAGGTGGCCAAAGCGGATTTGCTCCACTGGGCCTGATCTACCCTTGGAGGTGTGGATGGACAATCACCATCTTGGGGGCATAGCAACCTGTTCCTCGCTGGATTATTCCATCACCTTCAAAGATCTTCCCAGACTTGCTCACCACCCAGTGGAAATCCTGACATGTGGAGGGATTTCCCCAAGGACAAGAGGCAAAAGCACTGTGGAGACCCCACACCGTCCTTCTTCTTCCAGGCGCCCCAAGCAAATCTGGTGGCCACCAGAGATCAATCTGTGCCTGAGCTCCACCCCGGCGCTAGAGCAGGGCTGCAACACCTCAAAGTCAAATTAGTGACGTGGCGGCACCAAGAAAACATGTGGCAACAGCAGCTTTATCAGCAGCCTCAAAATGAGCCGGGCTGACCCCTCCAACGCTATCCCCAGGAGGGCAAGGTCCTCTTCTGTCTGTCTTCACCTACTTTTCCTCCATTAATTCTACTAAAATACACAAGGCTCACTTCAGATCACTGCTGCGTTACTTCATATTTTGGATGACAGCTTAGAAGAGCGGCAGGGCAGGAGCTGTGCTGCGTGGAGAGGGGCAGAGACATGCCACAAACAAAACCTCCCTCCCAAATGGTTCCTTAGGAAAATATGCTGAATTGAAGACAAATTAGAAATTACAATTACAAATTACGGTTAGAACAGTGCTCTTATTACCTGGAAAAGGGAGATTTCCTTTAATTTACTTTTTAAAAATTATTTTTAGCAGAGCCAAAAGAGCTCACGTATGAACCTCAGCTGCTGCAAAGCACAGAAACTCATGTAATGGCCTTCATATCATCTGGAAAACAGCAATACAGCTCTTGTAACTCTGGGCTTTATCAGGTGAACCCATTCGGTGTCATAGCATCTATTTCACGTATTATAGCACAATAGTCTGTAACTTTTGTTTCACTTTCTTTGTTCTCTCCCATGATAAAACACTGGGCAAGTATGCGTATGTCAGCATGGCACTTTGTTTCTAAAAGCTGATTAAATATACATTCTTTAAAAAGGAAATATATGGAAGTGACTTTGGAGGCCTAGATTTTAAGCTTCTTTCATATTTTTTTTGACATCTGTTTGCTGAGCGAATATAATTTCTCCCTTGAATTATTTAAATGTCCCAGTGCTTTTCTCAGAAAAGGAAAACTGAAGACAGATGCCCAGCCCCAAGATGGAAAACCCTAAAACTAAAATCAAGTGGAGTTAGTAAAAAACTGGAATTTTCATCCCCTGGGAAAACCCAGTATTTATTTTAAAGCACCATATTCACTGGAAAACTCAGATTAAAACACCTATACAGCTCTGAAAGTTCCAGAGAACTATACTAAGAAATCTCTGAGTATTTCCTTTTCTTTTATCCTTTTTCCTGCCTTCAGCCTTAGAAAGCTGAGGAGGTTGGGTGTCCAATACTGTTCTTGCAGACACGGCTGATGATCACACATCCTCATCCTGCCAGTCCTCGCTGCAAAGGAGAAAGCCCACGGTGCCTCGCAGGAGACAAGCCAGAACAGGAGGTGTTGCCTGTTGAGAGGAGCAACACCCCACACGACTTGCCACTGCCAGCTTTCCTGTGAGGAACAGCTATTTTACAGACCCTCTATTCTCCACCAACAAAGCACGCTGATAAAAAATTTCTCGCTGCTTCTACAAAAAAGCTTGGAAGTGCAAACCGTAACAGGAATCCAATAAGGAAAGAGGCAGAATTAAAATCGGATTTCTTATAGCCATAACCTGCCACGAGTTATTTTGGATTACTTTTTGTTGAATAGGCTTGATGCATGAGGTAACAGGTTTTTGGGGTTTGTATTATTTTTTTAACCCTTGTTTAACCCATCAGAGCTATTCATCCCTGGAGTTTCCAACCTTGCAGCCCTGCTATGTCCTCCTGGGGACAGGCAGCTTGCTCATGACTTCTCCTGCATTGCAACACAATGTTTGTACATTTGCATCTTAAAGCTGCTCATCTTTCATTAAAAATTAATTTTCTTTCACACACACACACACACAAAAAAAAAAAAAAGGATGCAAGCAAGTTCTCTGGACTGTCATATTAGAGGGATAAAAATAAAGCAGACCAGCTTCCAAAGCAGAAGTAGAACACTTGGAGAGGAAGAGAGAAAAAAAGTGCTGAAAATAAGGTTGCCCAGATACATTATGCTGCTGTTCATAATTTTAAGATGGAAGGAGACGTACAAGGTTTCATTTTAGCCTCATTACCCATGTGGCCACAGCTCTCTTGGACACCAACTCACCCTGTGAGCCCCAACCAGCCGCTGGGAGGTGGGTTGCAGGACAGCCATCCTCTTCCTCAACCTGCCGACCACCCTCAGCCCTCAGCTCGGGGAGTCAGGACTCCAAACAAGGGACAAGAGTTTGGTCCTAGCCCAAAGCAGCTGCGGTGCATTCAGGCAAAATCATTGCAATGCACCTTAATGAAGATCAAGTGAGCGGGCACCAGTCTGCCACTGCTTCAGACACCTTGGGAGTGTGAGCTGCAATGCTAATCTTTACATTTAACTCAGTAAAGGCTTTGGAGAGCAGAGATTTATTTGAGAGAGCAGACAGAAATCCAGCCAGGCTGCCCTTTTCAACCAGCATGCAGTGAATCAAGAGAAGGACTGTGCCTTCAGAGAGGGGTTTTAGCTTTTTTCCTCCAGCAAACAAGTCCCAGTCTCCCTCCAGCACACACCAGGCAGTTTCCACACCCCCCTTCCTTTTTCCACCCTCTTGTCCTACCATCATTACTTTGCAATGATGTCATGATCAAAACCTACCCTGCTCCAAACGCTTTCCATGCCTCACCTTACCACAGCAGCGGCTCAGGGGGATAAGGGCAGGATTTTCAACCCCCCTCAAAAGGGGTATTTAGACCCCCAAGCTCCTCACTGTAAAAGCAATGGTTCTAAAAACCATAGGCAGCCTCAGCAAACTTCAGACCTATTTTGCAAGCCACTGGACTAGAAGCAAACCTCATCCGGCACTGGGAGGCACATTTAGGTTTTTTTTTTTTCTCCTCATAGAAGCTACACAAAACATTTTTTGTCATGAGGGTAGTGAGAAAGTAGAAATACAAAATCTGACAGTTTAGCTACAAGAAGAAGTTCAGAGCCCAACCAGGTCATCACGGTTGACCAAGCTCCTTGCTGCAACTTTAGGGTTGCATGATGTCCTCATGTGCTCCCTCAACCCCAAGGATGCAGATGATGGCTGGGCCATCGGGGGGAAGGAGGGCAGGTGGGTGCACACAAGCCAGGCTCAACACATGGACACATGGTTACTGCTTGCAAAAGGGAAGGTGGAGCCCCACACACCAACAGTGAGCAGGACAGAAAGCCTCTGATAGACTGGCTTTGACCTCTCTTGGGTTGTCAGAGGCACTCACTGAGCCCCAGTTGTCACCGCTCAGCTGACCTGCATGAATTGGTATATGATGCAAACTCCACTGTGTGCCTGAGACCTGAATTTCCCCTCCAAACATGTTATAATGGCTTGCTCTCAAGTCACCTCTAATTTTTATTGCCTGCTGCAAACCAGGCTCCATGCAGCGCTGCGAACTGTCAGTTGGGGATATCAGGTTTAAAGGTCTCATTAATTAGTTTTCCATTGAATAATCAGTGAAAATAACCTTCCTTAGTTTTATTTACATATATATCCCTCTTTTAACATGATTGACTGAATGGCCTAAGGAAATCTCTCGCTTATGGACCCAGGCAAACCTACACGACCAAGTGCTGAAGAGCATGGTACCTCAAAAATCATCCCTGTTTGGGAGAGAAGAGAAACCCTGGCACTAACAAACACAAAATCTTCCTGACACACCAAATATGAAGCTTTTGTTCACACTCTAGGGAACTATTAAGTCTTACAAAGCTGAAGAATAAATGATATTTTAACATCATGGAAAACAGTTGCTTTTTGAAACTTGTGACCTGTTTAGGGTCAGGGCATTTCAGCGGAGCTGTGTATGTGTTATCATGATTACTACACGTCTTCCAAGCAATTTTCCTGGACCTACATTCAGCAGAAAAATATAAAATTAATCTCAAGACCTGACAGCTTTAGACTTCCCATTCTCTGAAAAGCCCTTAGGCAGGGAACTTGCTGCTAAGAAACCCAAAGGTCTGGAAAAAAATCAAAGCGACTTTTTGCAGCCATGGGGATCCAGACCATATTCTGCACTGGCTGTACATAATTTTTTAATGTCAAATATTCTTTGCATTAACATGCTTTTCTGTCTTAGGCAAGGACGACGGGAGGTAAGACTTCTGCTTTCTTGATTTTAACCTACTGCAACTGCCTTCAAAGGTTGACTGTCCTTTTTCTGTCAGAGAAAGAATACTAACCTAGTTTGGAAGGTGTACCTCAACGGGTCTCTGCTCCATCTCCTGGCTTGAAATAGGGTTGAACAGAGCCAGCCTATCCTTGCAGATTCTTCCACAACAATTTTTTTTAAATATCCACTGATGTGGATTGTCCAGCCTCTATAGGTAACTTCTCCTGGTGACTCCCACCCTTACAGTCAGAATTTTCTTCTCTAATATCTGAATTATTCCTCCTTTGCCGTGAGCCTATACCCATTGGCCATTTTCCGTCTGGTGTTTAGAAGAGGAGGGGGTATGAGAGCTTGCATCTTTCTCATCTTCAAAATTCTTAGAAAATCACAGACACAGAGCAAAGAAGAGAGAAGCCTAAAAGATACAGACTGGGCAGAATTCCTGTGTTAGTTTTATTCTCACCTTACATAAATTTGTCATTTTTATTTTATTCTAAATGCTAATGTGTGGCAACACCAGCTGCCAATTTAGAGAGACATACTTGGCATGCCAAGATTTATGTCACTGAGATTTGCATCTCTTACTTAATTCTTCTGATAGTCACCAACCCTTCCAGAAAGACAGATTTACTTGGCACTCTTCAAAAAACACTTACTTGATGAATGATGCTACCTCAAATCACAAGCCTCCCAAACTCAAAGTTCTTTGTCTAATGAAAACTATTACTGCTTTTTAATAAGTTCTTCAGCATTTAAAAATAGCACTCCTAATTTCCTGCTCCACCGAGCACCACCTTGACTTCAAGTCAAATTATTCACAACCTCTTCTCCACCAGCCCTGGGGGATACAAGTCTTGCATTTTGGGGCTAAGTACTTCTCTCAACAGCTGTGAGAAGCTCTCTGAAGCAGGAAAGAGCAACTCACTCCTAACACTGTCAGACATCAAAGCTAAGCCACCCTTTTTTTCCTACTATTTTAACCCAAATGTTGTAGGGTAACAAACTACAACACCAGCAGGATCTCTTTGAAGCAACTCCTATCCAAAAGCATTATACTGTGGGAGAGCAGTTGTATTAATTCAAGAGTCCACCAAATAGATAAACATTACCATGCAAGCAAGATTTAGCAGTTTTAGCTTGGTCTAGTTCTTGTCAGGCACATTTCTCCCAGGAAAAAAAGGGAGGCAAAATACTCACCTACAACACAAAATAACACAGAACTGTGCCATATTGTGCCACAGTGTCACAAGCCATAGCACTAATTTTTAAAGCAGCTGTTTCATCCACAAAACTAGTACTTGGGTGCTGCACAGAGCCCTGCAGAGAACATTGGATCTCCTTGCACAGGAATCACCTTAAGATCCAGTTCTGCTCTAAGAACTAGCAGAGCCTTCAAGTGGTTTAAAGCCACCCTTCAGCCCAGCACGAGCAGCATCAGGACCCATCCCACCCGCCAGGCACAAACATCACCAAGCCCAATGATCTTTATATTCTGTTGCATCACCCTTTTTCAGGAGTTGTTGTTAAACATTTCTTCCACCACTTCTTGAATTTTTTCAGATCTCCAAATGCACTAAATTTCTTCGCACATTTTTGTAAATGATTTTTTGCGTTATCTTATTTTTTTCTTGCTGAACACTTAATGCATTTCAAATATTCTTTCAGGTAATTGAATGTCTTTAAAGCCTGAACCTTTCCCAAGCTGCCTGGCTTCCTGGAAGCTGACGTTCATCAAATGCTTTTACAAATCTCCCTGTTAATCATTTCATTAAAACACATCCTTCTATGATTACTTTTTTTGTTTGTTAGTCACAAAAAAAAAAAAAACAGTGCACCCTAGTGTGACCTACTTTTGTGTAAAATTAGGAAAAATGTTTTTAACAAACATGGGAAATAAATTCTGCCCAGTAACTGAGAGCTTGGTCAAATGGTAAATACTGAATACCAAGCGAGCTCCATAGCTTTGTCCTAATGGTCATATTATTTTTGATCGTTCAACCTATGCAATAGGAATAAAAACAGTCAAGCACCAGCTACCCACATTTTGGAACTCAGTTATCCAATATCTCTGAGAAGACTGTGTACTTGGATGCTGTGGATCTATGAAACAAATACGAGCAAGTTCTTTCTCTGCAAAGTTTTGTTTGGGCTATTGACCCATTTAATTCATGCAAACTGCTTTTTCCTGAATGCACAAGTTGTGCATCTCAAATTAAAAAATTAAATCCAAGCTCAACCCCTGGTTTGCCATGTGGGTAAAGCTCAAGCTGACTCCAGTGGAACTAATTGCAAATGTTGTAACTGCAAAGGTAAAACAACATCCAAAGGACACTGCAGAAAAAGGGCACATGAACACAGGGGGAACACATGCGCATAAAAATTGAAAAGGTCTCTTTGCAGTATTTAATGTTGACCCTCAAAATACATTGAAAAGTCCATTAGAAGCTTTTATTCCAAAAATTTTAAAAAATTACTCTATCATATTAAATGGTAGTGTTCATCCAAGGCTTCCAGCAAAATCAAGAGCAGCTTCTCCTTAATTTTCATTTTAATATTGCTGTGGTTTAGGCTGGACTGCCCACTAAATGAACGGCATTTTAACCTCTCTCCCTTGAGACGGGAGAGAAAATAAGGGAGAGAGACTTATGGGTTGAAAAGAAAACTAAAACTACTGTAATGAAATGTTAATAATAAAAAGAAAAGATAGTAATATCACTAAGAAAGTAGAGAAATATATACAATATATACAAAACAGATATCAAGCTCCCAGGATGGCAATCAGGGAACCAGATTCTGGATCTGGATTCCAGAGCACACAGATCAGATTCAAAGGCAGATGAACAGATGGAGTCCTCCTCAGACACTGGCCATTGAAGAACAAGAGTTGACACCTTTGATCCCTCAGCTTTTATACTGAGCATGGGGCAGATGGGATGGTCAGTTTTGGGTCACCTGTCCTGTCCCCTCCTCCCCCGCTGGTGCAACCGCTCTACACTTTTCTGCTTCTGATCCCCCAACAGAACAGATAACAGAGTGAGCTGCCCTTGGTTGTTATAGCGATAAGTATTGCTATAACAACCTCTCTGCATACCACTTCTTGGTATTAACTATAAACATCAGGTCTTATCTACTAGAAGCAAACACTGTCTGAAAAATATGCAGGTAATTTCAGAAAGTGTCATTAGTTAGAAGAGAATTGATTGAAAGCAAAATTACTGTTAAAAAAAAAAAAAAAAGAATTGGTTCTGTTCTACCTCAAACCAGGAAAAGTATCATTTTTATGGACAAGGGGATAGAGTGCACCCCCAGTAAGTTTACAGACAACACCAAGTTAGGTGGGAGTATTGATCTGCTGATGGGTACATACGCTCTACAGAGGGATCTGGACAGGCTGGATGGATGGGCTGAGGCTGATGGGCTGAGGTTCAACAAGGCCAAGTTCCAGGTCCTGCCCTTGGGTCATAACAGCCCCAGGTAGTGCTACAGGCTGGGGGCGGAGTGGCTGGAGCTGCCTGGCAGAAAAGGACCTGGGGGTGTTGGTCAACAGCAGCTGAATAAGAGCCAGCAGTGTGCCCAGGTGGCCAAGGCAGCCAACAGTATTCTGGCCTGTATCAGGAATAGTGTGGCCAGCAGGACGAAGGAAGTGACCATCGCCCTCTACTCAGCACTGGTGAGGCCTCACCTTGAGTACTGTGTTCAGTTTTGGGCTCTTCACTGCAAGAAGGACATTGAGGTGCTGGAGCGTGTCCAGAGAAGGGCAATGAAGCTGGTGGAGGGTCTAGAGCACAAGTCTTATGAGGAGTGACTGAGGGAACTGGGGTTGTTTAGCCTGGAGGAGCATCAGGGGAGACCTTATTACTCTGTGCAACCTGAAAGGAGGTTGTAGTGAGGTGGGGATTACTTTCTTCTCCCAAGTAACAAGCAACAGGACAAGAGGAAATGGCCTCAAGTTGCACAAGGGGAGGTTTAGATTGGATATTAAGAAAAATTTTTACACCAAAAGGGTCATCAAGCATCGGAACAGGCTGCCAGGGAAGTGGTGAAGTCACCATTCCTGGTGGTATTTAAAAGATGTGTAGATGTGGTGCTGAGGGGCTTGAGTTAGTGGTGGACTTGGCAGTGCTAGGTTAATGGTTGGACTTGATGACCTTAAAGGTCTTTTCTAACTTAAACAATTCTATGATTCTAAGATTTGCGAACTGAGACAACCTTCACGTGTCCATGACTTTCCTGTCCTAAGGACACAAGTAATGCAAACGCGATATGAGTTTCTATAAAATAAACAGGACAGGAGCATGCAATGCTTAAGACACAGCAGATCCTGACTTGACTCTCCTGTGTACAGAGTTTCCCTGAGGATTATTTTTCCAACTGTTGCCATTTTCCTTCAGATTTTTCTTTAGAATATCTTTGTTTTGGTAGATAGATGGATTTGGGAATGGGAAAATTTTAGTCTAGATTCAAAGAGAAGTTGCCTCAGGCAACTAGTTAAAAAATCTTTTGACAGTACGCCTAAATATATATGTGCTTTATTATATATACAAAGAGAAAACACACGGAGGACAACTTATTCTTCTAGAGAAAAATTATCAAAAGAACTGATGGTTCCAAAATAAGGCTAAAATTGTGAGTGTAGGACAATTTATTTTTTATTTTATAGCACTGCTTAGGAAATTACTTTTAATAATAATTACAGGTATGTGAGTTCCTTAAGTAAACAACATATTCCCCAACTTTTTATGCGAACACTGCCTTGGCCTTGTAAGGTATACAGAAGAATCTGGACTTTGGCGACACAGCATTTTTTAACTGCCTTTAACCTAAGCTTTATGAAATCAATAGCAACCATACGCTCCAGTGCACCAAGCTTGCTCCACCAGGGTCAGGGAAGAGGCCCGGTTTAATACGCACTTAATTCAATTAAGAGCTACACAGCAACTGCCTCTAGTAAATTTTAACCTCTCCTCCACGCATCGTTTACTAACCCGCCATTAATTAAACACAGTTATTAAACTAGCATGCTTATAATTACTGCATTTTCCATGAATGAACAAAAGCTATTTATGGGATCCAACCAAAGGGTGCTTGTTCATTCACGGAGCGGGACTGAATGCAGATGCCCGAAGCCAGCTGGCATTTCGACAGCACAAACAGCAGTGAATAGATGCACAGAGGCAGGTCAGCGCAAATATCTTCTGCCCAGAAGAAAACACCATATTGAAATATTTAAAATTCCTACTTTCGACATCGACTGCTGAAAAAGGCACCACTGCCAGGTGCCTGGACACCCAGAGGAGCCAGTGCATGCATTAATAAGCCCAGCTCACAGGTATAATCCTTTTGCAGAGCTAACAGGTTGCAATCCGTCACCTTTACAAGTGCATTTGAAATAGTTCATCACAAAGTGACATTATGAGGAAATATTAAATACGAGTGTTACCACCACCCTCAAACACCTATCTCCTATCTCTGGAAACAGTCTGCTTTGGGTGGTGAGTGATGGAAAGACATGGCCACAGATGGTTGACTGACAACTCCTCTGAGTAACCACTGGCATGTCATCATGAAACACCCAAACCTGTGTAAGTGGACAGGGTTACAGGACACACAGCCCACACCTTCCCACAAAATCGTGTCCTGCACTTTCAGGTAAAAAGATTAAGATTCTTCAGATGAAGCAGCAGATGACTTGGCACGTAGGTTTGACATTGCATGTGGTCTGAGGCAGCTGCAACACCCAGATTAGCCACGGGTCTATCATCAAGCATTATCAAATTTAAACAAACTGGTCAAGTGACAGCAAACCCAGAGAAAGAAAGAACTATCTGCTTACACCACTAATCCAGAAATGTGTAACAAACACATGAAAACTCACATACAGATTTTGAACTAAAAAAATAGGAGGTTTTATCTGTCTCTGCCAACATCAAATGCTATAAAGTTCCGTGCATGGGGTTTTTCATTCATGTGTAAATATATGACACAAAACCCCCACACTGTTTCTATCTGGAAGTGTTTTTAGCATAAGGAGAGCAAAGGGAAAGGAAGATTGGGTTTACACTTAGTTCACAAAATCAGCAAGAAAATCTTTCTCTTAGAACTGTAGTGAATAAGGCCATTCTCAAGATGCAAGGTGACATATTTGCAATACCAGTTTAAAATCCCTCACAGGGAGGTGGGCTGCACCCTGACCCCCTGCCATGTGGATAGATCCCATTATCATCTTCCATTTTGTATCAGATGCTTTCAATATTCAGCACGGATGACTCCGCATGGCACATGAAGGCGAGACCTGGCCTGCAGGTCCCTGCTGCACTGGATGCTGAGGCTCGGTATAGAGAAGAGAACTTTCAACATTGAAAGGACCATCGTAAATTCTGCCCACTTGGGTGATGGCATCCTTCTCCCCCAAAGTGGGAGAGGTCCTACGTGGAGAGGAGGAAACTGGGTGAACAGTTTCACAATAAGGTCAGTAGGCAGAGGATGCATATGGCATCTGATGATGTCACTGCAGATGAATGTCACCATGAATTCAGGAGGGTGGTTTAGCAAACCAAGAGGCAGGTCTTGTCCCAGAGTCACATCTTGCAATGGATAAATGGCTCATGTCCACACAGAGATAGTGATGACTGGTGTCCCTCAGGGGTTCTTACTGGGACCAGTACTGTTTAATATCTTTATCAATAACACAGACAGTGTACCCTCAGCAAGTTTGCAGATGACACCAAGCTGAGCGGTGCAATTGACAAGCCTGAGGTACAGGATGCCATCCAGAGGGACCTGGACAGGCTCAAGAAGTGGGGATGTGTGAATGACATGAGGTTCAATAAGACCAAATTGACAGTCCTGCATCTGGGTTGGGGCAACCCCTGGGATCCATACAGGCTGTGGGATGAAGGGATTCAGATCAGCCCTGCTGAGAAGGACTTGAGGTTTGTACTGGTGGATGAAAAGCTCAACATGAACTGACAATGTGCACTTGCAGCCCAGAAGCCAATGGCTTCCTGGGCTGCATCAAAAGAAGTGTGGCCAGCAGGCCCAGGGAGGTGATTCTACCCCTCTACTCCACTCTGATGAGACCCTACCTGAAGTATGGCATCCAGCCTGGGAGCCCTCAGCACAGCAGACATGGACCTGTTGGAGCAGGTGGAGAGGAGTGTCACAAAGATGATGAGGGCTGGAACACCTCTGCTATGAGGACAGGCTGAGAGCTGGGATTGTTCAGCTTGGAGAAGAGAAAGCTCTGAACAGATCTTATTGCAGCCTTTCAATACTTAAAGAGGTCTTATAAGAAAGCTGGAGACAGACTTGTTAGCAAGTCCTGTTGCGATAGGACAAGGGCGCAGTGGTTTTAAGTTAACGGAAGAAAGATTCAGACTAGATACAAGGAAGACATTTTTTATGATGAGGGTGGTGAAAGACTGGAAGAGGTTGCCCAGAGAGGTGGTAGATGCCCCATTCAGGGACATATTCACTGTCAGGTTGGACAGGGCTCTGAGCAACCTGGTCTAGCTGCAGAAGTCTCTGATAATTGCAGGGTGATGGACTAGATGACCTTTAAAAGTCCCTTCCAACCCAACCCATTCTATGATTTGCCAAGAAACAGCAGAAAGGCAGCTACAAGGAGTAGGACCATCATGGCTGTACACTACATCCTTGGATCTCTGGTTTTACAAATGGTCATGGTTCAGAAAAACACAGGTTAGATAAGAAACACAGAAACTTTGTTCTTACACCTTATTTTAAAATTATTATTAAATCCTTGTCTTATTTTGCTTCGTGGTCAGAAAGAAGCACCATTCTGCTTTTCCAGCAGTATTAAAAAGCCTTCACACGTTCCCAACAGCGTTGCTACACACAGCCCCTACTCACCAAACATATTTGAAACTCAGTAGCAATTACCCATGGAGCATATTGTATTTTGACCCGCTCATTTGTCTTCTAACAATTATTCTGCTTTTCAAAGGACGAACTCCTCCCCTCGCATGAGCAGATGAGGAAATGTCATCTCTCGTTCTTAGAGGAGCTTTGACCAATGTTCTGACCTGGGCATTAAATAGAGCAGAAGTCTGCGGAGTTACCTACGCTTTATGGCATTTTTGGTTTTTTTATGCATGAGCTCTGCTGTCAACAATGTCAGCAGGAATATGCATGATGCTATGTGCAGTGTTTGTCAGCCGGTCGATTACTATGCAGCAAGGGCCCGGGAGCAGCGAAGAGTGGAAAATCAGAGCCCCCTTCATTTAAATTTATAATCTGCAAAATCAGGACAAGGAAGGAAAACAGCAAAAGTTGACCCAAGCAGTAAGATTTAGACCCAGATCCAAAATGCTGGAGGAGCAGGGGAGCGTGGGAGCACTGGTGGTGAATCCCAGCCTGATGACCTGTGATGGCAGAGAGGCATGCAGCTGAAGCAGACGGAGGAATATGCACCTGCAGCAGAGCCTACCCCTGGACCAGGGGAGGACAAAAGCAGACGAGTGACAAGGAGCACAGGGAAAGGGACAGCCTGCGAGGCGTCTCAGCTCGGCAAGGGCGGTGGGGAGATGGGTGGCAGCACTGGGGACTTGCTCCTGGGGACACCTTGCAGAGGGGTCCCTGCGCCTGGCACCATTCATAGCATCGCTGGAGATGACAGCGGGCTCCCAAGGGGGGGACACAATAGCGCTTTATTGCGGCCAACAGCTGGCAACAGCTGCTACACTCAAAGGTTGCAAATCACTTCGCATTATAATCTCCTGGGTTTGCATGCTCGTAACATATCGTATCTGGTCTCCAGAGTAACATCTGCCACTTATTTTTCATTTTTTTTTGAGGAGGAAGAAATAGTTTAAAAAAGAAAAAAACCCACAAAACTCCTGACTTCTGTATTAAGGGTGAAGATGAGTGGGACAAATATAGTTGCCAAAACAAAGAAGAAATATAATTGCATTTCAGCTGAAGGAAACCCTCCGAAACCTGGGAAAGTCATGATCCTCCCAAAGGAAGGGGTCCATGATGGTGGCAGGAGGGTGCAAACAACTATGGGAGGTGTGAGCTTATGTCCACTTGAAGGACGTACTTGTACATACCACAGATAACTCTCCAAGGCAATATGTATCAGTAAAAACAAGCATAAGAAGAATTTTCTTAATCATGTGATTCTCTGCTCTCACCATAAGGATCTACCCTGATGTTAAGATGCTCTTCATAACCAAGCTTACCAACACTGATTAAAACTGTCTCCAACAGTAGATGGAAACACACTCAGAGAGGCGCAGATAGATTTAGTTCCAATACACAGCATATCTGCAATTTTTCCTCTTCCTAACTATTTGTTAAAGATGTACATTATAAACTCCCTACATCAGAAGGCAAACTGTGGTTTGCAGACCACTGCTGTTACTCACAAACTTTGCTATCCCCATTTACAGGTTGGATGGGGATTTTTTGTTTCTTACAGCAAGTATCAAGCAATGGGGGTAAAACAAACAGGACAAAGCAGTTTGTCAGCCAAGTTTCAGTGCCTCAGATGGGACACAAGAAGACATCTCAATAATGTGCTTTGACTCTCAAATCAGACTACTGGGAGCTTAACAGAAATGGTAAAATACTGAGTAATTATGAATAACAATGACAGAAGGATGCAGATGCAGATGCAGCTGCAAACACATTTTTTAACTGTTGTCTTGTTGGCAAAATGAGTGCTTGGAGAAAGTACAGATTACTGCAAAGCCAGGAAGCTTGGGCCACACACCATTTCTTTCCTCCACAAAGGAAAGAAGCCCTACATGTTGGTATGGTTCAGGTCCCTTCTTGGGTGTATTTTTGTTTCATTTCTGAGTTGTTCTGCTAGTGTAACTGTTCTCTGCATACTTGAAGGACCAATGTGAGGTTATGCTCCAACTTTCTGGAAGAGAGATTAAAAGAGTGGTTGGAAACATGCCCTCTTTCTAGGCTCTTCTGAGCTGTGACAGTCTATATATGCAACTGTTTCTCCCCTTGTTTCCAGACCTTTACTCAGGCATCTGCTTAGAAACTTCCTCATGACTTGATCACATATCTTCAAGAGAGTGTTTACATGGCCAGTGGTGCCTGTACTGGGTTTGGACGCCTAAAATCCCATCTTTTACTGGGATTTGGGCACTTTGAGATTTCACTTTTGAAAACTGAAAGAGTCAAAATGTGAATTTAATTGTGTCAGCATTCTCACTTATCCAAAACAAAAGCCAGTTGGCTCTGCATCCCCTCCAGCAGCATGCCACCAAGCTTGGGCAATGTGTTACAGTCCCAACAGCAGGAGCTTAGAAGAAGGCACTAAAGCAAGGCTGGATTCGGCTCCCAACACTCCTCTGTCTCCATTCCTCCACCGTAACCCGGTGGGACCTCTTCCTCCCAGAGCACTGAGGCCACCATGGCCCAGGTGAACCTGCCTGGAGGGCAAAGAGGCTTCAGCTGAGCAAAGAGCACCAGCTCCACTAGTCCAGCAGCCAGGTTCTGCCTGTGAGGACTACATCCCTGATGACAGCACTGCCTCCCCAGCCCCAGGGTAGTCTGCCCAGGGCAAAATTCAGACCTCCAAAGCCAAAAAACTTGCTGGCTGTTTTCAGTAGCATATCCAGCATCACTCCTAGTGCAAAGGAGGGGACAGATCTGCACAGCCTGGGGAGGACATGGATGTGCCAGCAGCCATTGCAGGGCTTGGGCGCATCGTGGGACTGCACCCAGAATGCCGACAGGACCCACAGACCCAATGTCTGCTGCTCTTGCAGCAGACAGAGCAAGAGACCATTCAGAGAACTTATAACCACTCTCCCCCCAAAGAGTTTGGAGCATAAAAGATATTCTTGTGTCAGACAAGAGTAAGACACTCTGTAGGGAGACAGAGACTGACTTAATTTGTGAAGTTTCATTCATGGAGCTGCTCTGCAGCACTTGCAGTATTGACATGAGCAGACAGTAATTGCCAGGATTGTTTTCTGCTGAGCTCTCACTTTCCAAAAAGTCATTACCCAATCAGTATGGAAAGTCATTAGCTAATCCCCTTAGGATCACACTGTTAACAGAATTTGGTGGACTGCCTGGCCACTGGCCGAGAATATTATATGTGAGCACACAAAGGAAAGAAATATCTTAAGCATTACTCGGTGGGGTCCTCAGCTGCACTGGGCAGAGCCCCATTGGCTGCTTTTCTGTGCCAAGTTCAATCCAAAGAATTTCCTAACACAATTTTGGAGAATTTCTAAACTGTCCTAAATTGTACCAGTCTAAAATTCCCCAGAGCTGCTGCTGCATTTCTAACAGCTTGTCCCCGGTGCCAAGAAGATGAAGAGCTGCAGAAGTGTCTCTGCATCACTGAAGAAGACAACCATCAGTGGGCAACTGAGAGTATGTCTGGTGCCAGGGCAGAGCACCATGAGAGATGTCCTCCCTCAGACTGCCAGAGAACAACTTACATTCATCTATGCTAATTCAGCAGAAGCAACAATATGGTCACTCTTGATCCAAATTAAAATTGTACTGCAAGACAAGCCAGTCATGTGCAGAACTCAGATTAACTAATGCAAGGCCACAGGCTAAAGAAAAAACAACCTCAGGATTAAAGATTAGAGCATAGAGAATTGTCTGAGGCACAGGGAAGACATAACAGGCAAAGGACATCAAGGATACCTGGATTTAGCAAAATAAGGAAAACTAGGGAAAGAGAAAATGGCAATTTGAGATGAGGATTTGCAAGGATTACTTCTTAAGAAAACAAATTGTAGGCACAGTCCTGAGGTCTGGCAGAAGACCATTGCTGGGCAGTGCAAAGGCAGCCTGGGTGCCTGCTTGAGTAAACAACTTCTCTAGAAGGAATGATATAGTTGAGGCACATCTTGTCCCTAAATGCACAGCAGCTCTGCTTTTTTACCAGTTTTTTTCTCCATAAAAAATTGTCTTCATATGAAAGACAGTGATTTGCAGCAAGTTAGCTGACAGGAGATAAAATAAACTTCAATTCCCAGTACGTCTGGAAATCACAAGTACTTTCCTAAATGAGCTGCACACTTACGAAACATCCCCCTTGGGCCCTGTCTCACATTGCTGGACAGACAGGGATGTGATGGTGGTTTGATAATCATCTGCACCTGGTGGCATCCATGATATGATGGTCATGGAAACAGGTAGAGGTACAAAGGAAAAAACCCATCCCTGCTTTCTAAAGCACAATTTCACACTTCCAAAGGGCTGGGAATGCAAACCCAAGTAAACAGACTAAGCACCTCTCGGTAGATCCTAAGGGTTTTCTATTTTTATTTTCCAGAGTTCAGACCTCATATTTAACAGGAGCCCTCACCCAAACCTGTGAGCACTCCCACTGTTATGAAGCTTTCTCGCAGCATCTCTGGGCAGCAGAAACTCTAACATACAAAGCAGTTTGGCTCAGATGCAGATACGTTATCCTCTGCCTCAAAGCTATTATCCCAGCTGTATTGCTCTGACAGGCATTTGTGTCAAGCAAGGCAGCGTCTATCATCCGCCTTCAGCTATGTATTTATTGTCTGCAACAAACACTTAAAAAGTTTTTGGGGAAAAACTGATTAAAAAAGGGGAGGGGAAGGGGGGGAGGGAAAAGCCCCCTGCCCTCTATACTTCCACATCCTTAGATTAGGCTTCACTTCGTCATACCCAAGCCTTAAGCCTGTTCTAGCTGGAGGAATAGATCCTGCCTGTGCACACTTGCAATGGCCAGAGCCTTTGCTCTTCCTTGCATCACTGCTCAGAGCATTTCCATCCTTTTGACAGGGGCACCCAGGAGGAACTGTTGCATCCTTCCACAGCAGCGCCCAGACCCACTCCACAGGGAGCCCAAGCTGCAACCCAGGTGGGCAGATCCCCCACCCCCGTATTTTTCATACCAGAAGCCCAAGCTTTGGGGTGCGTAGCGTGGGAAGACAACCAAAAGGCCAGGCCAGGCAGCCATCAAGCTGGCTGCAGCCTGGCATCACACTTGCAATTAACTTTGACTGTCTATAATTTGAAGAGAGGATGCACCACGCCACATCACACAGCGTGAATGTCCCTTCATGTGGCACTGGCTGCACTTTTTATAAACTAAGTACCAGTTTCTGCTGCGACGTTTCTCCCAAGAAACTAAAGCAAAGTGCAAAATAAGGCCTGAAATATGATGATTTTGTACATATGGAGAATAGGGACAGATACATGATAATATTTTGCTGAAGTGAAATATTAATTGCAGGTCTGTGGCAGTGCCTCCTTTCTTTGTTGGAAATACTAGTGAGATAGTCTGTATCCATGGTGTGGAAGATGTGATCTGTTGAATAAATTTGGAACTAGAATTTACTTAGTGTTTTTTTCCCCTCTGTTTTTTCATTGCTGTTAGAAGAGAGTAACTAGAAAACCCACCCACACAGCCAAATATTCAGCTGCAAGGAAATAGCCTGAAGTCATTCAAGTCCATACAGCAACCCCAGCTCAGGTTGCCCCAACAGTTAGAAAGTTGCTCTGTGGTACTCTGGAAGATGCACAATTTCTGCAGCAGGGATTCAAGGTAAGAAGGGAGAAAAAATGTCCACAATTCCCTGTATCTTTGCTTTTTAGATTTTGAAAGGAAGAAAGAAGAACTTCAACTGCTATTGCATGAACAGGATCTTTAGTAATGTTTTGTCTTAGAGAAGATTGTATTATTTTTGCTTACATGTATACTCATATCTAGTAAAGTCATCTTTATAAGGAGGTTCAGAATGAATAAACTTAGAAATAAAGATAGCCATCACAGATTATAACCAGCATTCTTCTGTGAATCATCTCCACTGCATACAGTAAGAAAGCTTCTAAGACAACCGACTAAGTGACCAATAAAAATACTCCAGATTTTGGGTATTTTACTGCAAGGCTGTGTGTCCCTCTGAAGAAAGGCTAGAAGAAAAAAAATTATTTCTTCTCAGAACAAGAGGCCTGAGCATAGTAATAGTCTTCAAGGCTGTGTAAGGTTATAAAAAGGACAGCAGTCAATTGTAGTCTAAGCCCATTGAGAATAAACCAAAAATTAATCAGCTTAATTGCCAGCAAGGAACATCTACGCTATGCATTAGAAAAAAGCTGCAAGGACAGGACGCATAAGAACAAGCTAGTAAAAGATGATGTGTAGGTCCTCCCCCTAGGTTTTTAAAAGAACAGGCTAAGTAAGCTAGGATCCATCCATCAGAGATGGCCTAAGTATGCCAGTCCTGCTCCAGGATGGGCAGTTGAATCCCACAATTCCCAGTATCCCTCTGGTCCAATATTTTGTTCACTTTCTGGTCCATATGCCTCCTTGGAGCAAAGTAGATACTCAGCAGAAAACAGACACAATTCCCCACAACAGCTGAGAGGACTCCTATTGAAGGCTGTGTCCTCACCAGGAACACCAACGTATTTTTTCTATACTGACCCCAAAGCCCAGCGCAGGAAAACAGATATTCACATAGTTGTCCTTGATACTCATTTTAAGGCAGCCAAGCATAGGTAAAACAAACATCAGTGGCAGAAAGTTTCCTGCTCTGAATTCAACAGCAAAGCACTCACTTCCAATGCCCGAGCAAACAGGCTTGGGAGGGATCACATCCTTGATGTCAGAGACAACCATTCCCATAGTACCATTGGAGGCAAGAAAATCCACAAGCAAAACATGACAACCAGCATCTCCAGCGACCACAAGTAACATTACCTTAGCTACAGACCCACACTGAACTCGAATCATTCATGGTAGCTATGCACCACGGCGATGGCTGAGAGACCCAGCTTGTCCTGGAGCTCCAAATCAAGTGGGAAGGTCTCCTGGCTTTCTGCTGAGCTCCTGATGTATATGAGCAGTGTCCGCAGGCAGCATGTATGTTTGTGATCCACATAAGTTTCTGCAATTTGTACAGCAGCAGACTGCACCAAAAGGGTGAGTATTTTCAAAGAAATTCCTGAGGCAGAGGAAAACATCTGGCACCCCCCTACAAAGTCTTCCCTGCCACCCACACATGGGCTGGACACCACATCGTGCTGTCAAAAACCTCAATCTGTTTTTAACAACTAAGGAAAAACATTTCCGGCAAAATGAAACTTAACCTAAATGCTCCTTGGCAAATGATGCCACCTCCTTTCTGGTTACATTTATGGGGGAAGGAAACTCATGACTTAGGAAAACAAATGAATAAATCACTGGTCACTCCCATCCCACAAAAGGTCTCCTACCCCTGAGAAAAAGGGCTTTCAAATACCGAAACAGAGCATTAAAGACCAAAAATGCACCCTGAGAAAAGCTCTCAAGTGAACCTAAATTCTACCTTGTCTTGAGTTTTAATTGATCTAAAACTTAAACCCACCCCCATGTAAAATGCCAGCGAGGCAAGGCTCAAAGCAGGACACCGAGAATACCCACCCCAGCGATACACGTGCATGTGGCAAGGCAACGGCAGCAGCATATTTTCAGCCAAACCCCAGGGAAACGACAGTGAGTGTCTCTTCCCCTGAGGAACCACACAGCAAAAGCCAATGAGTGCCAGCCACAGCCAGATTTTAATTTTCAGGCCTGAGCTCAGTAATCCAGAGCTCAAAACTGAGACTTACTCTTTTCTCGCTGCTGGGGAAAGCCAACCAATTCATGAAGAGGAAAGAAAAGCTTAAGTAAGTGCCTTTGAGGAGGCGATGGTTCTGATGCACTGACTGACGGACAGGGTTCGTCAGGGCTAAGCACCATCTACTCTTTGCAGTTCCTTACCGCAAGCCCATCCTGTAAGTACTCAGTGCCTACACGCTGCATGTAACATCATATTAAAGGCACATTCCTGAGGGACGTAGCTGGATGGGGTTATTCGTCACTTGCTGTGGCTCCTTGGTGTCCTTTTCCCTGGTAGCATATTCCTGGACCTTGAGGATATGGAACTGACCCATTCCTCCCATCAGTTCCTTCCCCTGGCACCAGCATCATTGCTGGGCTCAGTGCCCCTCTGTTCAGCCTCCCCTTTCAGCTTTACAATTGGCACATACTTCCCCATAATATTTAGGAAAAATGACAATAACAGCACACAATGTAGCCCTGATACTACAGTGCGTGCCTTGCCAAATCAAGGATGCAGAATTGTAGCATTCAAAATCATTCAGGCATCTTAATCCCAGTTAAGATTTCCCAGTACCTACCCCAGGCACGGGAAATCTGACTGGTTTGGAGAGTACTGACACCTTGCCTTCCTGCCCTTCCTATTGTTTCCAGCTGTCTGAAAATAATTTGATTAAGTCCTTCAAAAGGAGCTAAGAAGCACATACTCACCTAAGAAGCTCACAAATGAACATTCCATTTACTGCTTTTCTGTTTGTCATACTTAGATGACAGCTGAAGGTACATGGACAAGCAGGAAAAATGCAGGCCAGTGCCCCAAGCCTGATGGTACCACTCTTGAGTGTTGACCATCCCACCAAACAACGGGATGAAAGCCTGCTCATACATAACACCACGAATAGTTAGAAAGTCTCATCATTCCCAATAAATTCAGCCCCAGCTGTAAGATTCCATGTACCTCAGACCAGGATCTTTGCATGTCTGACTCTGCAGATACAACCCGATGCTGCGGATCTTCTTTGCATTAATTGCCTGTTATTGAAAGGATCTGATGTTATTAATCTTTACATCCATTCAATTTCATATGTTTTTGCTGACAAATACTCTGAAGACAAAAGAATTCAAAAATCACTACAATTAAATCCTTTGCAATGGTTTCCATTAAAAATAAAAAAAAAATCAAAGCCATGAAAGAGAGGCAGACATTAATTAATAAACGCATTCACAAAGCAAGCTCTAAACCTCTAGCAAGACTTTGCCAGAAATACTCAATAGCTGGGAGTTCCTGATGAAAGCCACATTAAGTCAGCTTGTAAATCAATTCCAGCTTTTTCTCTATAACTCAGGAAAGTCTTGGGTACTTATAGAAATACAGAATTTGGAGAGGGGGAAGGGCACTCCGAGGCCACAAAGCAGAGGAGTCTCACACCAGATTTCCTTGGAGCTATTACAAGTGTCTATCATCATTTAGCTTAAAAACCCTTCACAATATACACCAGCTCAACAATAATCATTGTCATCATCAGTCCTTTTGCAGGAAAGCTGCTTGTAAAAGCAAAAGCAAATGGACAGTAGTTTGCTTATGGCTAGAAACAAGCCTTTTTAAGTCTAACAAGGGTCAAGGCAGGACCACTCTATGAGCTGCTGTTTCCCTGGCTGGATTTCAGTTCGGCCTGGTCAGATCATGGTGGCTCCTGCAGATGAATATTTTGGCTTATTTTGGCTACATGGAGCACCATATTTCATAACACACCATTTCACCATCAGGGCCCCAACATGCCCCACATGAGGGGCTGGATGACAGGTCAAGGACCAGTGCAGAGCCCAGCCACCCCTGGTAATCCCCATCCCCGAGCGTGCAAGAGGAAGGCATGATTTTTTTAAAGACCCCAAGCACCTACTGACACCCCTCCAATGACGGTAAATACAGAATAGACACACAGAGACTTCAAAGTAAGGAGAGAAGAGAGTATTTAATGGGAGATACTTTTATAAGTGAGACAAAAAAAGGAGTTTCTCTTTCACTTACATTATAAGCAAAAGTCTTATTCCCATTCCTTCCATCTAACCTTCCTTTTTGTGATAGCAACTCTTCTGTAGGTACTCTCTCTTGTTAAAAACAAGACTTATTTGTCCCATTGCACACTCAGCTTTTAAAACCAGCAGTTTATTGTACCAAGCCAGAAAATATAGCTTTATAACTCCTGTTAAACAAATTATTTAAGAAATCATCCAGCTTAAAAAGGTTTTCCATAATTATGACAAATTACAGAAGTGATTTGTTGGCATATTAGTTACAGATGCATGTGTACTGCTCTGCTGGCCAAAACACTTCAAGATCAAAGGCAAAACTGAAAGCAGAAAAGAGTATTTATTATTTTGATGAGCACCACATTCAAGAAGTCATTGCCACGGCCGTGGGCTGTACAAGTACAGAAGAAACTGATACTGTCCTCAAAAGCTGAAGCACAGGCCATTAAAACAGATCCAGGCAGGCGGTTCAAGTCAAGGATGAATGAATGCATCGACACCTCACTCTAATTTCTGTGTATTAAAAAAAGTATACTTAAATCTCTATCACTTCATCATGCTGCCTCTGTCATCATGTAACCATTATGTAAGGCAGTATAATTAAAAATAAACTTTTCACTCCCCAGCAGCAGTTATGCAATAACTTTTAATTAACTGAGATCCTTCATGTTTAAGAGAAGATTTAAGGAGTTGAAGTTACAACTCAATGCCTTTCCTCTTAGCTTCATATACAAATCCTCCAACAGAAACTATCTGCATCTTCCTTCTCATCTCTTTCAGTACAAAGATGGTTTGTCAGGTTTTATTTGATTTTATCTGCTTGCAAGATGCTGTCTTGGGGTCCTAAAAACACCGAGACATATTTTGTGCAATCTGTCAGCAACTGTCTTCAGATACAAGGCTACAGGGAGCTGATGAGCTTTTTTCTTATCAGAATGAGTCACAAAAATGGATTATCCACACTTAATCCTCCTCACAGTGGTGAATTTCCTGATTTTTTTGTTCAATAAAAATAAAATAAAATGAAAACTGGCCTAATGAAACCTTGTATGAACAGCTCTCCCTCGGGATACCCTGGCAGAAGAGAAATACTGCTTCTGCCATTTCAGAGCTTCCAGCACTCATTCCCTTCTTCTCCACAAGCAAGCATATCCCTGCTTCCAGCACCCGTTCCCAGCACTGCGGATGGATTCCCCCATGTATTTTTTCTCTTTTTTTGGTCACATCATATGTTCCCAGATGATGTTGAGTATCCTTGTTTTGGGGGTTCTTTAGCTTTTTTCGCAAAATCCTCTTCTCACCACAAACTAAACAGGTAAGAAATCATAGAATAGAATAGAATCGTTTGAGTTGGAAGGGACCTTAAAGATCATCGAGTTCCAACCCCCTGCCATGGGCAGGGACACCTCCCACTAGAGCAGGTTGCTCAAAGCCCCATCCAGCCTGGCCTTGAACACTTCCAGGGATGGGGCATCCACAAGTTCTCTGAACAACCCGCTCCAGTGTTTCGTCACCCTCACTGTAAAGAATTTCTTTCTGGTGTCTAATCTAAATCTTCCCTCTTCCAATTTAAAACCATTGCCCCTTGTCCTGTTGCTGCACTTCCTGTAAAGAGTCCCTCTCCAGCTCTTCCGTAGGCTCCCTTCAGATATTGATAGACTGCTATGAGGTCTCCCCGGAGCCTTTTCTTCTCCGGGCTGAACAATCCCAACTCTCTCAGCCTGTCCTCATAGGAGAGGTGCTCCATCCCTCTGATCGTCTTTGTGGCCCTAAATCACTAACCTGTTCTCTTCACAAAACACTTTTCACCATAAAAGTCTTACGAACCTACATTCGCTTGAAATGCAAATATTTTTTACAAAATCGTTCTGCTAATTTTCATGAAAGCCAGTACTTTGCATGATCAGAACCCCCTCACTGAAACTCTCTTTCAGTTAAATCTCAAAAGAACAAAACCTGAGCTTGGGCAACCTCCCTTCCATTTTGAACAGGGATTTAGGAAGAGAAGCGTGAGTTTTGCTGCTGTTTGCTAATCCCAGCAGAGAGAAAAAGAATCCAAACTGCCTGAAAGCTCATCCCTGAAAATAATGTGATTTTCCTATAAGATTAAAAAAAAAAATATGCATCTATTCATAGATTCAAGCTTAACAAGGAAAAAAAGAAGTCTCCATACTTCTAACATATGGTCCACGGCCAACTTTTAGTGCAAAGCTGCCCCATCAGGCAGCGAGCTGACGGACAGAATGGAAACCAGGGCTTCATCCTTATGGTTATTTCCTTGCTTATTGGATTTGGGTTTTTAGCTTCACTCTGAAATGCTGCCATGCCACATTTAGTACGTAGTAGCTGGCATCACTTTAAAGGCCCCAGCAGAGCTCAGTCAGCAAACCAGATTAGTCACACCATGCAGGAAGGAGGGCTTGTGTGTCTCGGGGAGCGATGGGGAAGCAGGAAGACATCCCATTGCGGTGGTGAAAGTGGCAACAGTGGAGGGAGAGGGAAGGAAGAAGGGGGGGGGGGGGGCGGGGAACCAGCCCTGCTCTTCAATTTGACTTTCATCTTAGACAGCGCGCTCTATTTAAC
>JAOQGH010000019.1:11909851-11946276 GCA_025769975.1 Gallinago jamesoni
AAAGAAAGAAAGAAAGAAAAAGAAAGAAAGAAAGAAAGAAAGAAAGAAAGAAAGAAAGAAAGAAAGAAAGAAAGAAAAGAAACCACGCAACACACATCTCCATATTTAACTGGGCCATGAATTACTGTTAGAACCACGCTCCCTCTGCCATAGAGGATGGCAGGTGTCTGGTGTCATTTTGTAAAATACCAAAGGTCACTGCCAAATTACAGTTTGGTTCTGTTTGAAAAGGAGAAGATTCTATGGCCCATTTAGACCACTTTAGGAGCAATCACCATTCTTCCAACTCCCTAAGCAGAAGTCCCATCTCCCCAGTTTTTCTCCCCATCTCCACAGAGCTTAATAGTTGTGTTTTAAGATGTGTTATAAAATCAAAAGAAAAGAGCCAACAACTGTAGGAGCCTGGAAAGGGTGAAAAGAAATATAAAGGCCAACAAAACCCCTTATTTAGACATCCTACATGAAGACCACTACTGCCAGACATTATCAGGCTGCCAAGCTCTCTGCCTGCTTGAGTGCTGACAGCCTTTCCATCCCTGGCAGTTCACAAGGTCGTGGTCCCTGCAGACACCTCATTCCACTTACCAGCCTGGTTTTACTTAGCCCCATCAATTTCAGCTCGGTTCTTGCAGCCAGTAGCTCAAGAATATGACAATTAAAGATTAATGTTATAAATACATGGAAAGTTGAAAAATCCAGATTTTTTGAATGTCATGCCAGACGTATTCATTTTTAAACCTTACCCTTGTGGTTTAAAACACCAGGCCAGGAGTGTCACTTTTCCCCAGCAGACTGCAAATGCTTTCTTCCTTTCAGCTGCCAGCTAGTTTTGCGGGCTTAGATATTTTTTTTTTATTTAATTATTCACTGTAACGCATGAAACATTAAGCAGTTTCTTTCCATGAAGAAATGAGTGCTGCTTCCCAATGACAACATGCTAAGTATCCTTAATAGCAGGAATAAGGAAATGAGTTTCCTAGAACAAAGGGGAAAAGGGCAGGGAAAACGAGAGAAGCTCTGAGCAGTCAGGATTTACTAACACAAAAAAAGCTGAGACTTCATTTCGAACAAAAAAAAAGCCATGATCACCTGCCCTGGGAAATAAAAGCAAAAAGAAACAGACTTTTAAAGCATAAAGAGATATGTTTTCTCCTCTGACTTTTGGGCTGGAATTTTTTTCTTTCTCGACGTTGATGGAGATTGGTCAGTGTGCAAGAAGCCACAGTTGCTATGTTAAGATATGTAACAGTCGTATTTTCTTAGTGATACTAAAGCTCTGATAGCTGTGAGAAATGTCTGTTCTTCGGAAGAACAGAAAGTTAAAGGCTGAAGTCATTAACGAAAGCCATTCCAAGCCACAATTCTTCCTGTAAATGCAGGACTGCACACACAACTTTCAGTGTATGCTCTACACATTTAATGTCTTCTGCAGCCACAGCAAGAGATGGTCTCATCAGGTTACGGAGCATCGTGACCTCCTGACAGCACCCCACACCACCGCAGGGCCATATCTCACCATCAACCCGAGACGGGACAAACCTGGTGTCCTTGTCACTGCGGCTGGTTCTGATGAAACCCATCACCACGTCCTTGAAAAACTGGGTAGGACTGTGTGGGTGGGAGGATTTTTTCCTCATTCTGGTGTTTATTTGTTGGGTCACAGAGGTAAAATTATCTCTGTTTGATTACTTAAAGCTGTTGGCTGTGGAGATAATCTGTGCATTAGCAGCTGTACGGTGGGTGGCTAGCAGTTCTGAATCTGTAGTTGGAAGCAAAGAAGTCATTTTTCACAGCGATTTAAAACAGAAAACAGAGCACTCAGGACAAAAACTCTGTCTCGGCCCCATGCAGAAGTTGCTTTCTGCAACAAGAAACCCTCTCATTTGGTGGCAAGGTGGAGGGCGAATCCCCAGCCATGTCCTCTCATGGCTGCACCCAGGGCGAAGGAAGACCCTGAGCAAACACCCAGTGAAGCCTTAACTCCTTCAATTGCAACATTTTTCTCTTTATGCCTTCCCCAAAAGAGACTGATTACCAGAAGCACAGCTTAGAAGCGTAGGTGCCAGCAACTTGGTTTAAGAGCCGCAAAGTTGCTATCATGAAGCTAAATCCCATTAGCCTTGGGGGAAAGAGGGCTCTGATCTCCTACCTGAGCACAACTTCTCTGGGAAAGGTGGAACAATGTGCCTACTCACCTTAGATAAATATTTAGAGTACAAACACTGCTGGAAACTACTCTCTATCTAAACTCTGAATCTGTTAATTCACCAAACAGAAACTCCTTGCCCACTTGTGTCTGCAGGAGAGCCATAGCAAGATGCTCCTTCCCAAGACGGGACAACTTCAGTTTGCTCATTTTGCTATGGGGACTTGCAATTTTTCTCCTCCTACCTTGACTCTGCCTGCAGCTGCCGGGCATTAGTCCTAGCAAAGAGGGGTGGGCGCTGGGGTGGGGTCAGTGCCAGCCAGATTTCAGGCTGGAAGGTTTGTAGAGAGCAGGCATCAAGACCAAAGAGCAGGAAACCGACAGAAGATAGCCAGAGATGTGAAACATCTCGGGGATAAGAGTGACAAGAAGCAGAGATGCATACGTTTCTCATTAAAAATCTGCATCGGAAAGGCAAGGGGAGCATCCTCACACACAGCTGACCTGCCCCGTGCTGTCTCTTCCCTTCTGTGTGGCCTGAGACAGAGCAGAGACACGCTGCTTATGTTACAGTTCAAAATAGCACCTAGAGGGTTTTTTTTGGTTGTCTGGGGGCTTGGGGAGGTTTTTTGAACAGTTTTGCCCCCACTGTATGTGCAAGTGCCTTAACATGGTACATTACTGCACACGCACTGGCAACATCCACACAGCCATAATGTCACAAAAGATCTGTAGGCACAATTGATAATATCTGGAACACATTAAAAAATTAGAATATATAGTTCCCTCAGCAGCTGTACTACTTTTCTCATGGTCTTTACTAATTAACATACATCGAGGAGGTACCAACAATCGCAGACCCAAGGTCGTGTTTAGCTTCCTTCTTAAACAAGACACAGAATAATATCTTCTGCGTTGACAATGCTGCAGTCTCAAGTGTCACAGAACTAAAACTTCAAAGAGTTTCTTTGCCATAAGGCCCTCATGGGTTTTTTTGTTCTTTTTTTTTTCTCTTTTTTTTTTTCTTTTTTGAATCACAGAAATAAATCGAATACAGCATCTTTGTGGAGTGCTCTATCTGATGCACTTAGCCACCTCTCTTGTTTCCCAGCCCTGCCAGCGCAAATCCATCCTGGGTTTGGGAACACTCACCTGAGTGGTTTCTCGTCCCAGCTCCCTCCCTGCCCTCCATTACCATCCCTCTCGTGAAAACGAGATCTCTGTTGGCTGCCTCCCTCGATTTGCATTCCTCAGAATGATAATTCACATTATAAAAAAAACAGGGACAAATTCACTTACATTTTGCTCCCAAAGGCAAGTATTAAAATCCATTTTGAGACACTCCCAACATTCCTGCTGCCATCTTCCCCACTCTTTAAAAGCCATATCCACTGTGCCACCAGCCTTTATATCTTTCAGTAAATCACTTAAGACAGCTTTCTCTGCTCATTACCTTGAAGAGTTAAAGGTTACATGGTCTGCATTGTCTCAGGATGAAAAAAGAGACAGACAAGGCGAATGTTTTATTTACGCTTTAAAATTGGATGCGGAAACATTTATAAATGGATTAATTTTAATTACTGTCCTCATTTTGTTTAAAAAAAAATACCTAAAAAGCATTCCTTAAAATTAATGCACTGCTACCCTGTGTATTAACAAAGATGTCAAGTCTTTGCTTGTTTTAAAGCTGCTTCGTTGCTTAGAGTTTTTTATTATATATCAAAAGCAGCCCCAGACTTGCTATTTTCAGAAACCATGCTGGAATGAAGCATGGGACATTTTTTTTGCTGTTTAACAAGGCTGCCCCAAGTGTTACCCTGCAGCGTAAGTGCACCATGGCCTTTGTGCCCTACCTCACAGCATGTTGGAGGCAGGTCCTCACTCCAAACTCATCCCAAAGAACCTCTTTGCTGTTCAGTGAGATAAAAGCAGGTAACAGCCCCAAACCAGAAGCATTTGAATAATGACTTTAACATTTGTCTCCCCTTGAACCTGTTTCTCTAGCAGCTGCAGAAATATCCTCGCAGATAAAAAGCAGGTGCCGCATCTAGAAAGACTTTTAAAAGACCACGTTTGATGTCCAGATATTTGCATTATTTCTCATAAGGACACAAAGCAACAGTGGAATCACTAAAACACAGCAAAGCCAAAAAAAATACCCATTTTGTCTTTTTGGAGCTCAGTAAGCCTGACCCTGGATGTCCGAGTTTCTTCTGCAGATGCAACAGCCCCAGACAGGAGAGATACCAACCACTGGCCTTCGTCCCCATCTTCTCTACATTGACTCGTGACAAACACAGAGAGGTGTCTGCCTCAGAAGCTTTACTTACAGTATAAACCAGGCAAGAAAATCTCAAAGCCATTTGCTATCACCAGGATCCCGAGACTCAACCCCTTTATACATAAGTTTGCTTTCTGCCTCTTAATGTTTTTAACATGTTAGGACCATCTCTGAAGACACCCGCTCTCCCAAGCATAGGCTCCCATGAATAAGCTCTCTTATCTGAGCTGCCTCATCCTGCATAAGTTCACAGAGATTCAGCCTTCCCTCACCATCCACACCACCAGCACCAGTGTTGTCCTCATCTCCCACATTGGTCACTGCAGCCTCTTCCCTCCTCACAGTTAGTCTGACTTTCTTCCACTCCATCCAGCACTACAACTGAAATAATAAATTCTCAAAAATAAACATCTCTCCATTCCTACTTTTTTCTTCTTCAACTCATTGCTGCAAATGTCTCCCAGTGTTGACTTTGACATCCATTTACAGGCACTTTGACTTCACTCTGCACACAAGCGGGTCTCAACCCCTCAGTCACAGCAGCCCACATATCCCATTCCCCAATCAAGCGCCAGTCATTCTTTCTCGTGCTCGAGAGGGCTGGAGAGGACCTCTCTCCAAATGCTTCCACACCCTGATGCCCCATGTCTACCACGTGCTGCCTCTGCCCACGCCAAGGGGAAGGGACCAACAGGAGACATGATGTCCACACCTCCACAAATTGAGTTGTGTGGCACTTCCAAAGGAAGGATGGGAGCTCTAGCTACTACCACACCCCCCTTATTGTCTTCTCCTCTTCCACACTCCTCCTGTGAGCACCTTACCCTCTCTGTGCTGCCCAACACATAAGTGTGACTGCTCTTCAGTTCCTGGTACCTTGACTTCAGTCTCCTGCTCCTGCCCCAGCAGGTACGCAGGTGCTCCAGGCAGGCGTGAAATGAAACCCCTGGCCATTTTGGAGGGTGCATTGCTGTTGTGACACCCCCAACACAACCTGTTTTGGGATACCACAGCTGTGAATGATGGACTCATGTGGGCTGATGTCTGGCACCTTTCTGTGCTTCAGGACAAAGAAAAGGGGGGGGGGGGGAGAGAGAGAAGTGACACTTTCCCCCTACACTTGATAAAAGCAAAATCTGATGGAGGCAGGGGGGGAGAAGCAGACTGGGCACTAAGCCCCTTATTAATTAATGCATGTTTTGAAAAAAGAAATGCAACTGTGCACTCATTTCTGCTGGTTTCTAGGAGCTTTTGTGACCTTAATAATTCATGTTTATGCAAGCTGCTTATAATGCTAAGCAGTTGTTTTGTGTAGATTTTGTCCATTGAATTTAACTGAGATGAATATATCTAGCTGTGAAATGAGGTTGTCCATAATACTCAAAGGGAAGCTTTAAAAAAAATTACAGTGTTTTTATAAAGACAAATAAAATTCACAGCTTTGTCTGAAATAGTCTTCCATCCATTACTGATACACATAATGTAAGAAACGGAAAAATGTAATTTTTTTTCCCCAGATTCATCCTTTCCCTTTCCTTTTGATGTTTTGGCAGCATTTCCAATACTGTAAACTTTCATTGTTTCTCAAGCATGTAACCAGGCTCTCCTGCCTGCTTTGCTTTACTTCATAGCAACAGGAGAGTAAGAGAGGGGGATTACAAACACCAAAGTGATCAGGAAAACTAAGAGTCAGGTAGAGCTCCTGAGACCACCTTTAAATTCATATTTTGGATAGCAGTTTGGGCTCCTGCAAAGCACAGCAAGAAGACTGCTAAGCACAGGGAGAGGTTTCATTCTTCCAGGCTTGTGCCCATCACCCATGGACACACAAGTCATCTAGGATATCACTTCAGACAGCAGCCAGGGCTAAGCAGCAGCCTTACCCCACCAGGTAGCCAGAAGAAAGCATGCCAGCCACCAGATGAAGCAGCTGCTTATTGTCCTCAATGCTTTTATGAGCTGTTCCTGACACAGCAGATCAGACTACCCCTACAGATTCCTCACTGAAACAAACAGGTCTTGGAAAAACGTACTTCCACTTCGTGTCAACAGCAGCTAAGCCACTTCCTTCACCCTCACTTCAAAATTTAGCCAGATTTAAGGGGATCTGAGAACGCTCTCTTTCCTGGGCAGCTTCAGGAAGGAGACAGGGACACCGTTGTGAAGGTCCACCTCTCCCAAATGCTGGCAAGCTCGTGCACATCCCTGCCAGGCTATGTATAAACTGGAAGCTCTTCCACGCAGACTCTTAGTTGTTTTTGAACCTGATTCCATTTAAGGAAGTTCTTATTTAAGAAAAAACAGTGTTCATTTCAACTGGAATTGCAGTTTGCCCCTCAATATAAACTGCCACATACAGGCTGCAGCTGCACCTCCCAGCAAACAGAACGTTTCCGTCTGCAGAAGAGCGAACTGTCCCTGTGGTGCCAGCAGCTTCACAAAATAAATAGAAATGGGAGCTGAAAGAAAAAGATGACTGTAGAAGCCATGGTTCCAGGTTTGCTCTGGCTCAAGCAGAAAAAGGGCCCCAATGGATGATTTTTTTTTTTTTCCACAAGTAAGGGATGTTGACAATTAACACAACCTACACAAGTGTTGACACTCGCGGCTTGCACAATGGACTTGACGTGCCAGCCACTTCCAGCGGTCCCTGCAGCCCCGCAAACTCCCAGCAACTACAGACCAAAAAGAAACCAGCTGTTCTTAAGGCAAATATTAGGTCTTCCATAGCAAAACTGGAGTTCAGTTTCGACAGACTAACAGTCATTTCTGTGGTGTTCCCAGCCTTGAGTTAAAGGCTTAACTAACAATTAAAATAATAATAATGTAATCGTTCTGAGGAGCTTAGAGTACTTTTTAGAACAAGCTGCAGCCCCATCCCTCCCACCCATGGAGGTATCATTGCCAGTAGCTAAAATAACGTCCACTGCCTTGACTACCTAATAGTACATAAAGTTCAAATAGTCTCCAAACTTTTTTTCTATATTTCTTTGTGTGCTTACAAGATCCAAACTAATAGCTTTACTTGCTATAGATTAGGTATCTAAATCAACTGGCATCTAATCTCAGCTCCATCAGATTTAAGGCCATCCCTACCTTGAGGTAGGATTATCCTCAATGAACATTGAGAAGAGATATTAAAAGATGCCACATCGTATCTTCCAACCAGTAACGCTTCCAGCATCCCCTCAGAGCAATTACCTCTGAGCTATCATCCCACCTACAGGAGGTATTAAAAGGCTACAGATAAAATCATTAATCATAAAGCAGGCAGTTTCAAGGCAAGATTTCCTGTTCACAGAGACCATTTTTTCAAAGTGTCTGTACAGACTGAAAAGGCACTATTGTATTAGAGGTCCAGTCCAAATTGCCATCCCTAGAGGTATTTAAAAGACAGGTAGAGGTGATGCTTGGGGACACGGTTTAGTGGTGGTTTTGGCAGTGATAGGTTGATGGTTGGACTCAATGATCTTCAAGGTCCTTGCCTTTCTATGATTCTAAGAACTATCAGTTCTAAAGAGTCTCCACACATTTCTCAAGCTGAGCTACCATTTTTGATGCATCCATGAAAGAAGCACGTACGAGATACAGGGCTTAGGACTAGCACATAAACTTCCAGAAATAGTTCATCTGGGAAAACTCCAACTGCGAAATCTAAGCCTTTCCCTACCTCACGTGCACCAAGACACACGTTTCAGGAGGGCAGCCGTCCCCTCTTTGGCAGTGAGCAGCCGGTGATTCCACGTCCGTCGGGCTGGAGCTCTCCAGCCACATCCACGCCAGGAGCACATGGTCAGCCCCCCGTGCGGCTCTGACAATCAGTGCTCTTCTCGTCAGTTGTGACTAGGAATACATTTCAAAATAAATAAATGCATAAAGTACCAAATGATTTAGTGGAATGTTCTCCAGACACATGCCGATATCTCACCCCCAAGAATCAAAGTTAATTGGCGGAGGAAGAATGTTTTAATTAATATATGTCTATATTGTAAAATGGCACCTGAGTGACAGGCAATTACACATCCAGCAGTTTCTGTTACATAGTGTACAGCAGAACAGATACAGCAGGAAGGAGAAAAAAAACCCAAGCCTAAATACAGCAAGAAATAAAATCTGTGTGCACTGTCTGTATGATCAATGCAAACATAACCACAAACATTTGCATTAGAATAGTGCAGTAAATAACCACCCCACAGCTGAGACATTTACAGCTGCATTAGTAAACAATTTTTCACTTCTCACAGAGAGGATGGCAATTTATTAAGCCACCCAAACAAGACATCATGCAATCACCAGTCGTCCTTTAATTAGGAAGGATCCTTCTTAAAGCAAAACAGAGGGCTAGGTGACCCAGCAGGTCCTTTCCATCCTAGCTACCCAGGAGCTGTAATTCACCGTACTTAAGACTATTCACTGCATAGAGGTTTAAATCCTTTGATGAGCATGTGGATGTGGACTGAAAAGCGAGGCTGGGGGCCAAGACAAGCCCATCACAGCTAGCTTCCCACAGCCCCACACCTGACAGCAGCGACAGCACACCATAACTGGCATAACTGTACATTTTGGAGCAGTGCCACCCATTCGTTTGTTGCATTTATTTATTTCCAGCTGAGCTATGGGACAGATTTCCCATATAGAAATGCCTGTAGCTTAATTCAGAGCAGAAAGAAGGGAATGCATGCTACTCTGTCCAACAGGGGAGATGGATTGCTGCTGGAATAGGACGTGCCACATCTTGTCCCACAGCCCGAGCCCCATCACACCCATGAAGCCATCTCCCTGCTCAGCCCTTCACCCCAAGAAGTGGAGGACCCAAACACAACCCATTTTGGGGAAGGTTACTCAGTGTTATGGATGAGATGCTTTGCTTTTCTGCTGCAAAGGCTGGAAGAGTAAAGGGTGGAAAAGATGATTAAAGAAGAGTAATACAATCTATGCTGCTGGGAGTCTGGAAGGCATACTAGAAGCTAGCCTGAAGTCAGCCCACCCACAAGTTTGTGTTCCCAGATAAACATTGTGAGCATGTTCCTAGCAGAAGTACCTGCAAGGACGGCTTGAAGGCTAGGAACTGGCACTGCAAATTTGGGATACAGATGACCACAAGACAAGTAGTCATCACTCATGAAAGTCTCAAGTGCTTCAAACCCAGGCACACTGGGTAAAACAGGTAAAAGTGTAAGACCAGGATTATTTTAAACCCAAACAGCTGGTTAATGTTTAATGTTTAATACCTGTCCCACTTGTCATCTGACATCCTTCATGATGCAAACAGAGTTCAGATGAGACAGGGACTTCAGTCTTTAATATGAGGTCAGTTGCCACCAGAGCTCCTGCCAGCCTTGATTAGAGCTGATGGGCAGAAATCAGCCAAGGTGGCTGCCATACATCCTCTCCACCCTCCTCCAACCAGTGCAGGGGACACGGAGGAGCTGCTGGGGCTGCAGCCTTTGCATTAGAGTATTAGGCTTGCATTAAGTAAGAAAAGCCTTTGGGATCTGTGTTTTGGTACAGACTTCGGACAGAAGCTCTCTCAAAACCCAGTACCAACCATTTTGAAGTCTCTTTTTGATCTTTTATTGTTTTGAGAAATATGTAAATATCCCAACAGATCACTCCTTGGTCATCCCAATACCACCACAACCAGTAAAATATTGCTGCGGTCAGATCACAATTCCTGATTTATATAGCTGTTATATTTGTGCACAGCTGGAGGCGTGGAGCAGCTCCAGCAGAGCAGGGGCTGTATTTCACCTCTCTGCCGTGGAGTCTGAGAAGAGGAGAGCACTGCTAAACTTACAGGCAACTTGCACTGGGTGGGGTGGTGGCACTGGTATGACCAGTCTATGACCACTGGTATGACTCGACTGGTATCTAGTGACCTCCAAATTATTTACAGCAGACCAAGCAGTTGGGCTGCTCTTGTGCAGATGTCTAACACCCAGGAGGCAATGGCAGGATGTTTTCCCTGGAAGGCAACAGCAAACAGAGTGGGTTCAGCACCTGTTCTAATAAGTCCTACCTCTGTCCAGCTCCGGGGAAAAGCCTGTTTGTCTGAGACTTTGCAAAGGGTGAAGTGAGCATCAAAGTTCTCCTCTGTTTTGTAGGTCAGGACGGCTTTGGGGTTGGCACAGTGTCAGCTCACACGTATTCTGCAAAGTGCATTTTAATTTTTCATTACAACAGCACCTACAGACTTTGATTGAAATAAATAATGAACCAATTTGTATCATGAATCTAAGAGAATCACTCTCTTCTGGTCCCCATCACGGAAAGGATTTTCTTTCCAGTGAGAAGTGTTAATGCATTTATGCCCTAGTTTCCCACAGTGGATGTCACTATTGAAGTGTCAGGAAGGAAGGTTAGAGCTGCCTTTTCAGACTGCTCCGTCAGCCTCAGCAGTCCGTTTTGGATGAAAACATCCCGGCAGAACACGGGCTGAAAGAAGACTGGATTTTAAACAGCACAGCAAAAGTCTTTGTGTTGTGTATGATTAAAATGTAACGTTGAATAGGTCTTTTACCCAGCCTGAGACAGGGAGGAGGGCTCCACTCTGTAAAATTACAGGGCTTTTTTGCAGAATGGCGGAAGTTTCACAAGTCTTTAATGTAGTTAGAGGACATTTTCTATGCTTTTCTCATTTTTCAATGCTGTTCTTTCTGGTAACTCCCCCAGCACAAATCCTGACAGGTGCTGGTACTGCTGCGTTTCTGAGAGCTGACAGAGGACAGACGGCTGTTCACCTTAGTGGGACCCCAAAGTGGTGCCCACCTTCACTTCTCATGAAGCAAAAACGGCCAAAACAAAAACCCAGCAGGATCCAGACACTCTGTTTGATTTGAACCATTCTGGCCGTGTGACTCGTGATAATTTTAATAAGCACAGTTACTTGGGAAAAAAAAATATCAATTATCAAAAGCAGCCTTACTGTAATTTCAAAGTTTTGCCAAATTAGTTCAATACAATTCCATTTCAAGAGGAATTTAGATTGGGCGCACACAATAAATGCTGTAACCCACCCAGGTGCTAATCCCCTCCGCAAACTGTCTAACACCGCAGAGAAAGTTAATAAAATGCTGGCCAAATCAAACAGTAATGAAATTAAAGCACAATTGGCATGGCTCACCGCAGTGCTCTAGCAGCATCTTTGGGAGGCTGCACCGAAGAGGAACCATTGCAATTAGGCAGGTATAACAGGAGAAGTATTAGATTGCAGAATTACAGCTGCAAAAAGCCTCCCTTGCAAAGCCTTACAATGTCAAAGCCAGGCTGCAATATCAGTGCATTGACACTGGACTGGGAGCCATTTTTTGAACAGAAAAAGGATAATAATTATTTTATCCTGGAGAGCAGCTGCAAATTAATTTTATTCACCCGAACCCCCTGTGTCGTTGCTGGAAGCTGCTGCTGAAGCCCCGGATGGATGGCACCACATCGCATGCAAGTCTCCAGCTCAGGGCAGTGGTGACTGCCCGAGATACAATGTCCTGTGACACGGCGGAGGTCAGAGTAGACTCTCTGACCTTCAGGCTGTCAATGTGCTTATCCATTTAGCGAAATATATCACCCTTTTTTTTTTAATTAAGAACAACATAACACAAAGAGCAATGCTGCCTGGTCTGCTGCAGGCTTGCAGTAAAATACCATATGGCTTTTGTAGGCAATCTATTTGAAATCAGGAGAAATGGGAGAGCTGTTGCCGTAACGCTTGGGTGACAGGAGGAGAAGGCTGGGAGTCAGCAAAGCAAAGCCCCAGCACTTCATTGCAGCCTCGGCAGGGCCAGCAGGCACACCGGGTGGGGATAACCAGGAGAGGGAATGGCATAGGGATCATAGAGAGTGCAACTCACAGACCTTAAGGAATGAATGCCTATAAGTATCTGTAAGATGCCTGTAAGTATCTAAAGGGTGGTTTGAAGGAGGAGGGAGCCAGACTCTTTTCAGTGGTTGCCAGTGAGAGGACGAGAGGTAACAGGCACATGTTGGAACACAGGAGGTTCCACTCAAATATGAGAAAAAACTTCTTCACGGTGAGGGTGCCAGAGCCCTGGAACAGGCTGCCCACGGAGGTCGTGGAGTCCCCTTCTCTGGAGATTTTCAAGACCCGCCTGGCTGCAGTCCTGAGTAACATGCTCTAACATGCTCTAGGCAATCCTGCTTCAGCAGGGGAGTTGGACTAGATGATCTCTACAGTCCCTTCCAACTCTAAAAAATTCAGTGAAATTCAGTGAAATTCAGTGAAATGAAATGGCAGCCCATTACAATGGCATTGTTTCGACAGCGATGAGGCCTGAATTAATTACTCATTCACTGCTGTTATTTTCACCCCACCAGCAAGCGGATACGTCTGCGCCGGCGCTGGATGCGCTGCCCGGCACGGGGGATGGTGGCACCCGGCTTCCCCCAGCCCAACATAAGAGCCAGCTGCCACATGCAAAAGGAGGGGTAAAATTCAGAAAAATACTCTTTTCTACTCTCTCTGTGCATACATTAATCTACGCGCTTATTCCTGTTTACATTATGAGATGTATGCCATAAAAGAGCTTACAGGATGTGTATTGCAGCCAAGTTAATATTGCTGTTGGAGCCTCAGCCTCTGCATTTCCTGACTTAACGTTGCCCAGTTAAAACTTCTTTTTTTTTTTTTTAAATTCTGCATTTGTCTAATGGAGTTTATTAGTGGTTTGAACCCATTTAAGGACAGAATGGGCTGTAGAGCACTTAGGAACACCTGCAGGAAAACCTAGTAAAAGAACAAGCCCTATACTGAAGACAGTAGCAACATTCAGAAATGCTATTTAGTATAGAAATGTGTACAAATATATCAAAGAAAGGTACTTTTAGTAATAACATACAGATACAATTTAGAAACATGCCCGCATTATAGTACCTTTTCATACATTACTCAGATAAAATACACAGCTTTTCATTTAGGGCAACTCAATAGACCTTTGGAGAGACAAAGTGTGCTGTGTACAAGAACTATAGTTGAAAGTAACAAACAAAAAAAAAAAGTTATTTTTTCACAGATGTCACAACTTGGGTTTTAAAGGCAGGAAATAGAGAGGAGCTGTACTCAAGCTGAACAAAACATTGTGAGAGCAGATGAGCTGAGGCAGACGGACCTTAACAATATAAAGCCCTTTTCCTACCTGCCAACACACACTGTGCGCTCTTGCACCCGGCTGGACTCCTGCCCAGAGCTACTTCTTTACTCCATAAAGGTACTGAAAAGCCAGCGAGACACCCATGGCAATACTGTGGAGACATGCAAGACCTTTTAAATTCGGCCCTTACGACAGAGAGGTTTGATGTCACCGCCGTTGCCAACCAAGCCCTGCAGTAGGTTTTTGCGACGCGAGATTGCTGCAGCTCTCTGCGCTCCTAGGAAAGCCTTCACAACATCACTTGGACTTTGACCTTCTCTCCCTACCTAGTTCTTCTCAACTGAGAGAACCAGAGTCCTTTGATTTCTGTCCCCGGGACTCCTGCGTGTCCCTGCTTGGACTCGGACCCCCTGTGTCCCCGGCAGAGCTGCTGGAGGCTACCCGTGCCAGCTCAGGAGCTGGTAAACCAGACTACACATCCACTCACATGTCAAGTGGGGTTGTTTTTTTTTAAGACTGGTGAACCCCTGTCAAGATTGTAAAGGCAACACACTAAAAAAGACCTCATGTCATGAAAATTGAAAGACTTCAAGGTCTTTTTTTGTTGTTGTTAAATAAAAAGGCAAAAAGAATTACATCCCGCTTCTGTAAGATGTTCATGAGTTTTATAAAAGTGAAAAAATAGGTTTCCTCCAGGCTAGGCACTGAATAATTCTAAAGAAAAAAGACTTCAAAGACATGTTTTACACTCTATTTGCATTCAGGCATTTTGTTTTTCAGAAAATTATTACCTCGGTAATATTGCAGGCTATTCTTCCACTGTGCACTGTGAGCTTTGGCTACCCAGAAGACAATTTGTCCAGTGCAAGACCTGTGCAAGAGAAGGAGAAGCCATTCTAGAAATGGCAAAGTTTGTGAGTCATCCCGAGGGATTAACACAGCATTTGCAAGGACGTGCATCCTGGACGTGAAAGTGAGCATTGAAGAGGACGTACAGTTTGCCTTAAAGTGAAGGCAGAGGAACTTGGACCAAAGCAGTTGAGGGCTCTGATGAGAAGATCTGTCCATGGCCATTCCTGCTGCCCCTTTGCCAGGAGCAAAACGAAGCCCACACCCTGATGGCCCCACTAAAATCGAGAGGGGCTGACACAGAGACGCTGGGGAGGGTGCTTGAACCCACGTCCACTGCTCTGGCCAGAGTGCACCTACCCTTCATGTCAAACCCCCACCACCTCCTGCAGCCCCCAGGGACAAGGGAGCGAAGGCGGCTTGGGGACAGCTCCTCCCACACGGCCCCAACGTGGTCTCTCCAGACAGAAGCAGAGAAGATCTGACAGCCCGTTGAGAGGAATTCGTGAGCATTGCAGTTCATTAAAAGGCGACCGAGGGGAAGCACCGAGGTCAATGGGACGGGCTATATTAAGCCCATTTATAGCTTTACGGCACCTTTCAAAGGGGCATCAGAGTTTTCCGCAGCCAAGTGTAATGGTCAGAGAGTTACAGACTGAGACAGGTTTAAGAGAGGACCCCAGGCCACCCGAAAGAGAGGCAGCACCGTTAACTTCAGAGTTTGAGGTCAGCTCTTGGTGTTTTCCTCGTAAGTATCTCATCCGCAGCCACTCCCGGGCTTACAGCCCTGCATATATCACAGCCTGCTTCGTGCGGACGAGAGTTATTTAATGACACAGAGAACTACTTTCTGATGATTAGGGGGGAGAAAAAAAAAAAATCAGCCAGATGTTTCATGCTGTCTGATTTTATTAGACTGCTGCATACAGGGAAGGGGGAGGCGAAGGGGGGAGGATGGTGTTTTTATGTGACTACCCACCCCTCCTTGCTCATATCCCCAGGCCCTGCTGCACTGCCAGAGAGTAACACGGGCTGTCACGACATGACCCAATCGACAGCATGGGGAGACAGCACGGAGTGACGCAGCAGGAGATGGAGCTGCCCCTTGCCCTCCACACAGGCATACTGGGGTCAGCAGAGCAAGGTCAGGGCTGAGACCCTGCAAGCACCCCCAGACCAGAGGATGCACCCCCACTGACCCCCCCAGGGGGATGAAACCCCAACGACACTGTGGATGGACCCTACCGACTCTGCAAAGGGGTGCCACCCCACCCCACATTGGCCCCTGGGCGTGGAGTCCTGCTGATCCCTGGAGCATGCAGCCCACCAACCCCCTGGGGATGGAGCCCCCAGGATGATGGGGTGTGCATCCCAATGACACCCAGAGGGAGATGAAGTGCCCCAGCCACGGGGTGGGGGGGATGCATCCCGTCAGTCCCAGGAGATGGAGCCCGCAGGGTAAGGGGAGAGGCACCCACCGACCCTCGGGCGACAGACCCTTACCGGCACCGGCGTGGGGGCTGCGCCTCGCCGACCGCCCAGGAATGAAGCTCCCCCCCACCTCGGTGCCGGTGGCAAGGGAGGATGATTTCCACCGACCACCGGGGCATGCAGCCCCACTCCGTCCCGCTGCGGCAGCGCCGGGGCGGGGGGCGCAGAGCCCAGCTCAGGTCCGTCCCCGCGGGAGCGGAGCCGGCACCGGCCGCCCGCTGCCCCCCACCCCGCCCCCCGCCCGCAGCTCCGCGCCGCCGCGCTCCCCACTCACCTCGGCGGGGAACGAACGGGGCGACCCGCCGCCCCGACACCTGCCCGGCGTCCCCGGGGGAGGGCGGACCGACTCCCGGCCCAGCAGCGCTCCCTCGCCGCCTGCCGAGCTGCTCGCCCAGCCCGGCCCGACCCGGCCCGGGGAGCGGAGAGGAGCAGCGGGGGCGGCCCCGACGGGGGGGGCGGCGCGGGGATCCCGGGAGGGGCGGCCCCGACGGGGCGGGCGGCACGGAGGCCCTCGTCGGGGCGGTGCCCGGGCGGGGATCCCCCAGCGCCCCCCAGGACCCACCGGGCGGCAGCGACCGGTGGCAGCTCGGGCTGGCGGCGGAGGACAGGGCTGGGGGGGGGGTGGATATCGGTAGCCGAGCTGCAGCGGGGGGCCGCTGGCGTTCGAAGAGTTGCTCGAAATCTCCGGCCCCCGAGGAGCAGGCGTTGTTCTGTGCAGGTTTTTAATATTTTCGGGCACGTCGGGATTTTTTTAAGTCCTTTAAATATTTCCCTTGTATTGCTTTTATCTTCTGTTCTCACTCAGCAGGCAGTGCTAGTTCCAAAGGGGATTTAAATGAAGAGTGAATTACCCATTTTATTTTTTTTTAAAAGGGATAGAAGAATCCTTTTTTAATTTAAAAAAGTCACTTTTTTTTACTAGAAACTTAGGATTACTAAAATGAAAGTACATTCTAAAATGTTTGGTTGCTTTTTCTGGTTCACTTTTCCTAGGCACTGGGAAAGGAAATGGTCAGCTGCTCTGTTTCTCTGTTTTCTTTCAAGCCACAGTCCCTTCCTGACTCATGCCCCTGTACTCGGCTCAGGGAGCGCGTTTCCAGTACTGCTGTTCTAAAATTAAATCTGAAAAAAAAAAATAAAAAAGAATTCGACCAAAGTGTCTCTAAAGTATTGTCTTTATTAAAGACTCTGTCAGGTAATCACGTTACAATTTGGCCCAGATGCTCTGCCTATCACTCCTTTGAAGATGAGTGCTCGTGACTGCAATGTCTGGGCTGATAACTAAATCAAGCCCAGCGTTTAAAGCAGAGGGTTGTCTAGAGGCACTTGTTGCAGTGACAGGCTCGGCACGAGGTCCCAGGCAAGTGCTGTAGGATACTTCAACATGCAAAGGATGCTGTTAACTTGAGCGAGCTGAATTGTTCTGTAAATGCAGAATACTTCCATGCAAACAAAACGGTATCGCAGAGTGTGCTCCTGGCCACCCTCTGTGCAGAGCAGGGAGGTTTCCAGGGGTGTCATCCAGGCCATAGCATGCAATGAGAGAAAAAATTAAAAAAAAATAAATAAAAAAAATGCCACCAACCCCTTCCACACTGCTGAGCTCTGGGATGAAGCATGAAAAAATAGGTGTGTGATTCCTGCCGGTGACCTTGTTTCAGCAAGGAAGTCCCAGGCACACAGAGACAGTGATAACTGCTGGGGCTGGCAGCAGAGCAGGGTTTTCCACCAGCACTGTCAGCAAACATACCGACACCACACCAGGTCCCAGCTACCTCAGGAGGTCCACTCAGGAGGACCACGTCCCACCTGTGTCTTCATGCTCAAGTGCAATCCCAATAGGTGGTTCCCTGCATGGATGGGGTTAAATCCAGCACCCGACTCCATGAAATTTCAGTGAAAACAGATCTGGGGGTCTATGAAGTTCTGCCACCACTCAGGACACCACGTGGCTAACACTGCCCTGTACCCCTGTCAGTGCCAGGTCACAGCATTTCGAGGCCCCTCCAAAAGCACTGCAGCATCAGACTGATTCAGCCTCTGTCCGTGATTTTTTCACCCTCTTTCTAGGGTCTTGCCTTTGCACAATTCTCTGTCCATTATTTATCTGAGTGAGAACAGCCGTGATTGCAAATGATGCCTTCCTGCTGCCAGGTAGCTCACTGGAAACGGTGGTGACTCACAACCGCAAGATGGATGATGAGGTGAAGCCAGAGGAACTCGGAGAATTATTCCCTTTTACTCCCAAGTTCAAAAATGTGATTATGCCCCAGTAGGACATGAAAAATCCCTGGAGATCCCGCAGCACCTCGGGATAGCAGCCCAGAGTGCTGAGCCCTTATTTCAGAGCACGGCTGTCCCCTGTGATCAATTCTGGCAGGAAATAATAGCCGATAGCCATGCAAATGTGAGGATTAACTTCGGCAGCAGCAGCATATGGATCAGAATCACCAAAACATACATGCACTAACTTCTGATTATCTGTCATCTGCATTTTTAAAGGTCCACAGTCCAGCCTATTTGTATGTCTTGGTGCTAAGACAAGGGAGCAGATTATGTCTGAACGCCTTCTCGTTCAAATCAGAGAAATTCTATTCATTTCTGGGGTTGCACCAATGTAGAAATGGCATGAAAGGGTACTTTTCTTTATCTTTCTTATTCCCCACACACATAACAATATCATTTAAATCTCTCTAAAGTCAGTCATATGCATTTCCCCCATTTTCTGCATCAGTTGTAAGATAACGCTGTAAAGCGCTGAAGGTTTGGTGCTCCTGCCACAGAGCGTTTGGCTTCTGGCAGGATTAAACCATGGAAGCAAACAAAGCTGATGCTTGTAAACAATGCCTTTTGCTAAGTACTTTCAAAGGCAGCAGTTGGCATTCAATTTTGTAGTGTAAATCAATCATTGCTTGTATCTTCCGATAACCAGGCCGAAAGGTAGAAATGGCACTGTGCTACATGTGTGTTGGGTTTATTCTGCAGATCTCTGTGGAAAGGTCAACTTTATCTGCAACTGGAATCAGTCATTCTGGAGGCTGCCAGCAATATTTCACATTCTCCTCTTACACGTCTGAGAAATATTATTTTTCCGCTGCTCTTCCTGAAGGTTATGCACCTCTTCTGCAATGTGAGCATCAAAATCCTAATTACATGTGGTTTCTTGAGTATGGATCTCCCATCATTGATATATAGGATTTGCAGTACTTGTATTTTGCAACCTGGTCAAATGTCAATAGCATCAGTAGCGTTCTGTGTTTCTCTCAGATACTAGCTCAGTAAAGATTAAGTATATCCCTTAGTGTTTTCCACACTTCACCTCCCAGAGAGTGCCCAAAATACCATCTTATTTTGCTTTAGATAACGGAAGGATGCTGAAAGTAAAACAGTTATCTGAACCCTGGAGGAACCTGGGAGAGGACTTGGACCCCAAGGAAAAGGAGGGAAATCAGAAAGCAGGGAGAAAGATGAGATTAAGCCAACGGTGCAATATTCAGTTTTCAGAATTCAAAAGCTGCTCAGATCATATAACCTCATGTGGCTGTATCAGTGGGACCGAATTTCAGCAGCATATTTTCTGAAACCTGGCATATTTTCAGAGTTGCTGCACAGCAGATTCTGGTCACCCTAACAACATTTTATCCCAATGCCAGCTTCAGCAATCTGTAATTTTGTCACATTTTCCAAGCGCAAGCAGGATTTTCTGCCCTGACCTGTGCCACCCTGACAGTGCCTGTCTTCTGCTGCCCTCTGGGGACGGCTGGACAACATCCAGCAATCCAGGCAGATCTGCTGAGCTATCACCTGCCCACAGCTCTGCCTGAAATCCCCAGATGTGGGCGTTTATGTTATTCTGAAGTCTTTCTGAGGCTGATTTGATGCCGCTTGGGTCTAGCTTAGTGGCTTGGGGACAGACTGTCTGGCAGTAGGTAGAGCAGAAATTGGAAACGAAAAAGCACATAATTTTCATGTCCAGGTGGGAAGTGCGTAATGCTGCCATCACTGGTACTACAAAGTGTCTGGATATTTGCTAAGTATCTGGAGCTGATTAACCTGAACTGTGACTTTCCCCCAGCAGCTTCCAAAATTCAGGCTGAGACCTAAAAAACGCAGCATTGACTCCTGGCGTGTTGTACGCTCCACTAAGCAAGACTTGTGTTTTCCTGAGCTTATGAAACAAAGCCTGGACCCTTCATCTTCAGTATTTCTCCTCTCTCTTCTCATCTCTGCCCTTTACATAGACTCTCCATGTATATAGCTGGTATAAAATAGACCAAGGACAAGCCACCCCTGGCTGTGCTATTGCAATTTCCATTCAGAAGGAGACTAAAATGAACTGTCCTGTTGATTTCCTTATCTATGCGGAAAAATTAACCAGCATGATTACAGTAATAACCTAGAGTAATCTTGGTCCTCAGGTGGGCACAGTGTTCCAATTTCATTTGGAAATAATTACTTCAAAAGCAGAGCAATTTTTGCAGGACTGTGTCTTAGCCTGAGAGAGCGTGTCCGTGCGGCTTCCCCGGCAGCAGCAGCAGGGACAGGGATTTGCTTTGCATAAGCAAAGCCCAGGAGAGGGAACACATTACATATGTCTCCTCCATAACACACTACAGTAAATATGAGACTAAACAGTCTGAAGAAGAGAAATCCTGGAAGTTGGATGGAGCCGGGCACAGAAAGTGAATAGTCACGCCAGGCCCAGAGCCACAGTCACAATTTGGCTCTGCACAACCTTATATCATCTGTAATAACAACACCCCACTTTGTCCCAGCTCTAATTTGGATCCCCAGCTACAAATGTGAAAAACAACACCACCAAAAAAAAAAAAAATTATGCTGATCCCATAATTTTTCACTGCCTTTTGAAACCTGCTACTTCTTTACAACAAAGGGGGAAATACAAGCTAGTAGCGCTGAATCCATCAGCAGGGATTTCTCTTCATTTATGTCTTTCTGCCTGTATTTTCATAGACCAACTGCAAGCTTTACTAGGATGTAAAGTTCCCCAGATGCAATGGGTTTCCCCCAGGGCACAAAAGTGGGAAACCCTTAAGAATTACTTCGTTTAAATTAGCACAAATCCCAGAAGCGCAACAGCCTCCAACATACTGGGGGGCGAAGGTAGAGAGTAAAAATGACACTATCAACAGATATAAACTTCACAGTGAGAAAATATACACTTAGATACATTTACTATAATTTTTTTTGTGGATACCATCCATTAAATTATTCATTTTCTGAAAAAGTCTAAGATATGTACTCTATATAAATACTATAACAGACCAAAACAAGTCAATAGTAAGGGTCAAAGTGCCTCAGATTCAAACCCTCAGCTACAAATCTTCATAGAAACATTCATTTTCCAAGCTCCTGAGGGTAAAAGCCTTTCTAAGATTATTTTGCAATATACAAAAGATACAGTTCTCTAAAGACTCTCTTCCATATAATTCCAGTACCAACACTTGCTTCGATTTCCATGATATAAGACATCAGAAGTCAAATTCATCCATTGGATGAACTTGACTGTAGATAGAATATTTGCAGAAACCAAAGAATTAAATATAAAAAGTCTAAGGTTAAAAATAAAAATCAGTTCCTAGAGATCATCTTAAAGATTCTCAGCAAGAGAAGATTTTTTGCTAATCTCTTTAGCAAATTAGTCATCTACCTGCTCTGGTGCTACATTTATTTTCCTTCTAAGTAATAAAGTTTGGATTTCTTTGATTTCTATTATTAGGTGATCAACTCTTCATTCCTCCCTTTGTCTAGAGCAGCGGTTCTGTGCGTTCCAGGATTTTTTATATTTCCTTGTTAAATATGCGGGCACATACAGAGTCATTCATTGTTTCAAAGCATCTCCTTGGATTTGAACATCATTGGCAAAAAAACTTTTATCTACATATACCTGTTGGAGGAACCAGAATATTTTATTCACAATACTTCGTGAGTGTGTGCTGTCTTCACAGAATGGTAAAGAAAAACACTCATGAAACCCTCTCTTGCATGGAACTCGCACCAAGGAGTTACAAAATAGCTGTGCAATAAATACCAAGTCCTGCTTAAGCATTGCCAAAGCAATCCAGTGCCAGGGGAATGTCCACATCGTTAATGCACAAATAGCAGAGTCAGTGCCTAATCAGTCATACATTAATCAAGGCCTGTGCAAAGGGAAGTGTTTTAAGAGGCTAGCCAAGTTTTGGAGAAGCTCTGCCCCGCAGCTAGACAGCACTGCCCTGTTCCCAGGTCCCAGCGTTGCTCCTGCTTTCCTCAACAAGGCCACACGCGTGGTCCACCAGAACCAAGGGATCAGTCTGGTTTCACAGTGCAAACCACCAGCCTGATGTCCTCTCCTGACGGGAGGGGGAAGCACTTGCTGCGGACAAAGCCCATAAAGAGTCTACTCATTGTTCAATAAAACACTTGTCACACATGTTAATCATTATAATCTTTTCCAGTCAGATAGTACCATTCATCTGATGAGCTCAGCCTACAGATTTAGCTTGAGTCTGGTCTGGCGTCTGCCTCCAAGTATGCTTTGATTTGAAAATTATGTTAAAACTCTGCCTGGAATTGTTTCTGCTTGTGCATGTGGGTCTGCATGTGCCTGCACACATGGACAGAGATTCCTAGTGTTTCAGTAGGGTTTCAATGAGCGCTGAGCACCACAGCCCATCTGCCAGTAACTGTATTTCCAAACTCGGGGGGAAAAAAAAAAGAAAGGGAGAGATATTTTAATCCTTTTGCTCATAATAGCAAAAGGATTTCTCTGGAAATTCAAGCAGCTCTGAAAGGGGTGTACCATTTTCAAAGGCACTCTCACTCAACAGGTTTTCAAATTCTCCGAATCTCGATGTCTTAATATTCTACCATGTCAAATAAGGACAAAACCCACATCTTTATCTAGACAGGGTCCATATGGCAGGTGCTTTCAAAGACATTTGGAATCTCAGACGTAAAGTGCTAAAGAAAGGCAAAATAATCTTGTTAAAGGAGGGCAAGGCAGAAATGAAGTACACTGTCAGAGTGTCTTTGTGGATCATGAAGGTCCCTGTGACACTGCATACAGAGATGTGGTATTCAGGAGAGACTTCTTAGTTTAATCTGTAAGTTTTTACCACTATAGTATGTGCAGCATCCTTTTCTTTGTTCCTGGAATTGTCCGGGTTTCTCCGCAAATTATATTTGTTACAGTAAGAAACTCTTCATCAGAAGAATTTTCTGCAAGAAAACCCAAACCCACTGCTACCTGCTCGGGCTGCATTTAGGATTTCTTTACCACACCCCCATTTCTCAGACACAGCAGCCTTTTCTGAACATCTTTTCATGTAGGTTTTTGCACTATAATAGTTCCTTTTATATTTCTTGCACTTCCTCATTAAAAAAAAAAAAAAAGAGATAAATCCAAGGCTAAGTTAAAATAATGGAAAAAGCTGCACACTTGAACTTTTTTTGTCCTCAGAGCATGTGATGTGAAGTCTTATGAAGCAGCAAAAGTCTCTCATAAGTGCTCCCAGACCTGCTTTCAGTGGCCATTTCAAGCAGCCAATATTTGGTTTCCTTTTTAAGTAAAACATTCTGTTATTCAGCTTGAACTACCTGGGGTCTAGAATTCTGAAAAAGCTAATAAAAAAAGTTTTCTACACAGTTCTATTTTTGTATCAAATCCAAAGCACTGCAAGCCAGAGCTGTTACTTCAAATGAACATTCTTCTGTGTCATTGAGACACAGGTGCATTGTAACAAGCATAAGAAATCCAAAGGACCAGTGAATCAAATAAATCATCAGAAATCCTGATAGAAGGGCAGAGACAAAAAGACAGACCTAGAAAATTAAACTGCTACACTGCTCTTGAAGAATTGCAATTTATAGCAATAAAAAATGTCCTTGCAAATAACATCATTGAAAACTTTCAAGAGCTGAAATGTCAAATACTAATGCAATTCTGCTAAATATCTCCGGTATAAATCCCATTTCAGTGACATTAACGAGTCAGAAGGCAGAGAATTACCATCCCGAGAGCTGAGCAGGGGAGGAATGGAGATGTGCGTGAAGAGAGGGGGATCCAGCTCAGGGCCAGAATTAGCAGCCCATTACACTCTCCAGCCTGGTGAACCCGCACATGGAAGTGAGTCAGCACAATAGCTGTTTATGCTCCTATTTCTTTCCAAGAGAGGTAAATGAATGAGCCTTCTCCTTAGGATGAATCTGCCGGGTTTAATGGAAGGCCTAGCCTGAAGCTGAGTTAATTTGCTTGAAGCAAAGAAGTCCAAGTACCATAAACACCATGAACATCAAAGGGATCTAAGTGATGCTTGTGTTATACAAGGGGCTGTTATACAGACAGCCAAAGGCTTTTGCCTCTATTTTTTATTTATTTGTTTTTTTAATATTTCATTGACAATTTGAAATCTGAATAGATACCCAGAGCCAAAGGGCTGCAGGGGCATCCAAATACAAACCCACCATTCCCCACTGACACTGCAGGAGAGGAAAAAGCAACGCAGCCATGTAAGCTCCCAGGCTACATCCCACAGACCCACTTTATGAGCTGGGGATGGAGCAGAGCCACGGGAGCCACCTGCCTCTTGCTTGGTTTCTCAGCTGGAGGCCAGCAGAGAAATGGTCCCCACCAGATCTTTGTTGTAAGGGGCCAGATCTGCCTGCGAGCATCTACAGGGTGGTGAAAGCCATGGCCTTCAGGGCCTTGTGTGACAGCCTGGGGTCTTTACAAAGTTTTTGTCTTGTAAACCAGACAGAATCCTGCCTGCATGGAGGCCACTGGTCCGTGTCTGTGTACAGATACAACATTTGATGATAACATTGATACAGTATTTTTGGGGTCATAATTACAGGGTTGATGGGAGGCCATTGAACAAAATGCCATTTCTGATGGTGCCAGATTACGTACTAGTAGACCCACTTCTGACAGTATCTATCAGTCCCTTTGCTATTTCTCCCCTTGATGCTCCCTAATGCAGAGTGATCTGCGAAGAGCCATAGTCCTTCTTCACATCCCTTCTTAACCTGGCATCCCATCTGCTGTGGGGCATCTGTGTGGCTGCGGGTGCTGAGCAATGGTCTCTTCCCAGCTTTATCTCATCCCTTCCCTGTATGGTCACTCCTGCCTGTACCAATCTGAACAGTGGTGGAGAAAACACACATGGCCCCAAGACCATGATTCACCAGCTTAGATCAACACAGATATGGTGATGAGGTCAGCTGCTATTCATTTAAATATTACACATGTGAATATTAACTTGCAAAGTTAGTAAGTTGAGTTGCAAACAACATCTGTCTGGGAGAGTAAGAGGGATTTTTATAGAATTGTTTAGGCTGGAAATTCACAGAATTGTTTAGGTTGGAAAAAAACTTTAAGATCATCAAGTCCAACTGTTAACATAACACTGCCAAACCCATCACTTATCCATGTCCCTAAGTGCCCCATCTACATGTCTTTTAAATACCTCCAGGAATGGTGACCCTACTGCTTCCCTGGGCAGCCTGTTCCAATGTCTGATAACCCTTTTGGTGAAGAAATTTTTCCTAATATCCATCCTAAACCTCCCCTGGTGCAACTGGAGGCCGTTTCCTCTTGTCCTGTCAGTTGTTACTTGGGAGAAGAGGCCAACCCCCACCGCTCTAGAGCCTACATTCAGGTAGCTGTAGAGAGGGATAAGGTCTCCCCTCAGCCTCCTTTTCCCCAGGCTAAACAAACCCAGCTCTCTCAGTCACTCCTCATAAGACTTGTGCTCCAGACCCCACACCAGCTTCGTTGCCCTTCTCTGGACACACTCCAGCGTCTTTCTTGTTGTGACGGGCCCAAAACTGGACACAGCACTCAAGCTGTGCCCTCACCAGTGTCGAGTACAGGGGAACAATCACTTCCCTAGACCTGCTGGCCACACTGTTTCTGATACAAGCCAGGGTACCGTTGGCCTTCTTGGCCTTCTGCTCTGCATTTCTGCACAGTGCCCATCCCTGGGGGATCCCAGTCCAAGGCAAATGGTCTGCTGTGGACCATCACCCCAACTGAGACACCATGCTGACTGTGATTTGGTTCTCTCTCTGGTTCAGCTGTGGTGAAAAAGCCAGCCTTTTGCAGAGAAAATCTCACCGAAATAAATACTGAAGCTATTGCTATGAGCAGATCTTCCTTTTGCGGCATGTCCTCACCTACTCAGGGCAGCTGAAGTGGAGGAACCCACGTTTGCTCCATCTTTCTCCTCAGCTTAGCTCGCTGTAATGAAGATAGCAAACAGATAGCAAAGTGCTTCTCAGACAGAGAACTTCAAGAGGAATTCACTGCTCAACAGCCTAACTCTGCCCATCCTCCATCTCTCCCAGCGGCGCTCCTGCCCTCATCTCTTTGAGATGCTGTGGCTCTGTATAGAACAAGTAGAGACTGTGAAACCCTGACAAAGGAGAGGGAACTAATGGGATGTTTCTATTTCTGGAATTGCCCATTAGAGAAGCTATTCTGTGGTACACAGCATGCCAGCACACTTTAAAAAATAAATAGGAACAAGAATATTAGCAGAGGAAGCATATGTGGCCCCAAGACCATGACTCATCAGGTTAAATCGACCAGCTGAGGTCAGTGCTTCTATTTATCAGCTTTTAGTTGCAAATAAGGCAATGGGGACAGTGATTCTATTACTTAAATTTTACATGCTGTGTAAAATACAGCAGTGATTAATGTCTGTAACTAAGGCAGCTAGCTAGCTAAATGGGCTGCTTTTAGAATTTGGAAGCTATTTCAAGGTCAAGAGATTTAGTTTTCTTCCTAAAGTGGGTTTTCAACTGGTAAAGTGGGCTTCCTACAGATTTCAGGATCTATATTTATAGACAATAAAGGTATTTTGTGCTCTCATCAGCATCCAAAACCAGACCTGAACTCCAGCTTCATGAGAAAAGCCCCGCTAATTGCACTTCCTCAGTTACCCACTCTTTGGGCATTGCGGGACCATGAAAGCATTGACTGTAAGCTGATGCCAAACATGAGGCTATTTCGACAAATACAGAAGCCATTTCTATAATGTGGTGCCAGTTTTCCTTTCGGTATCCCAAATTTTGGATACAAGACGTCCTCTTTAGCCAGTCTGTCCCCTGGTTGTTTACAGCACACCAATGTGCAGGGATTTAGATGGTGCAGGTCGGGGGCCTCGTCCTCGGTTTGCTCATGGGCTGCTGCATCAGGGCACATTGAAGCTCAGGCTCAAATAGATGGGGGGGAACCATCTCTCTGAGTAAGGTCCAGGTCTGTTGCCAGGACATCGCATGCAGAACATTACTATAAGTGCAAATAGCCTTACATTCTGCTGTCTTATATGTGAGTTGTTACCATTCTCACTGTGAAATTATTCTATTCTGGTTTTTACTATCAAATTAAAAAAAAATCAGAGGTAGTGCTGATTGGGAGAACAGTTTTCCTTTCTCTCAAACACCCAGAAGCCTGTAGGTGTACCCAGGTACAATATATTTGTACAGCAGGAGAGATACCCTTCTTTTTTCTGTTTCACCAGGAAACCGCAGAACAACAGCGGGGCAAGCCCAGAGCACAAGAGTAATTCCACGATCGCCAACCATCTCCATTTCACAGCAGAGAAGCAGAGGTAAGTTAAAACTGAGTGACTCACAGCTCTGATTCACATCCCACTGCTGCACAGGTAAAGAGGGGCTCAGCAGGTCTGTTAAGAGAAAGCCAAACTCCGCTCAATCAGGGGCGCTCACTCCAGAGGCTGATACGGCAGGCAGAGCCCAGATCGACGGCTCGGGCACAATCCCACCTCTGCTGGTAAGACAAAGAGCAGTAACGTGGGGAAGTCCCAACCCAACAGCTGTACTGCAACACAACAGCTGGAGGCAGCTGGTCCTTCTCACCCCCGGCAGCACGGCTGGGGAAAACACCGGTGGGGAGACTGCAGGCATCTGCAGGGTGGACTTGTAAGACGGGCAGCATAAGCAAAGGGTGCAAGGCTGGGCCAGGCACGTCAAGGGTTTACCCACTGCCATCCCCAGCAAGGAGAAAGCTGAAGAGTCCATTAGCATATTAGCCAACCCCTCCAGGTATTTGGGATGGGACTCGCCTCCTCCCATCTCTTCCTTCCCAGCCAGCATCCTCATTTGTACCTTACTCCTGCAAGGAGACATGCTCCCAAGACCAATCCCTGTCCTTCCACGTCACTCAGCCTCGCACACCCAGGGCTGTCTGCCTGCCTGCAGCCTCTGAGCAGTCAGACCCCGTCACCGGAATATGTAAAACTTCCTATAGGAACCCTGTAGGGCCACAGTAATTACAGACAAACTGCGGTGCTGGCTGGGGCTGTGCTGTAATTACCAGCAGCAAAGATAAAACCTCTGAGCGAGGCTCTCAAGCTATTTAGATTACAACTCTGCTCAGCTTCGCAGCGCTCTCTGCAGCCACATCCGTCTTGCAGCAGCATCAGCTGGTCACCTTACAGGGCTTCACACAGCTTTCCTTGCTCCCCAGTTCTTCAAGTATTTTGTTTGAAGGTTTGTTTGGACTTTTGTGTCGTCTTTGTTTGATTAGGGTTTTTTTTTTTGTCTTTTTAAAGCCAACTTCTATATGAGATGTTTTGCTGAGATTTTCTCCCCTAAAGCCCTCACTAGACACCACTTCCAAGGTTCATACTCATGAATTTCATTATTTCTGATGGAAACTGCATGCATCACAGGTCTCTGGAGCATCGAAGGGAGGTGATTTAACTACAAATGTCAGTCTGATAATTTTGTGCCGAGGTTTGGATGCATCCTCTGCGGCCATTTCTCCACTAAGTGCTTGGTGTCTTGAATTTTACATGGCTAAGACTTCTATGACTAAGGCATCCAGAAAGATTATTTCTTTTTAAATACAGGTTAGCTACTCTTTTATTTGATTTGTGTGGGTGTTACTTTGCTCAGCGCTTCGGCGTCTTGTGACCGACTTACAGGCTGAAACAGGCTCCAGTGAACTTTCATGCCTTTGTATTCAGGTTGCTCTTCACTTACAAAAAAAACCCCAACCAAGCCTCTTAGGCAATTGTCTCTCTGAGTTTTAAATCTGAAATGGTTATTCTGTATAACTGATTGTAAAAATGTTATATACATTCAATTCATAAGTCTCATGGGCCATGAGAGCCAAGTGGGCTCTCAGCAGGGCTTGGGTTGATGAACTTACCCAGAAGGGTAAGACGTGCCAGATACTGTCATGGGTTTTTGTCAGCCCTTGTGAAAGCTCATGTGCCACAGCCGAGAGGGTCATGGACCCAGGACATCTCCTGATTTACACATGGCAGTTGGGGTGAAGCTGCTGCAAAGGTTCAGGTGCTCCTCGCCCACCTCCAAATCCTCCCCCGGGCAGGAGAGTGCACTGGGAGACCTTCCAAGCTCCCTTTGGAAGGAGTTTAAAAGAAAAGGAAAAGAAAACCTACTTCTATCCCAAAACAACAGTTCCCTTGTGGGGAGCTCTGTTGGTGCCTGGCACTTTATTTTACTGGTATAATTGTGCCAAGAGATTGTCTGTGCTCTTTCTGCACTGATATGCCCTTAAGGAGTTTAAGCAGTTCAGTCAGTCTTTGAAGATGTTTTGAGGTGGCTTAATTATGATGTAAATGCATCTTCAGAGGGAAAATATCACAATATAACGGCTGGGAGTTACAGTCAGGATACCACCCTTAGAAATGTAGGACACTTGTGCAGTACCGGCACTGGGGTAACCTTACCCAAATAAAGCTAGTGAAGCATGAAAAAGAAGCATGAGGCTCCCCGTATCTTGTCCTCACGTCAAGGCAGGATATCTTACCAGAAATTCTGATTTAGCCAAAGCCCATGATGCACAGTGGGAAATTGATACAGCTTTTGGTCAGGAGACTGGGCTAGATTTACTAGCAGTCTCTCCTTACCCTCAAAGCCACCTTCATTAACAGCCACTTCACGAGCTCATGGAACTTCAAGGAGAAACAGCCATTTCAGAGCAAGGCAAATGAAGATATAGATAAGTAGAAATACCACAATGACTTCTCAGAACTTGGAATATTCAACCTGTGTGGTATACTATGCATTTTAACTTTTCTTTTTTTTTTAAGACCTGTGCAATATAATGAGTCTCGAAGGAAAGCTAACAAGAAAGCAAAGCAAAGCAAGGTCACTTAGAGAAAACAGAGACAGGAAACCAAGAATTGTCCCTTCAGTCCTAGAAGTAAGAGCCACCAAAGTAAGATGTATTCTATCTAAAAACTTGAGAAGTCCAGTTCATGCATTAGAGAACTCAGCAACTTAAATGTTAGGTACTTGCTGGAAAACATTGAGTGCGTACTGAAAAACACACATGGTCTGTCCTCTGACAAAAGCTAGTTGGTAATAAGAGGCCTCACATCCACATAAACAAAGGCAGCAAAAGAACAAACTGACTTCCAAAAGCAACATGTGGTTGCAGAACCGTTAATTTCCTGGGCACTGGGGTCAGTCTGTGCTTTCAGTGGGCTCAGCTCACAGCTCCATCCCTTCCTTTCTGCTCCATTCTGTCTCTGGTGCATCCCACCCTGTGCCCAGAGACCCAATTCCTAATAGCAGCTATAAGCTATTCTTTAACTTAACATGGGACACCTTTTTTAAAACTTCCCCTTTCTTTTTCCAAAGATGTTCATGCTCTTCAGCAAAGGTTGGCTTCATGGCCCCTGTGATCCAAAGACAGATAACAAGACCTAGAGTGGTGGGAAGTTTCTTAAGAAATCTAAGACATCTACATGCTTTTAAGTTACATTGCTCTGTGTGCACTTAATTAAATTAAAAAGCAATTACCACAATTTATGATATGAATCCAACTCTTTATCAAACTGAGATTGCAGATGAGTTTGCTTTTTTACTCCTTTTTTGGTTGATTTTCTGTAAATGATCCCAGCTGCTGATGTTTCTCCTTATGGTGGAGTAACAAAAGACAGTTTTTGGGTACGTGCTCTAGCTGCTCATTTCTGGAGTGACACTAGCTTTTTTGTCTTCCTAAGGGAGGCTGGATGGAGATGCCAATTTGTTTATTGGACTTCCACGAGGCTGATTGAAAAATTAGAGATGACAAGAACTCGAGCTGAACACCGTGGTGTAAATGAGAGCCTCTTACTGCGCAGACTGGTACAGTAGGAGAGATCCCTGCAGGGAACAAGAGTTCATGCTGCACCACTAAGTTCCTTGATATTTATTCATAAGTATGGGCGGGCATTAATTAGGAAAGGCAGGTATTTCACCAGTGCAGAAATGTAATCCTGTCTTTGAAGAAAATGACAGGTCTATGTATTTGCTGAAAGTATTCACACTTTTGCAAAATAGTTTCCCACCCTCTTTGGTTTAACAGAAATATCGAAAATAAGCATCTTTTCCTTAATGCTTGAGGTAGTGAAACAACTTTATAAATAACACCCAGGGACTTACAGGATTTTGCACAAGTTCAAAAAACATCTCAGCCCACGCTATTCTGACTGCAGTGGACGGGAGCACAGCTTGTCCTCCTCCTCACATCCCCCACGCCATGCTACAGGCAGGTCTGGTGCCCTGCTTGGGGTCTGATGCCCGGATGAGACCACCTTGGTGTGTATTATCTGACTGATGTCAACATCATCTTGCAAAAAAAAAATGTTGATTCTGGTAGTTTGTCTGACAGTATCTCCAGTCTATGAGTCAAATAAGACATTCAAAATCTGCATCTAAATCTAGTCCCATGAAAGAGCTGAATAATGTTTCTAGCACATGTGAAATTTCGGGGCGTTCAGCACAAAGCTGAGTAATATTGTGAGGACTGCTTCTTTTCTGCTATTTCCCAGTCTCTACCTCTGCTATTTGAGCATTGAGCTTGAACAGAAAGCTTGTTGGAGTAGCCGACTTAGCAGTCACAGTCCAAGCGATGAAGCTGATCACAGGATTATGGAAATACTAGCTGAGAAGGACCTTTGGAGGTCATCCAGCTCAACCTCCCACTTGGAGCAGGGTTTTTGCCAACACTGGATCCGGTCAGCTGTGGCTTTGTCTAGACAAGTGTGTAAGACCTCCAAGGATGGAGATACCACAACGCCTCTGATTAGTCTGTCCCAGGGCTGCACCACCCTCCTAGTAAAGAAATTTGCCTAAGGTCCAGTTTGAAACTCCAAAGGTGCAGTTTGATGCTATCATGGACTGGTGCATTATCCACTACTGCTGAGATCATTTGGTCCCTGTTATTTTTGTATCTCCCCAAATAGTTGTGGACCTCTAGGCCTTCTCATCCCTAGATTAAACAATCCAGGCTCCCTCCACCTGTTCTTGTAGGCCATGTCCCCCAGGCCCACAATCATCCCTATGCTGGTCCTTATTTCCTCAACTTCCTCTTTGAACCAAGGGATCTAAAACTGGACGTGGTATTGCTGATGTGGATGAGATCTCCGGCATGCAGAAAGGGGGCAACAACTCCCCTAAAACTGCTGCCTACCTTCATATTGTGATGAGAGTGTCCTGGTGGCTCACATTCACCATGGTCCATATCCCTTCTGGCAGCATCACTCCCACTTTGCTCCCAGCCTGCACGAGTACATTGGGTTTTTTCCTATCCCAGTACAGGACTCTACACTTCTCCTTGCTGAACTTCCTCACATGTCTCTTGTCACAGTGTCAAAGTTCTCTGAGTCCCTCTGAATTGAAGCTTTTCCATCTGGAGTGTCAACCACTCTCCCCTAAATTGTTATCATCCACAATGCGGATGCACCTTGTCTTTCCATGCAGGTGGCTGGTGAAGCTACTGAAAAATATCAGCCCCAGCCTACTACTGGAGCCCAGTGGTCCAGCCAATTTTCACCTCACATAGCAGTCCAGTCTTCCAGCCCATACTCCCACAGCTTCTTTCCAAGAGTGCTGTAGAGACGGTGTTGAAAGCCTTCCAGAAGCCAAGTAGTCTTATATGCATTGCCCCGCCACCATCCCCATAGCCAAGCATTTCATCACAGAAAGTTTTGTTGTTCAGGCCCAATTTGCACTTCATAAATCTTTGACCATTCCCTAGCACCTTCCTGCCCTGTTACATGTTGGGAAGTGGACTCATGAGACTGTGCTTCCTGCACTTGTCTGGGACTTAAGACAAGGCTGACTGCACTATGTTCTGCGTTTCAAAGACAGGCACGACACCAGCCCAGTCCTCAAGGACTTCCCCAAGTCACCATGGCTTTTCCTAGCTGAAGATCACTATTATGGTCAGCCCCTTGGTATGAGTCCCACCCAGCCCTATGGCTCTGCGTACATCCAGCCTCTCTGAGCTGTCCCCCTCATTCCCAAGCCATTGGGGCACACATCGAGCTCTGGTGCTGGCAAGTAAGAGTACATCAGCGTTTTCCCATTTTTCCTGTTGCTTGGTTGTCTCCCACACTCATTGTGGGAGTGCCCCATCTGGAAACAGTGTACGTGCAGCTCCATTGCAAACCCTCTAGATCTCCAGTGATGAGTGTGGGAAGCTGACGGGCACGGGGCTCCAAACCTCTGGAGAGGAGATGAGCCTGGGAACAGAGGCGCTTCCAGGGCAGCCTTGACAGCTGGCTGCACATCTGAAACTGGCAAGTGGCAAATCTGCAAAGCCCCGAGCTGCTCAGGGGCACCGCCGTGGGAGAGCTGGGACTCATTTGACTGTACAACCAAAGAGCTGAGGACCCAGCAGACTCGAACCCCACTCGTTACCGTAACCCCACGGGGCAAACTCTCAGCTTTCTGAACTCATTTCTCTGCCTCTGATGAACGTAACCTGCAAGACATGCTAAGAGCAGGATAGTCACCAACCTGCTTGTACCTCCAGTTATCTTCTCAGCAATCGCTTTCTGAAGATACGCTTCAATTAAGGCTGCAGTAATGGTCGCTTCGCTCCGTCGCTGCACAGAGTAAATGAAAACGTGCCAGACGTTTCTGCTGCTCATGGCTCACAGATCTTCAACCTTTGTGCTGACTGTCAGCCATATGTGATCTTGGCAGCAGGTCCTGTCCTGCTGAAAGAAGAAGAAGAAGAAAAAAAAGAGAGGATACTGTAGTACAACCAAGAGATGATTTTGTTTCCTCTTAAAGGAAAATGTTAGAAGTTAGTTTAAATGTCTGCAAATGTTCAGTGCACAAATTCCCCTGCATGTCAGTGCTATCCATGCAGGAGGGATTCTGTGTGTCTTTGGCTGAACGTCTCAGTTTTGGATATATTAAAATGTGCATAAATCTTCAGCTGCTTCTCAGAAGGAAGCTCTCAATAACCAGGGCCTAACATCAGGCAACATATTTGCAGCAAGGCATTTATTAATGCAGTGAATTTAGCTCCATTTCCTGTTTGCAACGTATCCAGCAAACAGTCCTCAGTTGTTATTCCAATTGTGTTTATAATTGCATTTTATTTCGGGCCTGTTTTATTTGTACACATTCCAGTTTAAGGAAGGTCACACGCACTCCCCTTGTCTCAAGCACAGCCGCTCACCCGCCTGACGTGGTGTTTTCCCCGATGACTGAAACCTCTGTGAGCAGCCAGCTGTTCCTCTCCCACGCAGCCCCAGGCACATCTGCAGTGATTTGACAGGTGGGCACGGGCCAGTCCCCTCAGGGCACAGCCCTCCGGTCCCCTCTGCCCTGCTCAGAGAAACTCTTCACCCCCAGAGGTCTCCTTGGCACGCACAGAGGTGGGACCACTAGGAGACCAATCTCTAGAAGAGGATGCTGAGGTCTGTCATGGCTATAGTTCATGGCCTGTCTGGATGGAGAGCAGTTCCCACATCACCCGAGAGGTAGCAAGTCTTCCTAGACCTCTAGCCCGTGACCAATTCCAATTTCACCCGGGGAGGGGAAAGTAATGAAGTATGTATCCATGCAAGATCTTTTCAAAATGTCATTAAGAACATTGCATAAGATTAATGGCCTTAGGAATCCCAGACCTTTACGGGAGAGGAAGCTCCCTTAGACCAGTTTTTTTATTCAGACACTAGCGTTTCTTCTCCTTACTGTCACAGCTGGGGTGGGTTCCTGTGAGATGGCTTGGGGAAATGATCTGGTTTTGCTAAATTTCTTCCCCAAGTCCCCTGAATACTGGGCTCGAGATTTTTAATGATATGTAGGTGTTGTTCTGTTTAGCATTGCAAAACCTATACCTGACTTAGCTAAACCTTATTTTCAGAAGCGACTGAGGTCCTCAGGAGCTTAAGGAATCAGAGCAGGATTTTAAAAGCTGGTTGATACATGATTTGGTTTCATTTGAATGGAGAGGAAACAAAGAAGGACCTATAAAGACGTCCTGGCACTGGTAAAGAAAGCTTATGAACTGCCTGTCATTTCACTTTACAACCACCAAAGTCTTCTCCAAACACCTACCCTTCAAGATCAATCCCAGGGCAAAGGGAGAAAAAATACCAAAGATTTGAATAAAAGTACAAAAGGAAGGGGCAACAGATGACCAGTGCTGAAGGACTAGTGCATTAGATGATGGCAAATCCTTCCTGAGCAGCCCTCAGATGCACTGGATGGCAAGGAACTAACGGTGTATTGGGAGTCAAGACAGCAAAAATGTAAAACTAAAGTATTTTAGTCTGTAAGGAAACCAACTTACATGATCACATTGTAAGCGTATCTGTGCCTCTTTCCTCTCCCACTTGTTCTTTCAATCAAATTAAATAGAAGAAACCTTCCAAATAATTTGTGTCTACATCTTCCGTAAAAAATAGCCAAATAGAGAAGATGCTTTTTTGAGCTGCAAGACAAACTCAACTCTTTTTTAACAAGCAGAGACCCCAAAAGGGAAAATTACTCTTGTATGTAATGCTCTCGCTGTAGGGAAAGGTCAAGTAAGAGATTGCAAATCCCTAGAGCACTGGCTCAGGAACAGAGAACTGGCAAATTCACGATCCTCAGCTGCAAGTCCTCCCAGCTGCACAGACAACAGCTTGCTTTTGGAGCAGGCAAAGAGCAGTTTCGAGGTAAATCAGCATGTTCACCTTAAGAAACCAGGAGTTATAAGCGGGCAGCCAGCCACTCCAGTTCAGGTACTGAGGCAGCTAGCACTGACAAATGTGTTTGATGAGGGGAGGTTCCTCGAGAATTGGTGGGGAATCAAGGCAGAGGGGCAAGGGACTCGGAGGACAGGGCAATGGAGAGCCAAACTCAAGCTGACTGTAAAACTGAAAGCAAAAAAAAAATTAGTAATTAAAAGGCAAGAGCGGAAACACTCTTGGAAATCAGTGCAAATTCTTCACCAGCACAAAAGAGGAAGTCACCAAGGAATGGGGAAAACAGAAAAAAGAGAGAAGACCAGGGGCCAAAGTCAAGGGAGAAGAAAGCCAAAACAGCAAATTGTTTGGAAGTACAGAAAGGTGCAGGGGGGTGGGGGGGAAGCCAAAGGCTGCTATCATCAGTATTTCATCCTCTATTCTTTCCCATTGTCCTAGGAACCAGCTTTTCTTCTCACTGTGTCTTCAGAAGCTTTCTCCTGAGTCAGAAGGCATGTCCTACCATCAGCTTTTCACATGCTTCGTGCTGCTGCTTTGTAGGCAGGAGAAAACAAGACCCAATGGGAGGAAACGCCAGA
>JAOQGH010000019.1:11946376-12035748 GCA_025769975.1 Gallinago jamesoni
CAGAGATGAACATGGGCAGCAGGTCTGACCATGCTTCTTCCCCAGCTGAAGATCCTCCCTTCCAACCCAAGAAGGCCACCTCCTATACACACCTGAAATCAGGCTTTGTTTCTGGGACTCACAAAGCACTTGACAGCATCTAATTCCCTGAGTAATTAAGCTGTTGTATACATGAAGAATTACCACAGAATAAATGCATTACTTTTTTTTTTTTTTTTTTTTAAGAAATTTGTACTTCTCTGAAGCTGGAAAACCCCTTCTACACAGAAAGATAGATGGACATTAGGGAAAACTGGGACCTAACAGACTTTGACCACCTGAAGTGTGTGAAGCCCAGCTGAGGCAGAACCGAGGCTTTGATGAAAATATTAAAAGTTCCATTTCCCAAACCGGTGAAGGCTAGAGCCTCATGAAAACTGGAAATGACTTAGCAAATGACAAAAAAAAAATTTCTTTAGGTATTGCATGCATGTGATACACAGTAACCGCTTGCAGCTCATAGCTTGAAAGGGTGCTTTATTTTGTTTCAGTACATACTCAGTCCAGTTCACAGAGAACACATTAGTCAATACATATCTTCACTTTGTAGGAGAGATGGGCATGAACATGTGACTGCTCAGTCACCAGCCTTTCGCGGCCAATTTATGCAATTTTCACCTCAAAAGCGTCACATATGGCACACAGGTTTCACCAGCATCCCATACAGGGGCACTGCAACTTCATCTCTGGAAGCACAGGATAGGATGTAAATCTCAAGGACTGTAAAACTATGTGTATGTACTGTTTGGGATTTAACTTTCAAAATTCTGCTTTCGACATCAACTTGAAAGTTCATTTTATAAGAACATGTCCCTCAATAACATATATTCCCCCTTGAGGTCCATGTTCAAGTTCAGGCTATGGAGAGTAGTCTTCACTCTAAGCAGCCACCGAGAGCTGAGGACTCAGACCAGCCAAGTGTCTTTACCCCAGGTCTCCAGGTCTCTGTGAGCTGCAACAGCAGCAGCTCCAGAAGAGCACCTCGATCTCAACAGAACACTGCAGTCTCTCATCTTCAATCATTTTATTAGAACCTGAGATAGCAACGAAGGCAAGGATGTTTGCTAAATCAGTCCCTACCAAACTTACCTTCCTCGTTAGACATAAGGGCTGGCAGTACTCGTGAGGCTTTGGGTTTTTTAAAGCACAACATAGGACTCAAGACCCCAAAACCTCATCTGTTTCCCCTGCCACCCAGGCTTACACCAGGTGGCCTAGCAAAAGACACCATCGCTCTTCACAGAACCTTCATTACTTAAACCAAAGTTCTCTGATGCACCAGGCCATCCCCATCACAGACAGAGCTTCTGTCTTTCAGCAAAATAAAGCTGATAAATAATGTAGGACTTTATCTTCTATGTGAGAGGGGAAAAAAAAAAAGGGGTGGGTGGGGGGAGGGGAAAGAAAGGAAAACACCCAACCTCTTTCTGGAGGGGATTAAACAGTGACTTCTTTTAAACCAAGCTGGCTGTAATGGTGACAAAACCCCAATATCCTCCACAACCTTTCTATCCTGTGAAACCCACAGGAACGTAGAAAATACTCACAGAATGAAGGATAAGAGGACAGAAAATAGACTATGAAAGATACTTCAAGTCTAAAACGTGTTTCAAGTAGCTTAGACTTTCAAAGTTTTGTGCACTTAACCTGCTCCTGAATACTCCGCTATTTTTCTGGCCTTTTCACTTAATTACTTTACTCTCCTCTCAAAAGAGCAACAGAAAATGAGAAAACAGACCACAGGAGTGAGAGACAACGAAAGCAGTGAGTTAGCATATACTGACAGGTACAGAAAGTATTCTATAAGCTGTTAAATGTAAGAGCAGCACGGCAACTTTCATTTTCGCTCCGCCTAAAGAAATCGTATTTTGAAATGTTCAAAGTTCATGCCCAAGCTCCTCAAAGTTTTAAACACAGCATCTTACAACTGAGAGAACACTGTTTTTCTTTGTATTTGTAAACCAGAGTTTGAAGTACCTCGCAATATGTATTTCTAAAGAAACAGCATTTAAGAACTGAAAGAGCAGTGTGTCATTAAATGTTAAGGATCATATTTTAAAAAACCTTTATTAAAAAAAGGTTATATAGGTATGGTGAATTTAAGTTGTATTTTAAAGTCAACTACTTAAGCATCTAAATGGCTGAAAACCAAAGTGCAAAATTGGAAGTCCAGTCACAGATGAGGCTGTACAGTTGTGCTCAAGACGAAGAGGCCTGCCCGTGGCAGGCACGGCCGCACGCTCACAAGCCAACTCGCTCTCAGCCATGAACCCTGCAGATCTGAGAGGCGCTAGTGATCCAGTCAGTTTGATCTACTCAATATAAACTCTCCCTTTCTAATAAGAAGGATATTAACTAAAGCTTTCAGTTAAGCAATTAAAACCTTTCTAATTAGCAACAAAAAAATAAAAATGACATGCTTGCTCTGTTTCAGGCACTTTCAAGATCATAGTTTATTTACTGTAGGTAAAAAGCTAGTATACAGATTAAGGGATCCCTTAAATTTCAACTCTACAGTTATACACCATCTAGTATTCTTGCTCTGGATATTAACCAAAAAAGTTTCTAAACACCTGTAAGCCCCACTATAAATCTGTATTGTTATGGAGAAAAAAAAAATATATAAATCAATGCTTAATTTTCTCAATGCGTAATATTTACAGTGTAAAACAAATGGGAGATAACAAGCAGTGACAGAAGCAACCATTTTAAAAAGCCAAAGTTATATTTTTTTTTTACAATAGTGTGCTAATCAGCAGCATTGTATATTAAAAAAAAAATGGCATAGTGTCCCATTAGAGAAATCTTAGTCATCCGAACTGCAGTCATTACTTGCTAACCATTTACATGCAACACCTGCTAGGACCAGCATTTTGTTTTTAAAGTGTAAAATAGACTATGAGGTTTAAGAGACAAACATTAATTTGTGTATGAAATTAAAAACCGCACTCAAGAATTGTACTGGTCACAAGCCTCTTCCATACGGGGCCGGGGGGTAGACATACAAACAATGATAGAAAGCGGTTTCTTTCCATACACTAATTATCAAAGGCAATGCATAGACTAAGAATACCTGGATGGCAAACTGCAGACACTGGAAACAAACAGCTTTCACACACATGCTCTTGGCAGGAGGCCATTCCTTCCATCAAATGGCAATGGCTGGCAGCAAATAAGGGGCATCAGGTGTACAACTAAGTAGATCTCGCAAAATACTCAGATGGGGCAGTTGTTAATATACAATTTGAACTATATATACAATATAATGGAATGTATCCCATCCCCAAACTGGTTTATGAAACAATTGGACCTTTCTATACTAGCCTTATGACTCAGCTATCGTTCTAATGAAAATAAAAGTACACAAGAGACTTGCACGGAAAGCAAAATTTATGGGGCATTTTACAGGAACTATTGACAAAGCTGCTTAATGGCATTTCCGCTTTTAAAGTAATTTTGTTAGATATAATTGAAATAACATCTGTGTATAAAATGTCCTGACAGACACTTCAACATGGAGCTTTGGTGATTCAAAAAGGCCCTTTTTAATCTGTTATGAATTGTACTGCAGAAGTATTGATGCATGCACACATCTGTGTCAGCTGAGACTAGTGGTCCAACTGCATGCACATTGCCTCCTTGAGGTGCTTTCCTTGTTAAACCACTTCAATAACAATAAAATGAAAAACAGATTAAAGTATTTCAGATAACTCAAACTGAATAGGAAATGGAATGCCAATATGGCAGGACAACCTTTTTCTGTTGTTTTTAAACAGGAAGGTCTCTTGTATCAGCAGAATCCTCTATACAGATACACAGGGAAGGAGGGAATACACCACTTATAATCCCCATTAAACAAGAGCTGATTCGTCATGTGAGAAGGTACAAATTACAGAAACATGAATAGTCAATAGAAGAGAAACAACTGGTTTACAGGAAAGAAGAGAGAACACTTCAGTCTGAATGCAGTTATTTTGTGAAAGCTGCTACAACAGCCCAAAGAACCTCACTCGTGTTGGCTTTCATACATTCAACCTCAGGGTCTAAATCCAGAAGCTGCCGCACTCTCTTTGTGGCTAAATCATACTGCTCATCCAAAAGTGGGGCAAAAGCGTTCTCCAGAACATCTGAAGCATGGGCTAAATAAACAAGTGCCAGCAAGCGTTTGTCCATGCGGTGAGGGTCATTCACCCATTTGTCAAGAACCGCTTCTTGAACCTTCTTGATGAGACGCTGTTTGATATTGTTGTTGGTGAGAGGGTGCGTAGTCATGTCAAAAAGAAGGAAATTCTGTTTCTCTGTTGTCAGTACACCTTTTTCCACTAGATTTTTAGCTAACCGTTCACGGACATTTCGTAGTTGGTAATGCAACTTCAGTGGGTTCCAAGTTTCACCTAAAAAAGCAAACAAAAAACCCAACAGTCAGGCAAAGTTTAAGCTGTACTATTATAGTGATTATATTTTTTCCCCACCCTGTGGTGCAGAATGAACTGTCAAATTCATATAGCTGACTATTACACTAACATATTGTTCTAATGTCAGCATATCTCTGACCTACCCAGATACAGGCAGAGACAGAGACTGTGAGAGCCTCCTTGGAGAAGCTTCAGTGTACATTTAAAGTTTGGACAAAATGCTAGCTAAGACGTGTCTTGATTAAGGATATGACAAATAAGCAGTCCTCTACTGAAGAAAATAAAAACAAAAAAACCAAACACTCATGAAAAAAGTTTACTTTTAATAATAACAATAGGCACTTCCTCCAATCTCGTGCATTTATCTGCTTCCAGTCTTTCACCATTTCAGAGACTGGAAGAACTGTCATTGCCTCTCTTTCTGCCACAGGGACAAGCACACCTACCTTGTGCATTTCTCTGTTTCTTCAGGTTTTCATTCTTCTCTCCCTTCCTGCCCCCACCAGGTGGAACAGTGACCATGCACTGTCCAAGTGTGGGAGTGTGTGTGTACACACGAACACATGTTCGGTAGGGGCTTTAATGTTTCTATAAAAATTATTTGTAATGCTTTTTGTTAAGGCAGAAGAATCTGGCCCTTCAGAGTGCATGACTGTGTGTGCATAGAGGAGTGATTTTAAAAAGCACAAAATCAGCATCAACAGCTACCAATACAGTGAAAATTGTTAAGCACTGAGAAATGCATCTTTGCTTCAAAATTTTAGGTCCAGCCGACCTAAGTTTTTATCATAGCTTATTCCCTCCTTATATAAAAGAGTCCATGCATTTTAAGAAGTGAGGGAAGAAAGAGTTTCTCTATAAATGATACAAGAATTTCTGTATCAATTTGTTTCTACTTAAAGTTTTTTAAAAATTCATTGGTTAACATACAATAATAATAAAAAAACACAGATAACCGTAAAGTTTCTCCCAGTGGGTTAGAGGGTGACATACACTGTGTTCAAGTAACAGCCAAGTTAGGTAAACAACTGAGGTGACACAAACTGCATCGTGAAAGGCAGAGAACTCACCCAGGCCTGAGCTACACAAGTCCCTATAGGTCCCATAGCTCATGGAATGCAATACTCCAGTCTTCACTGAAAATGAAACTATCTCACACACACACACAAAAAAGAGTCGCTTCCTTACAGCATTTCATAGGGCAAAGGCTATTTCCTAGATTCCTCTATATTTGTTCGGTGGATGTAGCTATATAGTAATAAAAACCAGTGCTGTGGTGACATCTTGTGACCAATCTCCTCAACTGCACAAACATTTGCTTGCCCAAACAGAGAGAGATGTTTGTTACATCTATAGAAGAGCTGCCATTTTGACCGAAACTTCTGTATTCTCTACACCTGCTTCACTTACAGGCTATCTTATAAACCACATCAGCCTGGCAAACATCACCTTACACACCATTATAAATATTTCCATGATGGCTCTGAACTCATGCATACTCTAACTTCAAGCAGCATTCTTCATGTCACTGGTAATTACAGATAGAGTAGCTATTTTTCCAGGATCATGCCCTAATGCAAAATTCTAATGAGTTTATCAGAAAAAACCCTCAAAATATTTTTCTTCAAAGGGCAGTCCTCTAAAGCATGGAAAATCCAAAGAACCCTAATGCCATCCAAGAACTAGTAATTAATAGCTATATGTAAGTAAAAATGATTGATCCAAGTCTTAGGCACAGCACTGATGACAACTACCTTCCCTAGCCAAAGCTCAGCAAGGTCAGGAAAACCTTAAATTACCTCATACAAAACCTAATAACGTTGTTCATTCATTAGTTGACCTTTTTTGAATCAGTACTAACTTGACATGCTCTGCCCTGGGAGAGAAGGTGAAATGTCAGCACACATTATGTATTTGGGACAAGAAAAATGCCTTGTTTTCACAGGCTGTAGAAGAGAAGGAGAGCTGAGCAAGAACTGCCCTGCCAGGCTATGCAGCAGCAAGGGCTGCTTTGTTCTCCCCCTGCCTGACAGCCAAGGAGCAGGAGGGGAGAGATGGCAAGGACAGTGACATGAACTCATGTGCAAGGAACGCTGTTTAAGGTGGCACCAGACGAGAGAGAAGAACATAAGGAAAACAAGGCAGCAGCAGAGAAAGGTGGAGAGATTATGCTCATTTTTGAAACTTTTACTCATCGGTTGTTACAAGTAACAAATAAGTTTAAATAGACAACTTCAAGTCTCATTACCCTCTACCCCCCAGAGTCACCTTATTGACAAAACAGCAGGGGTTCTTCCTGCGCTGTGGAGAACTGCTTTGATCTACTCCAAGGAAACTGCATTTTATGTTTTGTAAAAACAGACAAACCCTGGTAATGAATTCTGGCTACAGAAAAAAAACCAACCCAACAAAATAATAAAAGCACTACATCTTAATAGGTGGTCATTATTAAGTGAAGTTTAATTTATGCATCCGGATGATACAAATGCTGGCAAGCTATATAAAAAATATTAACTGCAATTGTAAAGATGAAATTTGACATTTCATTTTTTTGGGGCAACAAGTCACTAGCTTTACAGGAAGAGCTGTGTGCCAAGTCCTCATAGACTTTGTTTTGAACAAGGAATATCTAATATCTGAAAATATTTATTATATTTCTCCAGTTAATGGAAAAATAGAATGGTTCTAGAACTGTTTATTGTTTCTTTATGATTAATGGACAAATCTGTCTCAATTTGTTCATCTGAGCAGTGAACTCATCTCTTTATCAAAAGATCCCAATACTGAATCTATACACCTATACTCCAAACAACCACCAACTCTCACTTCCAATTACAGAGAAAGGCAGTTAGATCTCCAGGGTACAGTCCTGATTTACTTCAGAGTCAGGGAAAGGCACTTCTTCCACAGAGCTGAGATGTCCTCTGACACTTCCATCTAGATCCTTTCTGTATCAAGTCAAAAGCAACAGTTACTTGTATTTGATTAAAGGCTACAATCAACAAGAGACTAGCCTATAGGCCAGACTAATTAACTTTTTTGCATACTTTCTCTCCAAAACCTTACAGTATAATCTCTAGTGATGCCAGATGATTAGCTTTATTGCAGGGGAAAAAAAAAGCAAATACATTATGTCCAAGGCTTACCACTAAGCAGTTCAATCCAATTTTGTACTGTTTCAGGAGGTTGGGTCTCTTTTATGTGTTTCAGAGCTTCATCAAGCAGAACATCCCCTGTAGGAGCATCTGACTTGCAAATCACCTAGGACAGAATAAAACACAGTATTTTGACTTACTTCATACAGCATAAACATCCACTAACAAAAAATGGAAAAATCTACCCGTTATCAAAACCAAGGACATTTTAAAAAAATAAGAGATCATCTCTAGGAATACGCAAGCTTATTGTGAAAAATGCAAGGTTATTGTGAAAAAAAAAACAGAACCCTATTACGATTTTAATTACAAAGCTTTGTTAAGTCTTAGGTTATCTATAACTTAAATTAACATTAACTAACTAAAACTACAGTATTAATAACATGCTTATTATCTAATTTTTTAAGCAAGATAATCCATTAACTCAGCAAAGTCCTTCACTTCCTCCCCAAAACAAAGTACACTGCAGCATTTAATTACTCTCTGATGGCTTCAAGTCTATTTTATGGCTTCAAGTCAATTTATTCAAAATACTACAGTTAAACAATTAGGCCATGTGAAACTGGGAAATAAATTACAAAATGAAAAAGCAGGAAAACTGGTTTTATTCTTCCATAATACATCCAAGACAACATCTCCAAGTTTTACACCTGTCAAGAACACGTTGACCAGCAGTACTACATTCCATTCACTACCAGTTAAAACACATGTATTGGTCAAATATATATGTACTAATAAACCCCTAATATGCAATAAAAAATGCAATATAATTTAAGTTTATTATTAAATAACTTCTAAAATTATTTGAGTTATTCCCTCGAAGAGAGCACAAGAGAACAACAAAAAAATATTCACAGTAACATAAAACTTAAGAATTGAGTAACTGTCTATTTACAAGTAGTTTGTAGAGAATCACAGAATTGTTATGTTCGGAAGATCAAGTCCAACCATTAACCTAACACTGGCAACTTACTGCTAAACCAAGTACCTCAGCACCACATCTACGTATCTTTTAAATACCTCCAGGGATGGTGACTCCACCACTTCCCTGGGCAGCCTGTTCCAATGCTTGACAACCCTTTCGGTGAAGAAATTTTTCCTAATATCCATCCTAAACCTTCCCTGGTGCAACTGAAAGCTCCTTCCTCTTGTCCTATTGCCTATTACTGGGGAGAAGAGACAGACCCCCACCTCGCTACAAACTCTTTTCAGGTAGCTGTAGACAGTGATAAGGTCACCCCTCAGCCTCCTCTTCTCTAGACTGAACAACCCCACCTCCTTCAGTCACTCCTCATAAGACTTGTGCTCCAAACCCCACACCATCTTTGTTGCCCTTCTCTGGACACACTCCAGCACCTCAGTGTCTTTCTTGCAGTGAGGGGCCCAAAACTAGACACAGCACTTGAGCTTTGGCCTTACCAGCGTTGAGTACAGAGGGATGATGGCTAGCCACACTGTTCCTCATAAAAGCCAGGATGTTATTGGCCTTCTTGGCCACCTGGGCACACCACTGGCTCATATTCAGCTGCTGCTGACCAACACACCTAGGTCTTTTTCTGCCAGGCAGCTCCAGACACTGCTCCCAGCCCATAGCGCTGCCTGGGGTTGTTGTGACCCAAGGGCAGGACCCAGCACTTGGCCTCACTGAACCTCAGCCCATTGGCCTCAGCCCATCCAGCCAGCTTGTCCTTGTAAAAATACCATTCTTCCAGTTACAAAACCAAACCACCAAATGAAAACATATAGATTAAACTAGCCCAAGTCAATATGTTTGAATAAAAACAAAATAACAATAAACCCTATCTTTCCTTAGGAAAACAAGAATTACTACCACTTCAAAGCTAGTTATGAAAATAACAATTAAATGTGGCAATTTAAATAGTTTTACAAGTTAGCACTTTATCAGGTAAAATGATAGCTGGCAATTGACAGAAAACCTAACACACCAGTGTAATTCCACATATACAAAAGAAGCAGCAAGTGAAAGCTCTTATGTCTCATAATGCTTCACAGTAGTACAAATGGTGTCCTGGAAAAGCTTTAAGTGCCCTACTGAAATACATCCCAAGTTTAGTTCCGTTCTGTAGTTATCATAATCCTTACTACAAACAACAGAGGAGTAGAATACATTTTCATAGTGTCTTTAGAAAACACTGAAATCAGTTACAATGGTATTTTGGTTTCTTTAAAGCATCCTGTATGATTAATTTCACAGTAACTGTAGTTACACTGGATAGCTGCAGTTGGTAACCTACTACTCACCGTCTCACTTTAACAGGTAAGATGTGAAGTCATCTTTTTGACCTGTTTTATTAGACAAAAAACAAAACAGACCCAAACCAAAACAAAACAAAAAAAATCAAACATCACCAAAAAGATAAAAAATTCTCTTAAGTCTAGTATATAAGGATTATTTTTTTTAAAGTTTAGAAAACAGCTTTCCTTGCTTATTTGGGGTTAAGATAATTTTTTCTACCACTGCAAAGAAGTTCAAGAAGCTAGCCTGAATACAATGCACTATGACACTAAGAAGTCCTTCAGAGATTATGGTCCTTAGGCTTACTGCAAAAAAAACCCAAACTTTCTTTATTTCATTTTTTCAGTAATGTATCAGGTACTAGATTTGCCTTGCATCTAACTGGTGAGGAAATTTCAATTACACAGAATATTTAATTTGCATTTTCCACAACGCAGCTCTGCAATTAAACAATGTTAAAGATTAAGCACCTCCGATTTTGAAGTAAACTTCATTATTTACTTTTAATACAAAAATTTACTCATGCATGAATCAGAATAATCAGATATTAAATACTTAATGTTAGTCTGCCAAGAATTTGCTGGACTTTCTTTTAAGAACTCCAATGAATTGGTTTGCTTTCTGAGCTTGCAAGGCAGTACAGAGTACCATTTTCTATCTTCAATAACCACTAGTCTTAGAAATTATTTTATTTATATCCAAGCCTCAGCATTCGTTTCTAAATTGATACCAGTACACAGAACTCCAAAATGATGCAATAATTACATACTCTCAAGCCAAAATTACAAGGATGTTGCAACATAAAATATGTCACATTGACTTTTCAAAGTTTCACTGATGTCCATCGAGTCCTCGTCTGCTAGTTTCCTCAGTCTTTTTGTCTCTATAGCACTCAAGCATGGATTTAATACGTCTTGACCCAACTGCTTTAAGGCTTGAAGTGGAAAACATTGTAGCTAGCAATCTTTTAAGTCAGTTGTATAACCAAGGCCATAGTTAGCTGGTTATAAATCGGTAGCGTACCACTGCCTAAACAATTAGTTCTACCCTCTTACTGTTTTCATCTTACTGATTGTGTCAGCAGTCTCATTTGTGCCACATCTGATGACAAGATCAAGAAAGTGATTCAAGTAAAAACTAAACTGGCCAAGGAAGTGAATTAGTTCTTGTTCTCAGCCAGAGGTGTTACCTGACATGGCTGCACAAATGCCAGCAACAACCCAAGAGGGACTCCAACAAGCCTCTTTGCAGAGACGGGACTATGCTTCTGTGGCAACACAGGCTAAAGTGACTGTAGCCTAAACTCCTGTCATGCTCAGGCCATAGTTTGAAGATACAGGATTTTGATTCACAAAACAAAGCTTTGAGTTCTAAGGAGGTTTCACCTTCCTACAAAGTGTGAGGATAGACTTGGGGTGAGGAGGAAGAAGGGCTAGCCTGAGAGGCAGAAGGTATAGAAAATGGTATTGCCCCTGAATCACAACCTTGGATACAACTAGACAGTTCGCTCCACTCACTAAACACAGTATTTAATACAGCAAAAGCTATATTAAAGGGGAGCAAAGCCTGCAAAAGGGGGACAAGGAGAATGCTTGGTAGAGTTGAGACAATTAACTCGAGAAACAAAACTGACGTTTGGTGTTAATGCAAAACTTCAAATAAGGAACTAAACAACATAAGCCATTCATGAGAATGATTTCTAAATTGAGAGAGGTGGTGCAGGGAGAGAAGTCATCTCATATATACCAGCAGTTAGAGGTTTTACTTGCAAGAAATTACTTAAGCAGAAACCAATCTTCATTTGAGTTTTAAATTAAAGCCTTCTTCATAGAACTCTCCTGCCTGCAAAAAGAAATCCCTTGATTGCTTTACAACATCAGAAAGAAGAAACCCTTTAATACCAGGTAGCTAGATCACCTTAAACAAAGTTGGGGGGGGGAAGGGGGGAGAAGAAGAAACAAACTGGCCAACCCCCCCACAAAAATCACATGATAAAATTTAACAAAACAAAAAAACCACAAAAGATGACAATTTTGGTTTCACTCTTACTGAAAATATCCACAGGTTATTTTTCCATTTTCCTAAAAACCCTGTAATTAAGATTTCAGGCAGAGATGCTAAGGTTTGCATAGAATGAAAGTAACTGCTAGAGAACATTCCTGAATATCTAAGGAGCCAAAAGCTTTGGAGAAAAAAATTGTGCGCAAACTAATCAATGCTGAATATGCTAAAATGAAGCTAAAAGAAGTAGGTCCTGTTTATCTGAACAGAGGTTCAATTCTTCAGGAGAAAAGGAAACTGGGAAAAGGCTGGGAAATTTGTAAGCTATGCTTTAAAATATTTAACAAATGATAATATTGACAGGAAAATGTGCCATAAAAGAGAATTTACTTATGGTGGATTGACAACGTTTGACCATGTTTTCAATAAGCTTATTTTACAAGTATCCTCTAATGCTGATGAAGTAAAAATTCTTCAAACACATTTTGCACTAAGGAAAAAATCAAGCAGCAAAAGTAATAAATTAAGGCCTCAAATCTCCAGCCTAATTCAATAAAGGACCTTAAAAATTTCCCCATGTTAAAGGTCAGCTAGTACAACAAAATTAACACACCAGTCACAGGTGTAAACTAGAGAGTTTTATGTTCTGGTACCCCAAGATACAGAGATCTTCCTTCCCACGCATTGCAAGCACAAACTGCAACACTGTGTGCACCAGAATTACATTGGTGGCTTGCAGGACACATCTGTCAGGCTGTCAGTTAGCCTTTGCTTGCAGCTCCAGCCCATATCTCACCAACATTGCAACAGCCAGTTCCTTCAGTGAACTATAACTGGTGCTACTGGCTCCCAGCAGTAGCTGCTGCCACTGCACCCTGGCCAGAGCCACTACCCATCGTTTGTGCAAGGTTCCTGACAGCCAGGAACACCTCAAGAGAGCAAACAGGAGCAGAGAACAAGTATAGCAGATTTTCCAAGGTACTTCTGCTCACCATTTATACACTTAACTCTGTGCATCTAACTTAGGCCACTACTCAGAATCCCTACCCTCTTGTAAAGAAAAAAAAGTGTCTTTTTCTTGCAACAACAATTACAATTAAGTTGTAATTTACAGCTACTGTATTGCCAGGATTCTCCTCCACTTACCTTTCTTGTTAATAGACTTTTGCGCCTCATTCCACAAGCCTCTAGCTGAAGACGCCCTCGCAATGCCAATTCAATTAACATACAGCCACGCAATCCTGAGGAGATGCAATCATTCCAGAATGATGTGTAACCCTGCAAAGAATGAAAGGGAGTTAGGTATCTTCATCTCCACCTGAAAGCAAATAGAAAAAGAGGCATACTGCATTCTCTGGGCAATTCTCTTGCCTTCATACACTTTTGAAGTAGCATCAGTAGTCAGCTACCACTCTTGTATGTGGAAGAGAAAGAGACTCAAATTAGTTTTGACACTTGGTGTCTGCTCTTTGAAGAGCAGGGAAACCTCAGGAAAGTGATACAAAATGAAGCAGCAAGACATCAAGACCTGTGAGATATAAAGTATAGTTTATATGTAGTCAAAATACTTACTACATTTAAAGACATGAAGCATTTGGCATTACCAACATGACACAGGTTTATGAGTTTTCTAAGAAACATTAACATAATTTTACATCCATAAACAATATGGCACTGATGAAGTAATAACTACCTGAAAAAATCATTAAGTAAAATATAGAGAATACTGGAAGCACAGATGTAGCAATCAGCACAAATCACAGAACAGATTTTTCAGCTTCAATATAGTAAACTAAAGGACAAAATTTTTCAATACTTGGAACACTTGGAATTTTGTCATTAAAATCCTTTGAAAACATGTACTGTTAAAGCTTGAAGCATATTGCTCTCATACGGACTGCAAAACAGGAAATCACATTTATTCTATGAACCAAATCACATTTACCATGCTTTTTAATCTATAGTTCTGCATTGATACCTACCTGCTTAGATGGGAGATCAGAGTATTTGACACAACAGATTTTACTTAGTATCTAGAAATACATGGACTGACATTTCTACTCTATTGCTCAGAAATTATGCCCAAAAAAAAATTTTATAAAAAGGATACTATTTTACCTACAGAACAGACAACAGTTCTTGCATATTTTTTAATACCTAAAGTATCTAAGAAAAAAAAAAAATTCTGATAAATATTTTGTCTTCTGAGGTACGCCTGCAGAAACACTTCGTATGACACAGAAAGACCTTCCAAAGCTCCTCTAGTGAAGCATCTCTAAAAATACCCACTTTGGGATACTTTAACAAAAAGTGCTGGAAACAAAAGAAACTAAAAAAAACCCAAACAAACCACCCACCCACCCACTCCTTTTCATAAAATTTATTTTAACAAATATCAAAGATCAAAGACTAGCTTAAATCAAGAACAATTCAGTATTACTCTATTTGCAAATAAAAGCTGCCAATGTAAAAATGTATGCATCTTGTATCTTTAAAGTCCACTAAACTTATAAACCAGTCACTAATGCATGCCATTAAATCTAGATTTCCAGGTACATGATAATATTTGTTTCACTTTATTACTTTGCTATTTTCAAGAGCCACGTTATACATATGACCAACACTTCTGAAAAGTCTACAAAAGCTTTGAATATCTAGAAAGTAATTACTGAAATATGTCACAGATAAATTTATTTAAAAGGCCATAAATATAATGAAAGGGATTCAAGAAATTACCTAATCAGCCTTCTACTCAGACCTGACACTTTGTGAGTCTAAGTCAGACATTCTGCAAATTAAGATTTTGGTTGGCACCAGACAAAAAAAAAAAAGGAAGTCCTTTACATTCTACTATTTCCAATCAAATTGCCTCTTTATATAATAATTTTTGAAATCAGACAACACACAAGCAACTAAAAATTACTCAGAGATTGTACTGCTATTAACACAGTGAGGAGAGATACTTTGGAACAGTCTGTGTCACCCTGAACGTTTTTTCAATCCATTAAAGTGATCTTTCTAGATAGTTCAGGCAGATGGATTGACTGGTTTTGGCATTTATGGCAAAGACTTCAGACAATTAAAGGAATTGTTTAGTACACAACAGTAACTCAATCTTCCTTTAAATTAAATCAAACTTCCTGGAGTAACTGACTATGAGTAGAAGCAGGCATTTATCTTCAACACTGCAAACAGCTTCTGAACACCTACTTCAAATAGCATATAACATAGCTAGAAAAAGCTGCACAGAAGAGAAACAACGCTCAGCATTATGCAATTACTGCCTATTCAAGAGACCATAGATGGACAGTGAAGAAAAAAAAGGAGTGAAAGGGGTAGAGCTAATAGTAATATTATTAATATATTTAGGCCGAGAATAGCAATACAGAATAATGTACCACTTGCACAAGAAATAATTCTTTTTTTCTTTTTCTCACAGAGAAGGACTAAAAGATGGTAAATGAAACTAGCTCACAGGTTAGAAAAGTCAAAGATCAACTTCTTTTCTGTGCTTCCTATTTAACTGTTTTTACAGGAAGGAAAAGTTTTTTTTTTAAAAAAATCCTTTAAAAATATGAGTTAAATTCATAGGAGACTGATAATGAAGTTTGATACACAGTGATGGATCTGTAAGGCATACACAGCCTGGCAAACTCCTACCCAGGAGCCTGTACACACCCAAGTTCCAGTGACACCCACATCAGCGTGCACTGGAGAGGAGTTACCATTCCGGTAACCACAGTGAAGAGAAGCACACCCGCTCCCTGAACATGGCCTGGCCTTTGCTTGTTACAGGCTATGGAGTAAGACTGGGATTTGGTTTCACCTTTTAATGCTGTTCTCATTGTTATTCTAAATATCTAACAGTCTGAAAACACTTAAGATGGAAGGTCAAGCATCATCATTTACAGATGAAAGTCATTCCACTATTTAATGCTCTTAAACAGCATTCTCACACCACCAAACATTTTTATCTGTCTTCCTACTAGTCTTTTACAGTTTTATACATATCCTAACTCAAAGAAGTACTTCTTTCATTAAAGCTGCTAAGCAGCGGGGGCGAGGGGGCAGGGAGGGGGAGGGGAAAGTCTTACAAAGCAGGGAATTATTTTTATCTGACAGCAATCACACTGGAATAGCACTTCAAGCTACGAATAGCTCCCAAGAGAATTTTAATTTACGTTGATTCAAAGATCAAAAGAATGCTTACATCTGTCATGTTTATTTGCACGAACACAGCACAAAAACACTGTTTGTCACAGCTGACCTAGAAATTTTCAGGTAAAAATTAATTTTGCTGACAAGCATAAAGGGAAATAAGAATAACATTTATAACAGAACCTTGTTACCATATTAACTCTGAAAGCACACATCTAAGACTAAAACCCTCTTTCTGCTTAAAGAATAAGTTATCCAAACCCCATGTTCATTAGGACATTTCTCTCCTACCACCTCCTGCAGCATTTATTTGCTTTCTCCTCTTCCCATGCTCCTTACTCAACTTCCAGCTCACACGTCTTTCCTGTTCAGTTAGCCGTTAACCTTTTGAAACTCTCACATATTAAATAGTCCATCTCCTTATCACGGCCCTGTGCCTCGGTGTTACCCAACCTACCTTACCTTCCACTCCCTGCTTTTACTTTGCCTCTTTAGCTGCAGTTCCTCTCTATCTACCAGTGACGCCTCTCTCCCACAGCAGTCCTTTTCTCCACCTCATCTTCCTGTGACATGTAATACACTCACTTTGCACTTCCAGGTTTATCAAGATCTGAATTTCCCTGACCCTCATGGATTTTCTTAGATTTGTTCACACAGATAGTGCAGGCAAGATACCAAAGTGGGCATATATATATATATACACACTATATATGTATATACATATATATGTACTATATATAGTAAGCAGTCATCTTATTCGTGCCTCTGCTCCAAGAGAGGTTCAAAGCCACACAATTTTATTAGCAGACGTACAAACAAGCTGAGCAAAGCACAAGCTCTTGCAGCTTCTTCCTACTTACCGTAGGGAAACCCCAGCTTAGATCTGCATACAAAGCAATGTAAACATACACTAGGACTCAGTCTCCTACAGGTTTTGGCCTGCAGAGTGCAACAGAAGGTAGGGTTCATGCACATACTCCACAGGGAAAGCAGAGAGACCCTGAGTGGGAAAGTCCTACCAATGTCCCTGAAAACTATCAATATCCTTTCCCAGTTTGTTTACAGAACGTTATACAGTGCAAGGCAGACTGTAACTGCCAATGCATTCCCTGATCTAACCCAGTGAGTCTCAAGACTACTTTGCAGATACAGAGCCATGGCAAATATAGATGTGCTTTATAAACCTTTTTTAAAAAAAGCATCAAAACGCCATGTAGTTGTCTGTGAAGATAACTCATGGTTAAAACAGGCTGCACATCAAAAAATGAAATATTTCTTTATTTTAGCAACAATAGGCCCCTCAGGCCCATCCTCAGATCCACACCGATTCCTATTTGGTATTAGAGGTCAGTATTAGGTCAAAGTTTTGGCCCTGACTCAGATTCTATTTACATTTATGAAGAACCACAACAGCAGTGTTTCACTGGGATAATGCATGTAACACTGCCCAGTCTATATTCCTCTTACTAAAAGACTTTTACATTTTATATTTAGACTTAACAGGAGTCGTTAAACCCTCACCCAGTGCCCTCTACTTAAAAGCAATCATAATTAAGCTGAAATACACCAAACAGTTAAAGGAGAGCCTTCCAAAGGAGAAACATCACTAGAGCTACCCAAACCCATGAAGTTCTGTTCTCAGGAAATTCCAAGTTCTTCATTTATGAAAGACACAAAGACTTCAAAATTTAGTAAAGGATGTGACGTCTGAAAATATATGTAGAGAAAACAGAAATAAAACGTTGTTTTAACCACTTTCAGCCACAGCAGTCCCATCAGAAGGGGAAGTGGCCAACTTGAAAAGTAACAGAAAGCCAAGATAAACAATGATTACAGCTCCTGAGGAGTTTGGAAGTCCTAACTCTGAGGCAATAAACTGAACAGTCTACCGTGAAACCTATAAAGTCTATCAAGAAGACATGAAACTCCTAACTTCAGGGCTTCTCAGCTAGGAGGCACGATCTAGGTTAAATAAAGCTTCATTTTAGCAAACAGTAATTTCTGAATTTACAGGTAGCCTGTTTTCCATTAGAAGAATATTTCAGGGGAAAAATTTCAACCAGCTCTATTTGGGTGCTGAAAGAAAAATTAGAGTTCCCGAACTCTGCTGGAGTTTGCTGTTGCTTTTTATTACTTCTGCATGGATGGCATTCAAATACTGTGTTGGTGGTAGCAATATAAAAACTCTGAGACATAAAACTATTGTTTTGTTTATACACAAACACGCATCTAGCTTTCCTAAGCAAGGGTTTCCTTCTTGCCATCTATTCTTTCCGATACATGGCAGACTATTTTCATTGTATGTTCTCAGAAATCACAGATGACAAACATACTAGAAAACATTCTGCACTTGCTAGCATCATAGGAAGTTAATGAAGGGCAATTATCTCCAGGTCCAATTAGTCATCCTCACCAAACTTACATGCCAACATAATAAAAATACAGTATAGACACCAGTAAAACATACAACATTCAGTTCTACTTTTAAGATGAGAATAAGAAGAAATAGTTGTTAACAGATGTATAGCCTGAGATGGACTAACTAAAGAGAATGTGGAACTTGGAAAAAGAAACTGTGAAAGTCAGTTTAGGTCATTGGTAGGACGGGGTGAAAGAAATTGACTAACCTGCTGCTATAAATTATACATAAGACTGATTTTCACACTGCATAGCGCAATTAGCAAAGAGCCTACTTAGAACATTTACACAGCATGTGCCACGAGGTGAGAATACCTGCATACTCGCTTTGAACAGTTACCTCAATACTGAGAAAGACACTTATGTTTTGTATTTACATAAATTCAGTTACCTTCTCTTAGAGGCACGTAAAGTAGCAGTGGAAAACACCAGAGGAAAAAAACACGAAAAGAAACTGAGGACAAAACAACATCCCAGTGTTTAATTACTTTCCCAGCATAAACATCTCTTCTGAACCTGTTTTCTGCTCACCACTTCAATTATTTTTCCTTTGGGAGAGCCGTTTCAGTTTTACTGACCTTTCAAATCAATGTCACAGCGTCCCATTTTAAACTTCCACAAAACCATGTAACTTGAGAAGGTACGTCCTACCCCACATTTTCATTTTTAGCCAGTTGAGGGCTAAATGCAAGAATGCAGTCCAACAAAGCCTGAACTGCTGCTGAAGACAAAAGTATCTATTTTTTCACCCCATCAAAGCACATTGCTAGTGTCTCTTGAGCCCACAGTAGTATTTGTGTAGTAAGCTGGATGAGAAAGAGGTCTGTCTGAAAGCTCATGGCCGGTCTCCTCATCACCAAGCAGGTGAAGAAATGTCACAGGCAGCAGAGGAGAGGAACGTGATTGGGACAGACAACAAAAGGCAAGAGCATCCCCTTCAGTGACAACCCACACTTCAATGGACAAACTGCTTTCAAAACCTGAATAATTTTCACAATCTGAAGAGGTACAGCTAGAACTATTCACTTAGTTGTTGGGATAAAGAGCTACCTATACTGAAGCCATTCATGAGCACAATCTGCTCAGAAAATAGCAAATGCTTAAGGCATTGTGCACTATATTCATCACTACCTTCAGCTTACTGCTTTGGACCCTGATCACGATAAATTTGAAGTTACATTATTTAAATCTGACAGGACGGCAATAGCATCCCTTTCCAATTCTCTGAAGCAATAGCAAGTTCTCTGAGAGATGCCTACTAGCCTATTATTAGCCAGCACAAAGCACAGACAGAACATAATAATCCAAAATCGTCATCTGTCATCCATTTGAAACATACTGTGAAAGACAGGCAGAGACAATTTATCTCAAAATATGGGATGTGGCAAGCTCTATTTCATAATGGACTTGATCACAACTGCAACAGAACTGTCACTTTTTTAGTCAAGGAGTTCCTCTCTGAAGTAGTCATTTTGGGATCTACAGAAAGGCAGCCTGAGAGGTCAGAAGGAAGAGAAGTACCAGGTGCACTGCGGTAGGTTAAAAGTTAATAGGAATTCTGATCTGCCACAGCTTTCATGTCAAGGATGCCTGTTCCCTTCCCCTGGCATCCAATCTCCAAAATAAGAATCTGTTGCAACTTTACAACTTTAGTCTGCTTCACTGCTATGACTGTGGATAACAAACCCTGTTTAAATATTTGGACTTTAATGAAGAGTACTAGCAGACTGAGAAGCATACAGCTATCATATTCCACCAACATATGAGACCCATCAATATACAGTTTCCTTTACATAGTCTCTCTACAATTACTAATACTACTTTGGAATCACCTACAACACATCTCTTCAAAGCTGTTCCCAAGTCCAAACTGGTAAAATATAAGCAGTATACATATATATGTAGGTATATAAATATATATATATATAAAAATAATGAAAGTACCCCATTTATTATGATGTTTAAGCATAGAATTTCAATCCTTCCTGTTGACCCAAAAGTTTTATTTTATGAATTCCAAATGCATCTATCATCAGTATTCTTCTACAACATAAACACTATGTCCTCTTGGATACTCATGTAAAGACATACAATCTGGAGACACCAGTAGCAGAGGACAAAGAAGAATAAGTGAATTCCAGCTTCTGACATCTTTACACAATTCTGTGGTTCCTAATCTTTTAGCTGATTGCCTGCTGTTGTTGCAGGTAAGCAAATCTCTTCTTTGTGATTATGTAACTATAAGCAGAAATTTCGAGAAGATCAAAGTCAGTAATTGAGACAGTAAGAGAGTTACTGTTTTAAGTTTATGGATTCTTTAAATATGAAAAATTCTTAAAAGTTAGTAATTTATTTAGGAACATCATCACTCTTTATAAAGTGTAACTAATACAATTTCTGAATCTCTTGAAGGGATGCAAGTTAGTAAGATTGACCTATATAAGATGAATTTAATGCTGAACATATTTATAAAAGTGTTTGTCCAACATATCTGATACCTGACTTTTCCAGTCAAGCCTAAAAGCTTCAACCACATTCTTTTTCAGACGGGGAAATTATTAGAAAATAGGGTATATTATATACGTTATATTAGGAGTAAGGTACACTTAAAAAAAGTTTATCTAAGTTTTTTCTTCCAGCATACTGTTGCAAGAACCTTCTCAACATAAAAATAAGCAATCAGGTCTTGTAAAAATGAACGCAAAATAATTAAAAAAAAACCTACAAACTTTTCCAAGTTCCAATGACAAACAGAAAAGCTGGTCAATACTAGGAGAACTGTATATTTATTCTGATAATATGAAGCCTTTAGATGCTCTTGTGCAGCCAGCAAGCATTTGTTCCTCCTCAACTAGGAGGACTTTATATGGATTTCTATAAAGCTCTGATTCAGCTATTCAAGTAACTTCAGTCTGTAAACATATAAAGCGTCCTAAACTTGAGTAAGAACCAATTAAAAGTCTTTTTACTAGCATAACTAGACATACTTTCAAGAAGCTGAAGGAAAACGCAAACAATAGAAAACAACGATGGAAGAGGAGAAAAAGGAAAAGCTTCATTGCAACATTCATTTAAGATAAGTTAGAATGTCAAAAACTATTTGAACCCTCAAGGTAAAATTAGGCTATTTTCACCTTCAGGAGATCGAAAAGATCTGTCATTTTCTTTCCAATGCAGGTTATTGTAATTCAATCTACCTGAAGATGAGTGTAACCACAGCAAAGAAGCTGCAGCTAACAGTTAAGTCTCAAACAAGCAAAGCTGACATAGTCAAATTGTGCATGTGCTTTAATGACCTAGAGATTCTCTGTTACTTTCTAAAATATATTCTATACACATATATTAATTTATTAGGTCTAACAGCTATTGATTTTTTCCTCTAAGAAAATCTTATACTCCATGACACTACAGTACTGTACAATGCCAGACCAATTAAAACATAAAACCAAAATTCAGCTTCTATGGCAGCATTCACCAGCAAGACTCAAATCAATTTCCTTTGGATAGTAACTGTGTGTGGTTTTACCCCAGCTAAAAATATAATGTTCAAGGGTTACAGTCTTGCTTAAATAACTCTTCAATAACACTTCAGTCTCTTCCCTCTTTTATGGGCCTATAAGACAAGAGAGAAGAAAGGTCGCCACAATTCTGGAATAGATGAATGACAGTAACCTGAAAACACGTTCAAAATTTTTTAATCGTCTTTAGGTTGTAAGACAACAAACAAGCCTGAAATGAAAAACTGATTTTCGTTTTTGACAGCAATAAGATTCAATAAAATTTATTATTATCTAGTAAATTATAAAAAGACAAACCCTTCACTTTTCTTATTGAATTATTTTTACACCTACTGTCTGCTAGATTTTGATTTTCATTGCTTCTCTAGACCAAACTGTTTTAAAATATACATGGTTAAAGACATCACCCAGCTTCACCTAACAGGAATGCATCCAGAGAAGGCTACTTTGTATATATTATCTACACATATAATATACGTAATAACCAAAACTGAGAGATTACTTTTTCAGGTAGCTCTTAAACGGGTACAAAGGAATTTCAAATGCAATAAGAGAAATACAGTTCTATCCGTCTACATAATTGGAAAAAATAAAAATGTGTTTATGAAGACAAAATAATTTTAGGAGACATTCATCCCTTTTACCAGTCATGCTTCAAAAACAGTAATAAAAAGGTAAAACCAACATGCCCGGAACTTTTGAATATTCAAAAGATTAAAGACAGACACCTGCTAGAAGAATACTCTGGATTTTCTCATGTGTCAAAGGGAAAATATCCAAACTTTAAGTAATTTGCAATCAAAATTAACTCTTCATCTTCTTCACACTAGGTTAACAGTCTATGCCAACCCATACCTAGCAAGCTCTTTGCTGCAAATCTTAGCTTTCAAGTAAAACATCATCTGCTCAACCCAGTAGGTTGCAGGAACATCTCTTGATACATCCTGACCTACAGAACTCTTGAAAAATTAGTATTTTTTTAAGAAAGAAAAGCAAATCAGAACGCAGAACTGTTTATTATTGGAATACTACAGTGTGAGGACTTTGATGTCTGACTGCAGTCCCTCTTGATTTCTTCTTTTGATGCAAATGAAATAATTAGCTATTTTACTGGAATATAAATTGTAGCTAGTTATAAATAGAAGATAAGTCAGTGAGGAAAATCTCTGAAGTGTTCGGACAGCCAACACTAGAAATACTTCAGGAAACCAAGCATACATATTCTACAAACCACAGCATTGTTGACAAAAAAACTTGTCAGGTATTCAATTAACCTGCCACTGCATTTAGGAATAAAAAACAAACAGCAACTGCTGTCAACTACTGAAAGCACTAAGCCAAATGCTACTGCCCAGTTTTTCAAGCACTTACACCTGCAAACATTACATAGACACATCACTAAAATGAAGGTAATAAAAAAAAAAAGGTAACTTTGCTGAAAAGGAGACAACTAGCAGATGCACACTGCTGAACCCTTAAGAGACCCCCTGAATAAATCAACACTTAAGAGTTTGACTGTTCATTTAGGAATGAAAAGACAAATGTAGAAGCCTAACCTTCAGCATGATTAAGCATATACACGCACAGATAATGACTTCAAATATTTGCATGGGCCTCACAAAGCCACCTTCCATCCGGGTTCAATCACTATTCTCCATAGTTTGTGCAAAATAGAGATGTAATTAATTTGTTCCATAGCCTGCAAATTGATTTCTACACTACCTTCTATTGTCATTGAGCATAAAAATCTGACATTTATTTGAAAGAAACATTTAACTAGAACTGTTGTTAACTGTTAAATCCTCCACATCAGATATTTCACTCAAAAAAACAAGTCTTCCCACAGCAGTAAACAAATACAGCAAGGATCAGAAAAATAGCTCATATTTTGCCTAGATGTAACAACCAGAAGCTTACAACACAAACCTTGCACACATTTAAGGTCTACTAGTGGTGGGTTGACCCTGGCTGGCAGCTAAGTCCCACATAAACACTCTCCCAATCTCCCCCAGCTCTCCAGGATGGGGAGAGAACAGGAAGAGCAAAAGTAAAAAACAAACCAAAAATAAGTGACACAAAACACTCACTCACCACCTCCCACAAGCAGACTGATGCCCAGCCAGTCCCTGAGCAATGACGACATTCCCACCTCCTCCCTACTCTCCCTTTTTACTGCTGACCATGACACTACACAGCACAGGATAACCCTCTGGTCATTGGGGTCAGCTGTCCTGGCTGTGTCCCCCCCCTCCCCACCCCAGCCTCTGGAGCATCCCCAACCTACTCAACAGGGGAGTGGGCAGAGTTAGAAAAAGACAGAGGAGGCCTTGACACTGGGCAAACACTCTTCAGACAGGGATTCCTCTCTCCTTTGTCTAAAATTCCCCTAGTTTCCTTTCAGCTTGTTCCTTTCAGAACAGGTCTCTCACTTGTTTAACTTTATCTGTTTCTTGAAAATTGTTTGCAGCTCTATCCCTTAATAATGCCATGTCAATATCTTCATTATGAGATTTAAAAAGTTCCACTCATTGCACTGGTCTCACATTAAAAAGTACAAGTTCTTCACTATAGTGCTTAACACATACTAACTGTAAACTGAAAGTCTCAGCAACACACTGCAGATGCTGCTAAAGCAGAAGTCCCATTTAAATATCCACCACAGGCAAAGCAGTTGTAATTAGTGCTTCCTAAGTGATTAGTACAGATTGAATATCCATATAGCATTTACCTCAACCTAGCCAATAAGTATTATACCTGCCTTCTCCACTGTGCAATGCAGAAGACATACCGAAATGGCAATACAATACAAATGTGATGCTTCTCTCATGGCATAGACTGTCGAACGTGGAGGTGCCAAAGTAAAATCAAGTAGCCACTGCAATCAAAAATGGAAGTGCAACATGCTGTGCTGTACAAGAATGACTGGCTAAATACAAACCCCATGGTAGAGCCCATGTACAAAAGACACCCAGCCTAGCAGTTAAGGATGCTGTAAATAATACAACTGTGATGTTATCTAGTAAGACTGTAAAGGCAGATGACTAGAAAGTGTATAGCAATAAGCAGCTTACAAGTAGAAAGATATGAAAAAAGCCCAACAGACTAATTTCCTGGTGTGATGAGTAAATCCTGTAACACCCACAAACAGTAAGAGAGCTATGAACGCAATACCCCTCCAGTTACAAAGATCTATCTTACAAGCCATATGACTTTATTATCTTAATAGTCCATCACAAGCGGGGAAAAAAAAAGGTTGAAATACAGTAGTTTTGTGTAAAATATACTGGGGGAGGTGGGAAAGATGTGACATGCATAATACTGGTTTGCACCCAGATTAACAGTGTAGTCATAATACCACACACCTGTGTGCCTCCCACTCATCCAGGCTCACATACAGTGCACTTAGAGGAAGAGAACAGTTGTGCACTATTTTATGCAAAACCTTGTAATTTTTAACTCTGAAAAGTGTATGTGAAATCATTCTGCAATAACGTTTTATATGTATTTCTAAAAGTAAATAAATCATTGTGAAAATCCCAGTTTAAAGTGGCACATGATAAACTGACTACTACTTTTTTCTTTCCTTACTACAGGTTATATGAAAACTGATTGAGAATGTTGTCTATGCAGAGGAAACCGAGCCACACATTTACTGCAGGTTAGCTTCCCTTTCCCCCAGTAATGCAACACAGAAGTGATTATGTGCTATAGTAATTATTTGCTCTGTGAGTAAGAAAGTAATTCTTGAATATATTGCCTGCAACACTTAGCCTGGTCACTTTAGCCTTGCAAAGAAGGCCTGTTACATGTAGCTTAACTAACCGAGATAAACGCCATAGTACTTAAAATACTTTAGGATTGAAGACCACCTGATACAGCACCATGTGCTCTTTCAGTTCCATGATTACTTCCCTTCCAGCAATTAACAGCAATACTTTCTGACATACACTTCATGCAATTTTTTTAATAAAAAAGCTTTGTTTTTTTTAAGAGCACTTCAAAAAACCGAGAAACCTCACTAGGCAGGCTTTGACAATGTTTTTGTCTTTGTCCTACTCTAAACAGCTTGACATGCTACACTAGAAGGTCTCCATGAATAAATAATACAGATTACAGAGTAGCCATGCTATAAGAGCAGGGATAACTAGCTGCATGCAGAACCGTGAAACAAACACCATTGCCACACAAAGTCAACTTGTATCCAAAACGCATCTTCCAAACTAGCTTATCTTCCAAAGAGCCCAAAATCAGGATTTAACTCAGCACCACAGTAAAGAGGCACTTTACTCTGTCTTGTAGCATACAGAATTTAGGTACTCCTCATCCCACACCTATCTTCTCCTAGCCTGTAATTTCTGTATGGACATGAAATAAAAAAAAAGGACCAAAAAAGTAGGCAGCTATGAAGGAAAGAATTTTTCATCGCAGACATTACACACTTTGCTGTGATTAGGCCCTGAACATTTGAGAAAAAGCATGTCTTTGTCAAGGTTTCAACACATTCATACATCATTCTTCAACTGAAATGTTAATTCCCAGTAGATGCCTCTTCATGTTTCACTCATTTGTCTCAGAAATTTTCCAGCAAAACTTGGGAGCTTTCAAACTGACATACTGGCTATTGCTGGACCTTTTTTAATAAGATAAAACAAAAAATATAAGAAAGATACAAAGACGACACAGAGCAGCACATCTGAAGCAGGTGAACTAGATCCCTAATAACTCATTTCAATACAGTGAAAAATATCATAAGCTGGAGACTTTCATGGGAACTATTTGGACAAAAGGCTGTGCTGCAACACTAAATCTTCAGCAACAAATGATGTTTCTGGAGGTCAAACATGAATAGCAAAGATCAAAGATAATTTCTGTACCTAACAGAGCGATTTAACATTACTTCACCCTCACAAATTACATTTTAGTCTTCATTAAAGAAAGGGTAAGTAAAACCAAGAGTATTTACTATTACAGTAAACTGCAGTACATTATGCTTATTTCGGGATATATACATGAGATTTCTTTCAGGAAATTAGGCATTAGTTACAGATCAAATATTTTATCTTAGTAGGTGCCATGTCTCTATAGCTGTTTGAATTTGTTTAGTTGTGGCACACTGTATAGAAGACAGGAGCAGCTGTGTGCATTGCTGTATTTGAATATATTCCCAACATGTACTGAGGGAGAACACCAAAAAGGAAAAATAAAAAAGACAAAAGACCCCTCTACATGTACAAAATATTTAAATCAACTTAAATGGAGCAACAGTTATAGAGCACAGCTGTCTAGCAAACACTGTTTTCTGTGGGCCTGAGTTACGAGATGTCTGGAAGAGCTGTAATGAACAAACTGTCCTGAACTTCTCTCTTAGCTGTTGTTTTTAAATAAGCTAAATTTTAATACTTACCACTCCTCTCTTTTGGGAGCAATGACATCAGATGCTTCATTAGTTCTACAGAATTATCTCCTTTTTGCTATGGCTTTGACCTATCTTGCTGCAATACTATTTTTAGCCTAATACAACAAAGTTTTTTAATTCAGTGAGCACTTTTTTTATTCCTATAGCAACAGGCTAGTGCTCTACTCTAAATGGATGAACACAATTCCCTTTCCCAGCAATGTTTCTGAAGGGTTTCCAAATAAGTGTAGGTGTTCTTCTGATGTTCCCTGAAGAATTCTAGTAATGTATTTTGTTCCACTATATAACGTGCTCCTCCAAGGACACTACATCTGCCATGTTACGCAAGCAAGCACGTATTTCAGCTCATATCCCTTATAGCCTATCTTGACCTTGGAATACAGAAATAGTTCCGTATACACAGAAGATACAATGGAAGAGGAACCATTGGTGGAAAAGAGTGGTGGTAAGCAGTACACACACAGCAAGTACAATCTAAATAAGACAAACAGGACAAAAAAAAGAAAAGGCATGTCCAGGCAGCATGTGCAAATGCAGTTAATTGTGTTCAAGCATTAATACCGGGATTGAGGCATGCTGTGTTTGTTTTAGGACAGCCGGACATTCCCATTACTGAACCCATACTGCAGTGATAATTAGGCAACAGCTCAAATGTTTTGCTGTGGTTGTTACAACCACTGTGCTATCCTGAAAGCGGGATTCACCTAAGTATCTAACAATCTCCTAGAAATAGGAGATTGTTATCAATCTCCTCAACCCATGACTTCTTGAATCTTCCTGAAAAACTCTCTCCTAAGAGTAAAGACTCTGCAACCTACACTTACAAATGGTAGCTCCATACATGCGAGGTTTTGCGGTTGGTTTTTTTTGTTATTTTACACAGTTTACATGGTGTTGGAGCCATATTGACCAGTATTTAACTTTAGAAGAAAAAAAACAAAAACCTGAAAGCTGTTATCAATGCATGACATTGAGCATCAGTGACTCTTCCAAGACAGAAGCTATTTTTAGGGAAACATCTTGGTTCTTTGACCAATTCAGATTACTTGTTTCTTTATTTAAAACTCAACATTAAATTATTTTATACTGTTGGAATAAACTGGAAGGATGTTATCAGCATTAGATTTACTGACTTTTGACTGAGCTTGTAGCTCATGCACTTGCCTTTGCCTTTCCCTTAGACTTTGTGTAGTTTCACAATTACACTTAACAGACCCTATATTGCTTTCTTCTGCTTGCTGTCACAGGTACACACAAATGTCACAGGAAATCAATTTTATTGGAAGTAAAAACTTTGTAAACACTTCCAGATGTGTAAACAAGTTTTGCTTACTTATCAGCTAGAACAACAGAGAATTAAAAAAAGTAATCTTTGAAAATGTGTCTATAGTTTTATTCTCAGTTTTAAGAGGAAAAAAAATGAAGACAAAGCTGTTTACATAGTGTAAAAGAGAGGGGTACAAGCAGACTCAAAATCAAAACACAAATACTAGTCACTCATGTCTAAGAAAGCTCAGAAATGGCATATTCTACAGCTTCTCCACATAAGCCCTCTTCCCTAGAGTTGATGTTATCATTCTTTTGGCTAACATCTCAACTGCAAAATCCCAAGGGAGTTATGAACATCTGTGCCACTATAATCACTCAGTTCCCTTTTCCATACAAAGGAATATTAGATTATTTGCAGCATGTGCCACTGCTGCGCCTTGCAAAGCTAGATGATTTATAATTTTGATGCACACCAGTGCAAAACTGGATTTTCAGGCCCAATGTTAACTTCTGATATACTAGGAAGATTTGGACCATCTATTCTTTCTAGGCAGACAGAACGTTCCCTCCCTTGAAATCTTTATAGCCTAAGGCCCACAGATTCAGCAGGTTTAGCATTTAGCATCAGCACAATCATGGAAAGAAAAAAAAAAAAAAAGAGCTGAAAGATCACCCAGTTTAATCTCACTTTTCTCAAGGCAAGACCTCCTAGGCAATCCTGCCAGATACCTGTCTTGTCACATCTACCTTGCTTGAAATTATTCAGGTGTGTAGAAAGAGAAATGCACACATGTACAAGTCTTCAATACAACAGGTGGAGGTACACATCACTGTGATTATCTACTGAGTTTACCAGGATGCACTGGCAAGGTCCACCTGAAAAAATGGATGTAGAAGAATATGGCCTAAAGTATACAACATGAGAGAAAAATAAAATATGTTCTTGTAGCCGCTATATGTACAGATATACCCACACATATTAAAAACCAAATCTTAACCAGGCAAAATACTCTTTAATCTCTTCATTATCAACTAGCAAACTTATTTTAGATGCAGTGCACTGTCACATCCCTCCCCCATTATTCTGTGCTCATGAACACAGTTTTAAAAGACTTCCACCTAAATCAATGACCTGGCTTCATTAATTCACCTACCACTAAGGAAAAAAAAAAAAGTTGCCTAATTAAGTTGATATTGTAACTCATATCTAATATAAAAGCATATTACGCTTCTCTATATACCAAATCAAACTAAGCTATGTCCTGACAGGTCTGACACTGCTGTGTGCTAGCTTTTTATATTGATTACCTCTTTCAAATGAAACAAAAATCCAGTACAGTGGTAGGAGCACAGCTTCTCCACTGACTGTTATTCACAACATCATGACAAACAATTAAGCTATAAATTCAGTCAAACCACAAAGTTATAATAATGCGATTTCCTCATTTTGAGAAAATTACTCAAGGCCTATTCTTGTTATATGTACCCCCCTCAATTTGAAATGGTTTTTCACGTGCATTAGTCTGGAAAGTCTTAGTAGAAAGAGCTGCTAGGCATCCTAAAGCACCTGAGAACCCTTAAGTACCATAGGGTTGTGGCTGACAAAACACATATAAGTAAACAAGTCTTCCACATTGGGTCGATATTAGAGAAAGAGTATAAATACCACAGATCTACCCAGGTCAACCACCAACGCCGACCAGAAGCCCTGATCCTCACCTCCACAGCCCCATCATGCCCCAACCCCTACGCTGCATTCCTTGAGACGTTACAAGAGTGAGAGCCCCTCTGTGACTCCCGCACCCAAAGGACAATCCAAACTCTCTGACGGGCTTCCCCTCCCCAGAAGCCAAGCACTTTCCCTACCTCCTCGAAAGAGCAGAGCCTGTTCCAGCATGTACCCTTACCCCCAGCAACTTCGTCCCCAGCAACGCCTCTGCCCCAAACCCGCAGCAACACTCACTCAGCAGCGCCCCTGCCCCCATCCCACCCGCACCCTACCAATACTTAAGGCTCACTTTTCCACGAGCCCTCGAATAACCGCTGTCCCCTCAGACACTCCCCAGCACCACCGGGCCTCCTCAGCAACCCCCTGCCGGGCCCCGGACGCACCTCACGGTCCTTGAGGCCCAGGAGAAGCACCTCCTCCATGAGGGTGAGCCGCGTTTCCTTGGAGTCGCCCTTCTCGTCGTCGCCGGACTCGTCCCGGCGGCTTTCATCCTCCGGGCCGCCCCCCGCTCCCCGCTCCTTGTCGGCTGCGGCGCTGCGGGAGGCCTCGGTCCGGCGCTGCACCAGGCCGGAGCTGCGCTGGGTCAGAGAAGTCATGGCTGGAGGAGGCGGGAGGGCAGAGGCCCGCCGTGGGGAGAGGGGCTCAGCGACAGCTCCCAGAAGGGGCGAGGAGAAGGCAACGGGAGCCGCCTCCGCCTTATCGGCACCGGGGCAGCCGCCGGCCGGAAGGAGTCATGGGGCGCGGGGCTCGGCTACGGCAGGGGGAGGCGGAGGCGGCGGGGGCCGGCGTCCCCCCCTGCGGCGGCCGAGCTGGCGGAGGCGGCTTCTCCTCCAATATGGCGGCGCGGGCTGATGTCAGCGGAGGATGTGGCAGCGTCGCGGGCGGGGGGGTCGCCGGAAGGGGCCTCTGGCGGGAGGGGAGGGGCCGAGGCGCGCGCGCCCGGTGGCCGTTACCGGCCGTTACCGGCCGTTACTGGCAGTTGGCTGGGGCTGAGGGGGATGGTTAATCCAGGGCTGCGAGGCGGTGGGACGGTCGGTGCCCGCCGTGCTGTAACCCAGCAGCGGAGTACTGCACTCTTAAGGTTTAAAAAAAAAAAAAAATTGTTTAAATATTTTTTTTTAAATGCCTTATTTCCAACCTTAAGTTTGCTTGATTTCATTTTGAGACACAAGGCCATATCCAGTTACTAGTGTGGCTCCTCAGGAATATCTCTCTGTAGGTATGTGTATATGTATATGCTCCTCAGCTAAGTACAGGTGAGCTCTTGACAATCCTGACAAGCGGCTTTGCAAACCTTGAGGACATTCGAACGTTGGCACACCAGAGATTCAAAAATCTGCTTGTTAGGGCTAAATCCCATATATGTTTCCAGGTAGCAAATTTTATTGCAGAGTAAAGGTTCTTAGGATGGAAGGGTGGCCTGTAACTTTTAGCCCACAATTAGGATATTGTATTTGGCCATAGTGACATACACACATCTAAAATACCTAAGATAAAATACATATATAAATACAGAATTATTTCTCCAGGCTTTTTTTTTTTTTTTAAGGTGCACCCTGTTTACCAAGAGCTCCAAGTCACTTTGTAAGTGACTTCAGCCTCCATTGCTTCCCCCCCCCCAATTCTTATATCCTCTACTGTTACGCCTTGTGATAATTTGGTATAGCTTCTTCAAGACCGCTGACAAAACTGACTCCCAGAGGGTCTGAATCACTCATGCAAGTGTTTGCTGATCGTGTGTGTTGAAGCCCCCTAATTATTGAGAGTGTACTGTGTGACATAGGATTTTTTTATCTTTCTAAGTTTTTTCATTAAAATGGTGATTTGGTCAAATGCCAAACCAAAGCTTAAGGATGTAAGATCACTGTTACTGTTATCAAATAAACATTTCCATAATGAAGAGATACCACAATAGCATTACAAGACCTGTTTTCTGGGAATGTCTTTTCTAAGTACTAATTATACTCAAATATTTATTGATTTATTCCTATATGAGGCACTTGGATATTTTGCTGAGAATTACAATCAAGAAGACAGACATGTAATGGACCTGGATCATCCCTTTTACCTTCATTTAATACAGTCACTATATTAACTTTCTTCCTGTTCTTTGAAACTCCCAAGATTTATTAAGAATCATAATTAGAGATCAAAAAGTGATTCCAAAAAGCTCTTTTAAAAACCCGTATGCAAGTTATCCTGTCTTACTGATATAAATTGCCTAGCTTTACTGCTGCTATTTAACTTTTCCTTTAAGTACACTGTTAGTGGAAAGTATTTCGTCTTTGTCCTGTATGGTAGCATTTACCTATTTCCCAGAATACAAAACTACTTATGGGACATTTTTTTTAAAGCACTGTTATGAATTCTTGCATTTCTCTTTAGTAATATCATTGTTAGAACTCACCCTGCACCTACATTCAATTCCCTATTTCTTTCTGTTGGCAAAAATTTCTCAACATCACTTACATTTTCTTTAATTAACATTTAATTAACAAAGCAATATTATCCTTATCAATAGAATGCACTGTTCGGGCTATTAGTTATTTTCATTTTCCCACTACAATAGGGTTGCCCTCATTGCCTTTCAAAGGTTAACTGATTGAATGTTCATTAGCAACTCCAAACTTATATTTTTTGGTTTGGGTCCTTTCTTTGAGAGCCTCAAATTATTCATCATTATTTTCAGTTTTGTGAAAATCAATTTAAAAGTAGTAGCTAATTATATGATTGATTTGCCCACTTTTCTGTTTTTTATTACAAAAGTGATCAAATTAGGATCATTTATAGGTTAATAAGAATTTTTAACTTTTTTGTATTTGACAATCACTTTTCTGACTCAGAAACACAAGTGTTTTCACAAATTGAATTGTTCAATTTTAAAAAAATGTATTTTTACATTACTAATTTCAGTTCTGATTCTTTAATGAACCTAAACTAATACACTTAGTGGGAATCAAATTAAGAATGCAGATAATTGAATTTTGAGACAATTAAATTTATTTATTTTTTACAGCAGTGCAACGCTGCTAGACAAAAGCAAAATTTGAAGGAAAAGGATGGCAGAGAAGACACATTTTCAGCATGTGCTTTCATTCATGTTCATCCCTTCTACCCAACTGAGAGCTGATGTGTTATCAGGAATCACTTGTCTTGCTGGATCTCCACCTAGGAGACCCTAATGTATTTTATCATGACCTTCTGGCCTGCAGTTTAATTTTTGATACAAACATGTATTTGAAAAATATTTCTGAGCTGGACATGGCTTTACCAGGAGTTCCGAAGGCTGTAACCCCAGACACTGTGTTTGGCACTTGCCATTTGTGTCATTTGGGTTGTCACTGGGCATCTCACTGGGTATGGACTCTCCCATTCTTCCTCCCCCATCCCAAAGCCAGGGGCATCCAGCTTGAGAGCTGAGGCCCTAAATCTTCAAAACATTCTGTTAAGAAGTAATAATGCCAAAACACATAATTATATATATGTTGTTTGACTTGCAGTGAGTTGACCTTGTAACACATCGTTGTTTGTTGTTAAACCAATATCTGGCAGAATTTCTGTTAACAGTTGCTGATGAGTCCAAGTTATCTTTACTAAATGCAGTAGACTTCAAAATATGGCTAGGTTTTTTGAAGTGCTGGTAGCCCCCTGGGAAGTTGAAATAAAAGGGAAAACGGCAAAGCCATGAATATTAGATTCATTTTGTATTGTGCTAGTTACAGTTGCCCTGATTTATTTCGCCATGAAAGCAGGGCTTACCTCAGTAATGTCAGGAGGAAAACTGATTGACAAACCAAGTGCAAATGTCTGTAGGGACTGCAGGTCAAGCAAACAGTGAATTTATTTAACACCTGAAGTGGGAGATCACACACTATTAACTATCGACAAATTTAAGTTGACCATCATGAGCATGACATAAGTGCGTTTAATCATACAGCTGGTTAAAGCAAGAAGATGTCAAAGTCTCAACCTAACAGACATACCAGGCTCTGAAACTTAAGATGCAGCAGACAAATCCTAGTGCTACTAGCAGCATGATGTCACAGCATCATAACAAGAGACTGCTGGGCAGATTTTTCTCTTGAAGGACTATTATGTTATTAGCATTTGCATGTTTTGAAGTTGACAACAAGAATACAGGAGTTGTTTTCTAGAATAAGGCTGCTGACTCTGGTATGGCCTCACCATCCAGTGGTGTCACCAGTCAGGCTTGCTTACATTCCTGCCTGTGTCTTCCATTCCCTCCCAGTGAAAGGTTGCCACTCCCAGTTATGCTACTGAAAATGTCAGGTGGAGCTGTGGCCTGAATCCCTGCAAGGATCTAACTTAAAAACAAAGAGTTTTAAAAACAAAAGGTGACATTTACCTCTGTCATTTCTGGAATCTACTGACGGGGCAGCCTCACTAATAAGTACCGTATCGTTACTTCATGAGCACTGAGCTGGAGTACAAAATATGGAAACCCAATGGCCAGGAGCAAGGGGAGACAGGAATTTCTTAGGGCCAAACCAACTTTAAAACCATGCTGATTATAAACATGCTGCTTGAGTGCAAGAGCAGACATTAATGGCAGAAAACATCTGGAAGAGACAAACTGTCTTGAGATTTGTTTTATTCAATTTTATCAGTGTGACCTCCAAGAACAGGATTTTCACTTCCAGTAAGACTCCAGATGCTGAAAGGTACAGAGTGAGAGCTCAGAGGTATGGGAGAAGAGAACTGGGCAGACTAATGTGTGATATTTTAAGTGGGAAGAAACTAGAGATCAGCTGACCATAGAAATCATATCTAGTACACAGTGGTCGCATAGTATTCTCTCTTTTTCAGCTGCACCTGGTTTACTCATACTGTTGTTCTGATTACTAAATAAATCACCCACTAGCCTGTGCAGACCAGCTGGAGTTTTCTTGTTGGTTGTAGGATTGAATTTTACAACACTCGTAGCAAATTTTTCTAAGTAAAAAACACTTACTGATAAGGCTGTCCCAGCCCGTACAACAAACCCTTCCTTTCACAGCTTTTAATGCCCAATAGTTAGACATTGTCTAAATTATCAATTTATAAAATCAGAACTTCCCAATATATCTTTGCCAGTAAGCCTTTTTTTTAAGCTTCTCCCTTGGGATGATTTAAAGATGATGTTTTTGGCTTCTTAGAAATACAAAGAATTACTACTTTCAGTGGCATAGTGCCAGCTGTTAACACCTAGCTCAAATAAAATCAGATGCAGCCACTAAAGTTAGTTGTAAGATTTAACTCTGAGTTAAGGATTTAATGCTGCTTTTAATTTTTGTATATACAAAACCAATAAATTTTGGGTTTTTTAGGGATGGAGTGACAGGCATTTTAGGAAGAACAAGAGCAAGCATGCAAAGGCGTTATTCACATTTGCTCATTTTGGAAAGGTTTTCTTTATGTCAAGTTTTCCAGTTCCTCTCATTTTCTCATCTCCTGCAGAGTTCAAAAGATTACTATTTCCTGAAATCTTTGTATTGTAATAGCATCTTCCTTCTTATATCTCAGTGATACAGCGTTCAGGTAGCAAGAATCTATACTGATTTTTTTAATATTACAATTATAGTACTGAAATCATGAGGACAAAAGTATCAGTCAGGGTGCTGTTTGTAATGAAGATGGGCTTCCATCTCTACACAGGGGTCCAGTTCAACCAGCATCACTAGGAAGAATGTGCAGCTTAACAGACATTCACTGAGTAAAATGAGTCCCATAAAGCCACCACCAAAAGTGTCATTGGTATTTTGGGAACATGTCAATTGTTTAATGCAATAATTTATACAAATTCAGTTTTGAAAAACCTTTATTTCACTTCCTAATGTAACAAATGCTTTACTATCAGTTCCTTTTAAAGTATATAAATACTCATCAACTCATTAAAGAATAGCATAAAGCCAGATGGCGCAAAGAAAATGTTTCCATGGGGTTGCAATTTACAAGATAAATAGTGATTAGAACAGTATTCTTGTTGTCTAATTAGAGAGTACTTGTGTTCATTCAGAAGTGTGCATAGAATAAATGTTGATTACTTTTGGTAGGTTTACACCCTCTCGTTATGACCAAAGACACACACAATAAGAATTGAATAATGAGTGGAATTTTAGAACAGTAACTGTGAGAAAAATAGAGCCATGGGGTCAGTAAGGGAGAAAAATAAGGATTTGAGGAACTAGTGGTTGTATCAGCTTAGCAAAGGGTGTGTGAGCAGCTGGGAAATCTTGAAGTATTTGGCAGCAGCCATCTCTGAGCCTCTACAAAGACTGCTGTAACAGAGATAAAACTGCATTTTCAAGTTACAGTGTTCCTCAGAAGTCAGCCAAGGGCCTTGCAATGTCTGTTCTACTCCTGGCGGAGGTTGCATACCCTGCTTCTGCCCGGTGGTTTCTGCTTCTCATGGCAGCCGGGAGGTTGTGATCACAGTGAACGCCAGAAGGTTTTAAAGTTTGGCACAGCTGCTAATACCTTCCATCCAGGCAGCAAAAAACATTGATAAACGTTTGTAGATTAAACATGCAGACATCTCTGGTAACACTTCTCCTCAACTCAGTCAAGAGTCAAACCAGGATGCAAGCAAGTCTAATTAGTTTGTTGCATTTAAAGTCGGCTTTGAAAACATGGAGAAAGAAAATGTCATGCAATTCAAGTCTTAGAGAGCACTGTGTCTTGCTGTCTTGCAGTGAACTTCTCTGCATACTTGTTGCCATCACGAATTGTGAGACACCAAACACAGATTTGATTATGAAAGAAGGAGAAAATTCCAGATGATGTTTTTTGGAGGGGATGAACTTTCTCTTAACTGGGGGAGTTCAGAGGTGTGACTGCTCGTTCAGCAGCAGAGCACTCCACTGGCGCTGCCATCTCTCTATTTTGACCTGTGTTCCAGGTGCCTCTGTTGACTGCAGGGCAGAAAGCTTAAGAATATTGTCCTGTGAACATTTTCCCATAGGGTTAAAACAAGCCAAATGTGGGTTGATTTTCTTTGGGTTAGTTCTGCACTGGAATTTAACTGTGCAAGAACATCTGTCTTCAGTATTATAATATGATATTATCACTAGATCATTTCTAAGTGATGGCTTTTAAAGTGATTTCACTGACTAACACTTTATCATCCATGCAAATGTTTTTTTAATACATCTGATGCAAAAGAGCTGTTATTCAAACAGAAACATCATCATATGCAAGGAATTTTTATTTAAATTTACACTGCAGACCACATTCTTGGTTCAAATTAAAGAAATAATTTGAATGGTTCGACTTAGGATATTACCTGCATAATGTAGAATAACCAGCATTTGAGCAGTAAACAACATTGTTTCTGGTTAGCCAGTTATTTTAGAACTTGTGGCTGCCCAGTGGAATAAGTATGTTTTCATAAGTACTGATTGCATTTGGAAGTTCATTAGCAATCTATACATATATAAGGACTTGTGTGGCACCAAACACAAGACAACCTGCACGTGACCAAGTCAAGACGATGTACAATAACTAACCATGAGACACAGAGGGGTGTGATTCTGTAGTGTCTCCGGATTTTTAATGCTAGCATTTGTAGCAATCACAGCAGATTGAAACAGAGTAATCAGGAACTATGAGAAAACTCATCATAAAGCAGTAAGTTTACAGTCAGCCTTGTACATCTATAGCATGTTCATGTTTCTGCCTTTTAGTGGATTTTTTCCTCCCTAAAAACCATACTGAAGAGGAAAAGAGAAAGGCTATTTGGATTTTTCCCAGGGATCCTGAAATGGGGAAGGGGGACTCACTAGAGAAATGCCTCACGGGCTCCAGAGTGAACGGGCAGCTGAGTACATCTCTCTGCATGCCCAGACGTGCAGCAGCACTAGGAGAGAGACAGGGAGCCTGACAAAAATAGCATTGAAAAACTTATCGTGAGAAAAGTTCCCTGAAATAATTCTCTATACCTGGGAGGAAAAGGAAAGAAAGTGTAAAAAAAAATGCTTGCATTGCTTGTTCAGTTATATGAACTGCTGTCTTGCCAATAGGCACTTTTGCATGATCTTTTTTTTTTTCTTTTTAGGATATTATGTTGTTGAAAAAGTTAGCTTTGAACAGGGCCAGAGAAACTTTCCTTTTCACTTGAATCCATCTACTGCTAAACCGTCACTTCAAGCCAGGATATCGATACCCATCTCCCTCAAAGCCTCACACTTACAAGAACAGCAATGTGTGGCAAGTGACCATCAGATTGCTTTTCCTGGGGGCAGCCTGGTGCTCAGATCAATAAACTGTCACTGGAGCCAGGATTAGACCTTCAGGATTCCAGTAGCTTCCCCAGAGAGGAGAAAGAAAAAAGCATTAGCAGCTGAATTATCACAAGTGGCAAATTAAGATAGAAGTTAGAAACAAAAATCTAGAGAAAACCAGGTGATGTCAGGCGACAAAAATACATCCCACAGCCTAACAAGGTGGCCCTGAGGGGGTCCAGGAACTTCCAGACAACACTGACCCATCCTCACAGGAGGCCCTTGGCTGCAGCTGGGAGTAAGAAAAGCTGCACAGCATATCAGTATTTTCACCTGCATTAGACATAGATAGTCAAGATCTCTGTGTCGGGTTTATAAGTCATCTTTGGAAGAAAAAATAAATCTCTTTATGCCTTTGCTGAGATACAACAAATGACATCTGAGCTTTCCATATTTAGCATAGAATATGTCACACTGATGAGTCAGCCATCTGTATCAAGGTGTCCTACTTTGGTGTCTATGGTCTTTTCTCACTAAATGTTTTCCCTAATGTTTACTGAGGGACCAGTTTGATTCTCTTTGCCAAAGGATAAAACAATGACTTTACTTAACAGCTGTTTATTATATAGTTAAGTCCTTCAGAGAGAAAATAAAAAAAAAGATCCTTAAAAATCTCTAAAAACTAAAACTAGTCTCATTGTCATAGCCTAAATTATAGAGCAGCAAATGCAACTCTTGTGTTTCTGCAGAAAAATACATGAACAGAAGACACTTAAGCTTTTACTGGCCTTAAGTGTCAAAACACACCTGCAGCTGAAATCCAGTGAGGTGATTTCTCACTGCTTGAAGTAGGAGAGCAGGACCAGGCACCACGCCAAAGTAAAGAAAGCACTCCCTATCCTGGAAGCATGGTTCCACTTTGAGACACAGCTCTTTAAAACACAAATGTAGGACTTTCCTTCTTCTTTAAATCAAGTGGGCTCTGTTCTCCTAGCTGCAAACTCAGGATGGAACTGGAGAACCAACTTGGCCCTTCACCATCAGTCATAGACATCCTGCAGCCAAAACCAAAGCCTTACTTACATCTGCACGGCCACAGGACTGTAAATTGGCCTCAGATATGAGCGTCATGTTTGAATACATGTTCACTTCAGCCATTGTTAATATAAGGTTAATACAAGGTGCTAAGTGTTTCTAAGATCCTGTTTTCCGACAGGAGCTATTTCGCAAGGCGCCACGTTGCTCTTAGCTGTACTGCTGCAGCGGAACTGAAGACTTGAGCAAATAATTTTTATGAATGTGTACTCCAAGCTCACAGCAGCAGGGACTTACTTTTGCCATTAGCATGAGGAAATATGGGGTGGAATATACAGGAGGACCCAAGAAAGAGATGTTCCAAGAAAGAAGATGCCATTTTTACCACTTTCCATTAGCAAGAACATATAGGAAAGATACTGTAGCACAGAAGTAGTTTTGGAATTTGAAAATAGATAGTAGATAGTAGATAGTAGATAAAACTACTTCAAAGTAGACTTTTTTACTATGTCACTTCAGCACAGCTGACAAATATCAAAAAATGATCAAAATTCCTAATTCTGTTCCATCTGCCAGTTTCCCTTCCGCAGGAAGAGATATTTCTTGATCTGGGCAGTTGGCCAGCCCAGAGTCCAAGAGGGTTACTCCAGTTAGGAATAAAGCATCTTTGATGCAGTTTGGTTTATTTACAAAAACATACAGCCCTGCTTCTTTGAGCACAGCATAAATCAAACAGCTGGAGGCAGCTTCTTTAAACACAGCTCTTTCAGCCAGCACCTGACCCAAGAGCCCTTTTGTGATGCTTCTCCTAGCAGTTCTCCATAGAGCAGCGTGTTGGGTGCTCCTCACCACCATCAATTATGTATGTCTCAAAGTCTAGCTGATATTCCAGAGCTGCTGATGAGCTGTCACACAGCTATTGCCCGCCCCAATGTGGGACAGCCTGCTTGGGCTGCCACAGCTCAGCAGTGAGGACCTAGTAATCGCCAGGCTGAGATTACTGGCCTATTAATACGTGTACCTTCTCACAGCAGAGGAGGAGACCTAGGAAATATGAATCAGTGAGTGATTTTAGCTAAGCAAGATCTTCCTGCAGCTGTAGCTGTCTGGGTGGCAAACCAATAGTTAAACGAATTAAACAAAAGCTAGTAAGGATGCACGGAATACATTTTCTACACCTTTAAAAATCAGCCATATCTAAAGGCACTGAAAATCCCACCATAAAAGCTTTTCAAAATCTTGTATAGCCAAACAGATGCTGTTAAAGGCTGTAACTATTTTTAAGTGTTTGTGGTGGGCTGACCCTGGTTGGCTGCCAGGTGACCACCAAGCAGCTCCATCACTCCCCCCCTCAACAGGGCACAGGGAGAAAATACAATGAAAGGCACATGGGTTGAGAGGAGTACAAGGAGATCGGACATCACTCACCAATTACCATTACAGGCTAAACAGACTTGACTTCTGGAAAATAAATATAGCTTATTGCCAATTACCATCAGAGTAGGATAATGAAAGATAAGAACAAATCTTAAAACACCTTTGCCCCCATGTTCCCTTCTTCTTGGGCTCAACATCACTCCCAATTTCTCTACGTCCTCCCAGCAAGTGGCGCAGGGGGACGGGGAACAGGAGTTGTGGTCAGTTCAGCACGTGCTGTTTCTGCTGCTCCTTCCTCCTCACAGTCTTCCCCTGCTCCAGCACAGCCTCCCACCCATGGGAGACAGTACTCTGAACTTCTCCAGCATGGGTCCTTCCCACGGTCTGCAGTTCCTTATGAACTGCTCCAGCGTGGGTCCCTTCCACGGGGTGCAGTCCTTCAGGAACAGACTGCTCCAGCACATGCTGTCTGTGGGGCCACAGGTCCTGCCAGGAGCTGGTTTGACCTTGGTCTTCCCGTGGGGTCACAGCCTCCTTTGGAGCACATCCACCTGCTCTGGTGTGGTCCTCCATGGACTGCGGGTGGATATCTGCTACGCTGTGGACCTCCATGGGCTGCAGGGGGACAGCCTGCCTGACCCAATACAGCACTTCTTTTCCCCTCACAGGTCCATGGAAAGAAGGGCTAAGCCTCATTTCTCCACTTAAAAGAGTTCAGATGTATTAAAGAATTCCATTTAAGTCCAGTGATTAAATTTATCTTTCAACTTGCTAGTTCAGTACAATAAAATATTATTTAACTAACTGAATAGAACTTCCCAAAAGAAAATTTCTTGGCGGGAGGAACAGCCATATACAACTCTCCTCTGACAAATGCGAAGATGTAGATCAGCTCTTCCCTCTGAGCGTGCTTTGCAGCTCGATTTGCCTCGTGAGGGTGGAGCTGGTCGGCAACACCTTGTGTATTAACAACTGAGAGGGAAAACGTTTCAAAAGGGGAAGGATGCCGACCAGCCTAGACTGAATAATAATGTCAGCAGCCAGCACCCATAGGGCTATTATTACTTTAATAAGATCCAAAGATAATGAAGAAACATTTATATTTGGTCGTTTCCTGCTGCGTAAGTGAGCCTGGGTCCCTGGTAATGGTATTTCAGCTGTTTCCAGCATCCATTATTACCTGCGGAACTCCGGAGGCTTTTCATATTCATGTAGCTTCTACTTAATATCAAGACATTAAGTAACAGTTTTACTATAACTGTATTTCATTTCAGTAACTGGCCCTTTTAATCATAATTTCTGCCAGATAGCCATTTGAATCATAAAAAGGGCCACTGCCTTAGGAACGAGGCATTTATTCACTGGGTGGATAAATAGCCCTGGAAAATCAGCATCTCTCCATCAGAATGGAGAGAGCTCCATCGTACACCTGAGACAACAACAGGCTTTGTATTGACAAAGCACATCACCGTCATGAAATCTGAATAAAAACAGGAAGAAAATAAGTAAAACATGCTAAAAAAAAGGTTTTGCAAGGGGGGAGTGACCAATCAGCATAGCTATGCATGGCTGAAGCTGAAAGAGAAAAGCAGGAATGCATCAGGAATCCAAAATCACTTTGCAAGCAGTGGCTGTTTTCAGACTACAAGTCAGAACACGATTTTTGCTTTTCAACAGCCACACTCAATCACTGCTTAATCACAGCCCAGGCTGTTATTTAAAAACTCTGCTGGTCCAAACCGAAGCACAGCCTAAGGAACTACAGGCCTGAAGAGCATCAAAGTGTGTTTGATGGTCATAGATTGAATTGACTGGTTTTGCTCATCTTAACTTCTTAGTGTAGCAAACAGGTTAGATGCAATCCAACTATTCTTTAAATCACCCTGTAAGGCTTCTACAGACAACCTCAAACCAAAGCTCTTTGGGGTTGTCGTTTTTTCTTCTTTTGTCCTTTTACTTTTTTTTCCCCTCAGATGGGTTAAACAGATGGAGTCAGCTATGCATGTTATTTACAACATTTTAGCTAGCCGCACATTAGATGTGGTTCCCAGGATTTATCTCTTTTTCAACAACACAGCAGTTTGAGAGCCAGATTTACTGCACTTGTGGTTCCACCTTTCACCTCGCTGATCTAAAAAGAGAAGCCTCAAACAATCTGCTCCTGCTGCTTCCTCATGCACCCCCGGGGGGAAGCGGGGGCGAGAGCTTGGAGTGACAGGCTGATCTCCTCCTGTTCCAAAACTACTCCGCGAAATAGGTATTTCCATAAAATACAGCTGCAGCTACATGAGGCTAACAGCAAAGGTGGTGGGAACACACTGCAGGACCCGCCGTGGGCAGCCACCAGTGGCTGGCCCACATTGGGCATAACCCAAACCCAAACCCTGGTGGGAAAAGAAACCAAACCATCATTCTTTGGTCGCTCATGACCCTCCACTGCAGGCACCAGTGCAGCAAAGTCCTGAAAGCTACGGGACATACGCTGCATCAGGAGACACAGCTCGGGATTATCACCCAGCTTTTTCTTTGATGCAGTATTTGATTCATGAAAAATGCTATGCAGGAAAATTTTACTTATTCTAAATAATAATTTTTAAATTATTATTATTGCAGGACAACTTCCAGAGCTGCCATGCTCCATGCTATATTGGCAGGGAAGCGAGGGAGCTTGTACTTTGAAAAGACTGGTTAAGTTACCTGTAGTGCTTCTTGTCTGGCCTTCAAATATTCCCACCACCTCAGGAGAATGCAACGGGAAAAAATAGAGATGGCAGGTATAAAACCTATCTTTCCCCAACTTAAATGAACAGCCATCAGAAAAGCATGTCAAGAAAGATCTTTGAAGAGGGAGTCCACAGTGGAAAGTCTGGGATGGGAAACTGGAAAATGCAGGAAGTAGCTTGTAGGAAACAAACTGGGTTCATCTGTGTAGGGAACTTAAAGAGCTGGGTAAGGAGCACCCTGTTTCGATTTCTGATTTGGGGTCATAATGAAAGTTGAAATATCTTCTTGCATCATCATCAAAACATGAGGCAATCAGCAGTTCTGCCCTCTGCATAAAATTTACTTCTCTGTCATCACATTCATGCATAAGCACACTTTAAATCAATGCCTGCAGAAACACAAAAGGACATGAATCTCACTGACTGCAAGGTGAGGGAGGTAGCAACCCACAAAGCTCTGACATTTAAAAGCTTACCAGTATTTATAAAATACTTGAAGATCTACACTTTTAATGAGCAAAACTGTAAATTAATTCTACCTGTGTTAGCTGTTCTTAATTGAAATTTTCCTCAGATGGGAATAAAAATAAGGATTATAAGTGACCTTTCTGAAGTCATACAAATGTCACTTGATTTCTGGGAAACTCAACGGTTCCCTAGCCTGAATTTTGGCTATTCAGTATAATGAAAAGCTTATTTCTGAACAGAAACCCAGACATTACCCAAGATTAAGAAGAAAAATAAAATTGTTGCATGAAGAGAAACCCGGGGTGCCTGATCTGACTGTAAATGAGCAGATTTTCCTGCTTTAAGCATGCAGGCGTAACATTAAGGGAAGCACCCATTTCATTTTACTGGACTGCTGAAGTGAGAAACTGAGAAACCAAACGCCCACTGCAAGTAGAGTGACCTGATGCAATTGGGCAAGTGTTTAATGTTCCACAGGGTTTCCACAAGGACAAGTCCAAAACGTGGCAGCACCAAGCATCCCTTGCCAAGACACCAGCAGTCCTCCGTGAACCTCTTCTCAGCCTCCAGAACAAGTTTACGCTGATATAAAGTCACATTTATCTCCCAACCAAGCCTCCCCGGGACTCAGACCTGTTCGCAGCCTCTGCCACGATCTTCTAACATGGCCTGAACAATCCCACTTCTGCTCCCTTTGCATTCAATCTGGGGGGGCCCTCCCCACAGAAATGTTTCTCCAGCTCAGACATCAACTCTTCCCGCCTTCTGTGCCCACTTCTTTCCAAGACAACTCTACAACCCCAACAGGCCAGAATTCTGCCATCCTGCAAATGCCGACAAAAAGCTTTTGTCACAAGTTATCTTTGCTATAAACCAAGAATAAGGAGTCAAGAGCAGAGGTTTTTGCCCCTCCCACCCACTAAATTCATCCTAGAAGAGCATATTACTTCTGTATACAGAACGCTCTCTTTAGACTCAAAAGTTCATTAATCAATCTCCTCCCTGTCCCAGGAAATGAAGTCCATCCCACAATTTCTAAACTGTTTAATGTAAACCCTAGCTCTTTTCAAGAGAGCACCAGGCAGCAAGTTAGTGCAGTTGAAGTTTCCAGCTAAACATTAGAATGAACGTGTGACAGAACTAATCCACCATAAGATGCTTAGAGCAGAAAGTATTCCATTGCCTCCTGAAGAAGTCGTGCTTCTGTGCTTTGGGGTGAGAATGGAAAAAGTTTTAACTGGAGCAAGGGATCAGGAGGCCAAAGTTGGCTGTGAGTGCCTTCATAAAGTACATATTTGCATTGCACTATGGTGTACATCAATAGCCGAACATTGTCTTAAATCAAAGCCAAGCGGCCAAAGTGCAGCCACTGATCTCCGGGAGACCTGGGTGAGGCAGAGGCACACCTTGTGTTACCAGGTGCCCTGGCACTTCAGAGCTGCTGCGACAGCCCTGGCTGTATCAGACCTCCCGTCTATCGCAGCCTTGTGACGCTCCCTTCAGGAAACACCCAAAGGGGCATGATTTTTTAATGTCTGATTTGCACTGGTGCTGTTTTCATACAGAAGGTAGTTATGTGTAATCTCTGAAAAAAAACGAGTTTTTAATAAACCCCCAACAGCGTTTAATAAATCCCAAAATACTGACATGCAGCAGATGCTTTCTAGACCACCTCAGTAATTTCCCACAGCCATCCCACAGCACTGCACTGCAATTCCCTCTGAGCTGGCAGCACCTCTCCAGTAAGTATAACCAGGGCAAAACTGCACAGCTTCCTCCCCACAACCCTCTCTAAAAACCCAGCATAAGACCAGAAAAGCCTTGTCACTGCAGATTGTCGAGCTTGCTGTGATTTAACCCATTATTTGCAAAATATGACCTTAAACACACATTCTCATTTCAGGACAAATGCATCAAAGTATATTTTATTAATACTCTCCAAACAGCCTGCTAGAGAGAAATGACAGTATTTTAAAAAAGAAACAAAATAGAACTGTAAAGCTTCTAGCTTGCATTCAGTGTAAAAACTTGGAGGTATAAACAGAAGCCTGGAATAAAAATATTAAGTACATTTCCAATCCCACAGTGCAGAAAACCAGTAACAATGGTATTTATTCTACATTAGAAGTGTTTCCATATTCAATTCCACATATATGTTTCTCTCTTATATAGACTTCTGGTAACTTATGTACAAATAAATGTCCAACATCTGTTCTTTAATATAAATACATAATTTTCATGAGTGAAACATTACAACAGTTTGATTGAAAGTATAGAAAAAATTTAGTATTTTTTCTTAAGGGTAGCATTCATAAAAAACAACCCTTGAACACAAATGATCTTAGAATGATACGTGTTTCTTCATCATAAAAATGCATTGCTCATTCAACATGCAAAGTATTATTGCATACATGAGTCACTTGAACTACAATAATTAGCTGTGAAGGACAGGTGCTGCTCAGCCCATTCTAGCACGTGCTAGCTCGTATGTATCACAGAAGAAAGCATAAGTACTAGTGTGTATTTAAATAAAATGCTACAAACTCAAGTATTGTCCTCACACTAAAACTTAAGGCAATCAAGAGTTGGGAAGCTTCAGTTTGGCATAATTGCATTAAGCTCTCCCCTTATCCCCATTAATACATTTATTTTAACATATTAAGATTTATTTTTAGAGTGCTGCTGATAAGTTTTTGCTGTACATATTAATACAACTCAGTGTGAAGTGATTAATCAGTAACCTAGTTTAATATCCCCGCTTACACTGAGCTGATCTAATTTAAGCAACATATTCTCCGCCAGCAAAGTTTTCCAGCATAGATTTCTAAAATGGTAAGAGAACAGAGAAAATATTAAACGTCCGCCCTCTCAGTCTAACTGATTTTATGACTTGCATCCATTCTTGGGGTATTCTAGATAGATTAGACAGTTAAATAATATTCAGCTTTACAAAGGATGATTATTTGCAGTAAAAATACTTTATATATAAACATCCACACAGTAGATCAAAGTCAACAGGCATTTCTTTATGGCTTTTTTCACTGAGGTACTGTTGTAACATCCAGCAACAGGATGCGAGTGTTCATACGGTATGAACGCCACATTCATAAGCCGTGCCACCAACTCATGACAAGTGGCAACAGACTGCAAATCCAGCTTCGCTGCAGGACTGCAGAAAGAGAGTCTGCCCTGCTACGTGGAGGGTCTCAGTGCAAGCTACAGAAAGCCTCAAAGGCAACTGGCATAAGTGAGGAAAGTCAAAACGAAAAGTCTCACTCGGTCAAAAGGAGAAAAGGTACTCATGACAATCAGAATCTCAGTCAGGCCATTTCTTACCATTAACAGCAAACGTTTGGGACTTGATATTCCCAGGCAGCAAAGGCGTATAGCACAGCAGCCGCACAGTAAGACCTGAAATGTGTCACTAAGCTCTTGCATCTGATCCTTAAGTGAAGCACACGCACAGGCTCAGAGGGGCCATGGGGCTATCACAGTGCGGCACACCATGAAGGGCCACAAGCCAGAGACCAACACTGTCAGGAAAGAGGAGGCCGACAAAAGACATGACTTCAGCTGATGCCACAGCAGACAGAAGACCCCGGGTGACCACAAGTTTATTCCCCAGCTGTAAAAAGTTATTTGGGAACTCATATTTGGTTGCACCATTCCCTCTGTTTTACATGAGGGGGAAATCCAGATGTATTAAGTTCCTAGTCACAGTACGTCCAATCCTAGTACTCTTAGCAAAAAGGGAAGCAGTTTATGTTAAGATAGTGATTGTTGCTGTATGCATTTAGTATTCCACCTTTACATAAGAAAAAACTGGCTTTTTGTTGTTTAAAAAACAAACAAAGTAGCCATATGGCTACTCCAGCCCAGACTTCCATTTTCATTACACCTATGCCAAAAATATATTTCTGCAACAAATACTATTAAGAGTGAAATGGAAGTTCAAAATATGCTCAGCTAATCTTGGCAACTAATTCTTTGCAACCAAGGTCTTTTTTTAACCCCACAAACTCATTAAACAGCCTGCAGATGCTTTAGTAAGTTCCTTATATGAGGATACAGTACAATATTTAAAACTCAGAGCTTAGCCACATACAATTCATACTTTAAGTTACATACACTTTATGGCATATCACCAGTTAGATCCACAAATTCATCATCCCTCTTGACCAAGTCATCTTCATCTTCCAAGTCTTTCCAGGTGCTAGTGGGTAAAGCTGGTTTGACAGACTGTCTTTGAATTAAAGCAAACGGAAACAAGGACGACAAACGGGCAGAATTTCTCAGCAGTGGAACAGAATGTACATTTCCAGAAATTGCTTGACTATGTTCTTCATCCATTTTCACCTGCAAGCTTTGCACTTCCTCCATCAAGTCCAAAATCTTGGCAGCCGTGGCTATTGTACCACCCCCATGAAGCTGGGCTTCAGGAATCCATCGTAAATACCGTTGTGCCCAGACTTTGATTTCAGGGCCATCGATGCGAGGTAACAGGAGACCATGATAGTCAACAGGTTTACTATGCCAACTGTCATAAAATTCCCTGAAGCTATTGGGAGGTTCATCTGAAGAATTTATCAGCTTCCCAAGTGTTTTACTCAAAATGCTTTTAATGAAATGATCTGTTTCCTCCCTGAAAAATCCTCTCTTCGAGGAAGATTTTGTTGGTGCCAATGGCAAAGAAAGTTGCCGTTGATGCTTTAAGAGGAAAGAAAAGGAAAATACACTGAGTAAAATGGTGATGGGACTTTAGAAAACACCTTAAGAGGAAAAAAAGCATAACTTGTATTCAGAAAGTACTTACAAGCAAAGTCACTTAGACTATATAGGAAAACAGTGGCTGTGTTTAAAACTGTTACTCTTCAATGGCTAATACACCAAATACTTCACACAGCATGGTTAGTATTCCCAGATACCTTCCCTGCACTGTAATTACAGCAATGAATTAACACTGAATAAAGCACTTTTCTTTGAAAAAGAAGAATTCTTTCATACATTCAAGTATTACAAACTTTCATGTTTAGTTTAAGCTAGCCACACAAATCAAAGAGTGATGTAGAAGTTTTTATCCATGGTTCCTCATTGCACCCACTAGATAAGAGTTCTCTGACTAGTGCTTCAGATCATACTGGCAGTGTCTCACCTGAGAATGCTTTGTACAGAACAGAATTTAACCAAGATATTTTGGTTATATTACAATCGAAAAGGGCTAATCCAGACAAACTTTTCTTACTGAATTTGTGCTACTTTCCAGCAATGAGGCAGTGCACCTGTAATCCTCCACACCCTAGACAGGTTTTGTTGCTGTTGGTCACTCGTCCTAGTGCATACACACACTCCAATTACACTCAGACAAAATTAGGGAAGCAATTATAAACATGCTATGTATTCCCGTTAGGTACTCCACGGAACAAGAAAGTAAACTCACTTCAAACATGTCAGTGCAGCTCACCTGGCTGTTAACTCCCATGGGTTATCATTACACTTGCACAAAAGTATGGAGAAAAGAGTTCATGGCTATGCACAGTAATTGTAAAACAGGGATTTATAACTGAGGTGGGTGCACACTGCACTCTCAAGACCCAGGTAAGTCTGACGTGTGTGTGTATTTTATCAATTAAAAACCTTGCATCAATACTTACTATGTAAGCGCATTTGAAGCATGAGTTGTGCAAAATATTTTTATAATTAAAAAAAATTAGTTAAGCAGCATATATCTTACTTTGAATCGTGTAGTTTTCCTTTGGCTTTTATCTGGTTTTGGCTTCTCTGCATAAAGAGGGTTGTTCAGGAAAGCCTGGGCCTTGGGGTCAAACTGCACAGACCAGTCCCACACAGTAAGAAATCTGAAAGGACCGCTTTGTGTCTTGAGGCTTTCACCGCTCTGCCAAAGCAAACAGCTCACAATTAATACTGCTGGAAAGGAATTCTGACCAAGTCAAGGTAAAATTAAGAAACAGGCTTTTCACAAAAGAGGCCACAGACTTGCAACACCACTCATGGTTTCTATGTATACAATAGCTAAATAACGTTATTAGATGCAAGTGAGAACAGACACAAAGGCTATCCACATATTATTCTCTGTAATGTCAGACAGTATTTCATTTAAGCAGTGCAATTAGCACCAAAAAGGGCTTTCCCAGTTGAAAATAAGATTAAATAATCTGAGGAAAAAACAAAGTTTTGAAAATTGGGTAGCAGATAGACACCTGAATTTGTCAAACACAGGGGGCTTGTTAGGTTTGCAGAATACATCTCTCCAAACTCCAGAAGTTATGCAGTGCTACCCGTTTAACTTCTATTATCAATGCTTTATTGAAATGCAAGAGTGGTCTTCACCATTTTTACTTTAAGCCTGTGCAGCCTTGCTGAAGATATTCCTATTGCTTCCAGTTTCTTAGGCTAGAAAAAATCATGAAGCAAATGTAAATCAACATTAAGGAAATGTTGATTTTGGAATACAACACAATATACTCTACAAGAATTTTGTAGGTAACTTATTCTGCAGGACAGCACGATATTCCTCTTAGGTTAAGGAGCTCCATTTTCACAGAAGAGCAGTAAACATGAACCTAAAGCTACACATTAGAAATAATATATTCCTGAGTTATTTTCTTTTTGTCATCATAAACTCGTAAGTCCTAAACTTGACTTATTACATGCAAAGTTGCACTCATTCATCCTTCAAGGCACCACCCTTTGATTAAGTATGGAAAAAACATGCGCTAGGGATTTTTTTTTGAGTGTTCCCTGCTTACTGTTCAAACCTGTTCTCCAACACATTGCATCAACGAAGTAAGAAACCCTTACCGTGTTAGTGTCTTTTTGATGTTGTGAGTTGAAGAAGAAAGTGCTAAAAATAGGCACATAGAGGCTGTCTGACAAGACAGTTAAGTAAGTTTCTGTGAACTCAAATGCTGGAGGATACTGCTGTACCAACTGCCAAACACAATTTAGCAGGAGCAGAAAAACAGGAGCCTAAGTAAAGAAAATATTGCATTGGTTTCAGAAAAAAAAAAATACGTTCTACCATGCAGACTACTTGTTTTATAAATTTAGTGTCTCCAAATACAAATCTTAAGGAAATCAATCTGGTTAACTACAGAACTGCTGCCCCTGGCTTTGGCTGAACTCTGAAGAAGTATCATCAGAGCTACCTTTGGGCAATTGTTGACAGAAGAGATGAACACCTTCTAACCTGAATTTGCACGTATTACCTTGCTATGAAAGTTGCTGCTATGCACACTTTTAAAGCTGACAAAGCAAAATTAGTTTATAGTAATTCTTGATGAGTCAGTTTACACATATGATTTCCATTCTGTACAGAAATCTGATCTATTCTCAAAATATAAACAAAAATGGAGAGGTGAGGCTGCAAAGTTTAGCAAGACAGTATAAAGTTAAACCTAAATGACAAGAATAAGCCATTCACTTGAATTATTTCTATGGACACTACCACCATCTAACGCAGTTTAAAAGAATATGAGATACCCTAAGATTGAATGGGTGTTCTCTTTAGTTATAAAGATATTGCTGAATTCTAAACAGCAAAAATAGTGACACTGTACAAAAACATCAACCCATAAAACAAAACACAAAATTAAAGATCCTCAGTAACTGGAATGTGTAGACTGACATCTAAATCCCTCCGTTTGCCAAGTAAACTTTAAATAGTAAGGAAAGTAATAAAAATCATACCTCTTCTTTGTCACTTTTATGTAAGTGGTTACAACGATCCAAAAAGCCATGTCCTCCAACTACCCACTCCTTCTGAATAAGGCTCTGAAACCCTGACTTTGTTCTGCTGTATGAATCCATCATTACTTGCACCAAAGTAGAGATTACACAGCACAGATCAGTTGCACTTTCTTCTACAGAAGAGAAGAGAAACCATACTGTCTAAGCCATTCCTAAAACTTTGGGTAAGAAAGCGAAGTATTGCTAGCTTCACATAGACAAAACTGTATTTCAAGATCAGAGAACCACACAATTTCTTGCACGTGTTATACCATCAGAAAGAAGTTAATCCATGTTTCCAATACTTCCCTTTGTAAAACTGTAAGGTTTCTTGTACACTTACACTAGGATAATACTTTGACAATAAAACCTGTAAAACCCAAGCTTTTATTACTACAGCTTTAATGCCTACGCCCTTCAGTCTCCCACAATGCCCATACTGCTCCTCCTGCCCTATGCCACCAGTGCAGCTATTTGCCTTTACCCTTCCTACCCTGCATGCACCTTTTCACAAGGTGTGAAACTGCCTCCTCATGCAACATGGATTCTTACACCCTACGGGTGCCTTCTAGAAACATCTCTTTCCCATGCTAGGTTTCTCAAATGGCAGTGTATGAAAAACACCCAAACAAACGAATTACTAATCTTAAAATAGCTTAATGGTTAACGTTGAGTTTGGTTTTCCATGGTGATTACTTCACTCAGTCTAGGAAAACAAACTGCTCAAGATGTGTACAGCAAGTGTATCCTTTCATGCATTTTTAATAAAGAGTCTACATAGTATTCAGTGTGTATCTAGAACATAAAAACATCCTTTCAGAAGGTTTTCATGCTCCAGGTTCTTTGTATAGGTGCATCCGCCCACATTCCTGAAGTACAGCAAAAGTTCTAATAGACCTTTAAAAAAAAAGTTAGGAAACAGGAATGCACAAACAAGAGGTAGCATGACTCTCCTGACAATTTATTAGCAGCTTTCTGATTCACATTTCTCATAGTCTCAAACTATCCTTACCATGCTTTTTTTAGCATTTCCAAGAGTGTGAGAGATTTAGGTGTCTGGTACTTTGAGTACTCTATGAAGTTTATCAGCCTCTACTGTAATTATAAGCATATACCTTAAGCTACATCTAAATAAATTAAAAAGGAATTTAAAAAAAAAAAAGGATAATCTCATTAATTCTTACCTATAAGGAGAACGTTTGTCTGCTGTCTTTCCAGACACTCAGCAACTTCTATTGCTTTCTTCAAGACTCGCCTGTTGTGGTACAGGAAAAGACAAGTGAACCTTTTCATAGCATTTTTACAACTAAGTTTCTTACATTAGTTTCCCCCAAAAGAGGTTAGAATGTCATACTACTGAAACTTGAGTAGCGCTCTAAAACCACAAACCCCATGCTCAACTTGTGTAAATGAAGAACTGTTTAGCCTCAAGAGCAAACTTGCAAGAGGTATCTTTATCTGGCCATTGGTCATGCATTTCCAGTTGTTATCTTTGTATTATCTGTAGTACAATACTTTATTCTGGATCAATAGCAGCCATCACACACACTAAAGTATTACAGTTGCTAAGAGCCAGATCTTTATCCTGGAAAGAGTCAACATCACCACACTTATGTTCTAATGTACTACATTTATCCCATAATCTGGTTTTAAGAGGCATAGGGAAGGATCAGCAATCAGATCTTGTAAACATGCAGACAAAATTTTTTTGAGATAAACATTACACAAGGAAGACTAAGTGGAATTAAAGATCACATAAAACCAGATGTAACATCAGTTTCTAACTCTTCATAAAGTCAGTTACTTTCAGCAAAAGCTTGCATACTTATTAGGATTCTTGCAACTGCTTAGGTTGCTAACAGCAGCTGACAGCGTAAGTGTGGAGTTGTCAGATTCTTTATTCTAGCATCTAGAATAGCTGAGAAGGCATTCCTACTAACTGCAAGAGACAAGAACAGACTGATCCAGGAAGAACTGGATCAAAGTATGGAAACGACCAGACTCAAAACAATGTAAGGAGAGGAACATGGGCTGCCATTTACTTTAAACATATCAATGCATTTATCAACATACAATCTTCACTAGAACCTCCCATTCAACATACTTTTAAATTCTGGATTAAGGAATGAGTAATTTCAAGAACTCAAGCTGACTGCAGAAGCACTTCACAGTAACAAACTGATCACAGAATAAACTGGCAGACAACAGAGCTAGCACAAAGTAACACTGAAAACAAGTAAAACCCCTCAACATTCCACTATAACAAGCCTTAAGTTAGCCAACACCATTCCAACACTTACTGTGGACGGCTGAGAGAAGAAAAAAGAACTTGAGGAACAATCAGGAGAGGAAGGGGACAAAACTGAGAACAACTAATGGTGGGCTAATATCTTGAATACTGCAGTTCATCCCGTCCTAAAGGATATTACAGAAGTAGAGAGTACAGAGAAGAACGGCAAGGCTAGTCAGAGACACGGAATAGGTTTCATGCAAGAAACAAAACAGGATTCTTCTACAAGCCTGCACTGTAAAAATAACTGTCTCAAGTTGTAGAAATAGGATATATAAATAGGACCATAAGTCTGTCTTAATTTTCTTTCATACTGGACGTGAAGAGTGTCATCTTATTTCAAGAAACTAGCTAGAAAACCCACTACAAATGCATTTAACAACAATTTCAAACCCAGAAAATTACAGATATAGCAAACCTGATTATCTCCAGCCAGTTAGTGCTCTCCAGTATTGAAAACCATTTCACATCAGTTGCCCAGAAGTCTGTACTGTTATCTGCAAGAACACGAGAACCAAAAATTGGTTTACTCACATATATGTAGTGCTAATTAACAGCCATCCATTGTATTACTCTTCAGTTATGAACTGTTAGAAAACAACCAATATTAAGGAGCCAGTAAATTCTAGTCACTGTTAAAGTCAACACCCTATAACTGAGAAAGTGAGGCAGTCCTATGAACACCAGTTAAATTTTTTAGCACCACAAGCTTTTGGAAAATATATGATGTAGGTTCACAGCAACCAAACAGTAAATAAATCTGTTGACAAAATGGGAAAGAAAAGAAATGAAGTTTAATCAGAATTGATGGTTCTTCCAAGTACCAGTTGGCCTGACCCTATTATAAGCTTTATATAGCTTAACATAATCAGGCGGGACTTTGAAAGTCATTACCATTGGAGCCAGAAACACAAATGGGGTTTAGAAGGAGGTTACACAAATTTATGGAATGTAAGACTACCTCAAAAAGGTTTTAAACAGCTTCCACTACAACTGAATAGGCAGTAAAATATATCAAAAACGGAATAGCTAAGATAAACCGTGAGGTCAAGTACGATACCACAAAGTCATTAAACTCTTATGCATTTCACTAGCATTTTTGTAGCTTTTTAAATGCAATGTAAATCTCTATTGCTTTTATTTCTATCAAAGCCAGTATTTAGAAACTGGGAAGCTGATGGTGTCAATTAAAACCAGAGTAGATTACCTTTCCTGCATAAGATACAAACCACTCAGTGGCTGCCCAGTTCCACTACTGAGAAACAACTGAGAACAACACTTCCCTCCTTCCCTACACTTTCCCAACAGCTTCAATCCCACATTTTTCTGTGTAACTTCCTTTCATAGAACCACAGGATATTTTGGGTTGGATGGGACCTTTAAAGGTCATCTACTCCAATCCCCTGCAATAAGCAGGGACATCTTCAACTAGATCAGGTTGTGCAAAGCCCCATCCAACCTGACCTGGAATGCTTCCAGGGATGGGACATCTACTACCTCTCTGGTCAACCTGGTCCAATGTTTCACCACCCTTAATGGAAAAACTTTATTCCTTATATCTAGTGTCAATCTTCCCTCTTTTAAAGCCATTACTTTTGTCCTATTGCTACAGGCCCTGCTAAAAAGTTTGTCCCCATCTTTCCTGTAGGCCCCCTTTAAGTACAGGATGGCTGCTGTTAAGGTCTCCCTGGAGCTGCCTTTTCTCCAGGCTGAACAATCCCAACTCTTTCAGCCTGTCCTCACAAGAGAGGTGTTCCAGAGTCCTTTAGTACAGCAGCTCTCAACTCATCCACGCTAGTCTCTTGCCTTCCTTTCCTGATTTCTCACACCTAGGGATCAAGAGGTCTTGTGCTCTGTGAAAAGCATCCTTAAAGATCTGCTGGCTCAGTTCTGCTCCTTGAGGGCAGTTTCCTAGAGGATCCCATTGACTAACTCCTTGAACAGCTAGAATTTTGCTTTCCTAAAAATCAGTCCAACCAAGTTACATAAATCAAATTAACTACGCACACATAGAACAAAAATAATGGATAATGTGTTCAGACTTTGAAAAATAGTAGTAAGGTAGTCAATTCTGGCAAGATCTTAATACTTCCGCCAAAAGTTACCTAACTGATTTTTCTCAGACTGCTATTGCATAGCACAATATTCAGAACCACTTACTGGAATGCAGTTTTAACATACTTAATTTTACTTCAAATAATGTAAGACAATGATGCAATTATACTGAAATGTGCAGTATTTCCTGAGAAATGTTAAATGACTTAAATTCAAGTTTTCGCCTTTTTCCTATAGGAAGGTAGGTTAACAGAAGCTACATTAAAATACAGGTAATTTTTTTTAACTACTAGGATTCACTGTGGATTTGACACTGTATTGTGGACAAGATCCTCAATGTGTAACTCCGGCAAATACCTCATGTCTTTTGGACTTCTCTTATCGGACTGTACCCGATATTGTTACTAGAAGACCATTCATAGTTTTTTGCAATCAGTGTCAACTTACCAGCTAAATTCCATGTACAATAAAAACAGGACTTGGATACTGGATGTAGGCTAGACTGAAAATACACAGTTCCTCAATGCTGGCCAGTTCAGTTACGTCCAACATCAATAGCCAAAGGTCCAGCGGTCAGCATACCACCAGAGAGAGGTTATAGCAACATTTACCCTCATTATCCTGTAGAAGACCCACTGTCCAAAAGGGCCCAATGGCACACTGCAAAGTTGCAAGGTGGTGTGGCACATTTTCCATGACTAGATGTGAGGTCAAAGTACTGTTTCATGACAGCAAAATAGTTAAGAAGTCCCAGAAAAAAAGCCTAAAAGCCTAGATTATACTTTCACATGGCTCTCATTTTTACTCCTTTCAAGTGGATTTACTATTTATAGTAGTCATGTTTTAGTCTTGCAGCTATAGACAGAATTTTAAGCAAGCTCACTCTTCCTATGTTTTGAAATGTGATTAGTTTGTAACAAAAGCTAGGGCAAAAATTAATTGGCATTTAGCCTTAACTCTCATCATAGCACAAAGCCTTAAAAGGTTAACACTTAACATTCAATTTCAATGCACCACAGAACACTGAAAAATGCCTGGTGTATTCCAACTAACATTTAAACTCTATAGTCACTCTCTTTAAAATTAATTTTCAGATACTGCGAACGCTTAGCAAGAGGTAGTAAGTCTAGGAACTTCAAATCTCCATTAACATGCCAGTCATAAGCACAGTCTTCAGTTACATGTTTAAAAGTCTGCTCTTAACCACCCTCAAAAGCAAGATACTGATCAAGATAAGGACTGCATTCATGAGACATAAACCAGCATTGTTATCCTTGGCATCTCAGTCACTTCAAAGCCAAGAGAGTACTTTTAAAGTTTGACTTACCTATCAAAAACAGCTGTTTAAATCTTGTGTATGCAGTCTGGATATCCTGCAGAGATGGAAGGCTGCTTGACAAGTCATCCATCTTCAGGAGTTCATAGGGAGCTTTGCAAATTGTCTTATAGATTCTAAATCAAATCATCAAGAGATTAAAGCCTTCTGCTTTGTAAGTAAAATAATGCACCAACCATTATCACTGAAGACAAAGTTAATAGGCATGGTTTGGGAAATGGCTATAAGACCAGGAGATATACATCCTGGAAAGCTAAGGGCCTCCATGAACGTTTAAATACTGGCTGGAAGCTTGCCTACAAGCTTATGAAAGGTTTTGCTGCTCTTAACTGTTATGCCAGTAAAATATGGCATCCATGCATATTTGTGCAGTTATGAATATAACAAGCACTAGTTGTTTACTACTGCTTCATCAGTATTGTCTTCACTAGACACACCAAAATTACTTTATTAGCTGGCTTATTTAGAGGTGAATCCAGAAAGAAGAGATGGATAGAAATACCCAAACCTCCCAGCAGACACTATTTTTCTTGACTTTTACCAACCAAATTACATTCTAATACCTAGCTCTGAGTCTGCTAATGAAACAGTTGAGAAAGAAAAAACACTTTGGACTCAAACAAAACAGCATGTATGCCTTTTACTTCTTAAGTACCTGCTAATTTTTTCCCCCCAGGACAGATGAAGGTTCAGTTTGAACCCAGTAGCCCCCTTTCATTCAGCCTCCAGAGCTCAGAGTATCAGCTTAATAAATACCTCTGTTGTCATGCTGACATTTTATTGTCAAGATTTGTGAAAAGCTGCTCTATCTTGTATTTCAGACATGAAGGCTTGCGGGCACTTGCCCAGACAGGACAGAGTACTTTGTTTCCCAAAAGCTGTAGGATAAATGCCTGCTTTAAGCGAGGAGTCCACATCAGAAATGAAGGTAACTAGACCTACCGGAAAAGGCATCAGATAAGATGACTGAGGGAAAGCAATTATTTGTCAGTTACAATACTTCCTCCAGGTTAAGGTAAACAATTTGTACTAGAACATTTGGCTCTAAACAATTTTTTTCAATAAACAGTTTTTTCAATAAAAGAACCTGTTAATTGTAAACATCTGCTGTATGCTTGAATTCAGACTACTGTTACGTTAACACACCCTTATGGACAGTTTGTAGATGTATTTTTAAATATTAGTGGTTAACCAGCAGAACCCTGTAGCAAAGAACTGACCATACTGACCCAAGTTCACCTGACACCAGACAAGGGATCAAAATATCAGTCGATACCTTGTTACAGCTTACTGCTAGTTTTACTTACTTTCACATTATGAAACAGCACTAAAAAGTGCTGGAAGTCATGTAAACTTCTCCATTGCAAGAGAGAAACACTAGAGAATCTGCAGGAAGGGTAAAAAGCCTTTCCCAGGCAACTATAATAAATTTTAAAAACAAAAAAGGTTTTAAGAGCCTAATCAAGCTATTTTCTCTTAGTTCTGTGTGATTAACAGGTTATCCATCTAATCTACAAGGAGAAAAGGAGCTAATGGTGAAGCAGCACCAGCTGTGCACAGGAGCCTGATCTAACAGCTCACTGATAAGAGAGAAGTTCTCTCCAGGACATCCAACAGCTTAAAAAAAAAGCCAAGAAAAAAAAAAAGAGCAACAATTCATTGCTGTGCTCTTCCCCATACGTCAACTTTGACATTTGCAGACTGCTGAGCTAATTCAGCTCACTACCTCAGCTGAAACAACGTGCTGTCTGCTTCCACATCTGAAAGTAGCAGTACTGAACCACTAGATTGCCTCAGTCATTTTTGGTTGCTTCAGATAAGCTTATTTAAGAACACAACTCTTACTCTGAGAAGAGAGCGGAGTTCAGAGAGATTCAAAATTCAGCTTGCAAATTCATCTTTAGAGGTGGAGTCTAGACTTCTCTTTCTTGAAAACACAACTGAGCCCATCAGCTGATGGTACTCTAGTTCAGACCTAGAGGCTTTGGTGCTGCTTTATCTAATAATAAGCCACAGATTGTGCAGAGATTCATCTGAAATATACATATATACACACAAACGTCCGCAAATAAGCCTTCATTGATGTTACAGTCCTGCACAGTTGACCAATGTGGTTAGGCCAAGGGCTTAAACCCATTCCACTAGAGAAAACTACTTTTAGATCTAGAACTTGTTTCCTGACGCGTGCAACCTTAAAGATACAGCATATATGGAAAAAGAGAAGCAGGGTCCATACCAAGCAAAGTGTTGTGGACAGAATAGCTATTACTGACCCATCCAAGAAGGCTTTTTGCGTTTGTGAAGTGCTGTCATCCTGTTCTTTGGGAAATGCAGACATCTTGAGAAGAGCAGCACCATTATGGCAAGACCAACACCAAATCTGCAGAAAGACATTTACCAGGTGATAAAAGTTGGTAAACTGACCCATATGAAGTATTTGCTCAAGTGACTGAATGATTACAAGAAATTTCTCAATGATGTGCTTTATTGAATTTTTGATGCATTCAATGAGCCCACCAGCAGTAGCAAACTTCTACATGCGCACCAAAACTACATGCCTCAACACACTGTGTTATCACTTGCAAGTTTTAAGTTTTATATAAGCACAAGAAAATATAAAATGTCAAATTATATCAGAACATTACTTCCTCAATAGATGAAAAAAGATAGGTAAAAAAGTCTACGGCCATATTAAGTTGGAAGAAATGCCACAGCAAGATGGCTTTTATAACTCATACATATTACCCATCAGTTTCTCTACAAAAAGTAGTGTTTTTCTTACAGTTCAGCCTTGAGATAACTCACAACAGATACACCATGAGCTACACATAAAGGGTCATCTAGGCCTTGGTCATCTAGGAAATAAGACATTAACCAAGAACTCCACAACTAAATCAGATTGTGTAGTTAACAGGCTTTCTTTGTAGCAAGTCAGTCCTCAAAGCTTCTTACTTCCCTTTACACATAATTTCTTGACTCACACCTACTGCTTGATGCTCTCAAGCTGATCTTCAAACTTGCTTTGAACCTGGGAGTCAGAACCATTTTCATCAGGAATGTTACACCAGCCAAATCAGGAAGTTAAAGTCCTGCTACCACTTTACAGTACTCAAGAGGTACCCATGAGAAGGATACAGAAACCTCACAATCATCAAGAGTAGAAAAAGCGACTACGTTGTTCTTTCACTGCCATCTCAAACTGATTTAATATGGTCAAGCTATTTTGACTGTAGCTTCCCAAAACAGATTTGGAAATAAGAGTTCCATAAGGCCTCTGAACAATGCAAGATGCAATTTAATTAAAAAAAAACAAAAAACAACTTCTGTTTCTGTGTAACATTCACGGTAATTTGTCTGGTTGACTATCTGAGAAAAAGTGAACCAAACTATTTTAAACTTCACTATCTGAAAGGACAATTTGGGCAGGACAGGACATCACTGTCTTCTCCATGGACTCAATTTAAGAGCATGAAGTAAATGTGGTTTTCCTAGGCAATTTTGACAGTCAAGCAGTAACTAGTGTAACAGCTCATAAGTGAGCTTACTTTGATCGCTGCTTCTGTCTAATCTTACTGGTTCTTAAATTGTGGTAGAAGGTAGAAAGCCAAATCCAGCTTGCTACAGGGTGCAAAACAGTATCTTTAACTTAATTTTCTGTTGAGACTGGTAGAACTAGTTTTTCATCAAGGCTATGTAGCTTTGTAAAAATGCTGCATCATCACAGCCAAGCTACTTACCCATACCCAAGCCAGGCAGCTGAAGGCATTCAACTACATCTGCACATTCATGATCTTCACTGCAATATCCAAACAGCATTTCAAGCCCTATATCCTGCCCAGCTAGACAGCAGTCAGTCCTCACTCTCAAGAAAAACAGACTGGGGGATAGACAGACTAGTAGGATATGAAGACTATAGCACAATAGACACCTGATAAAACTAAATGGGGGCTATGAACCTCCATTTTGTTTCACACTGAGGGGAATACAGAATACTTTAAGCATCTCTCCTTCCAGCAGATGACTAGATATAAGCATGAGCTGTTGAAAATAAGTTCTAAATATCAACCGCAGTAACATATGAAGTGCTTGTTGAAATTATGCCTTCTCAATAAGATTTCTTACCCTAATAATGCTTAATAATATACTTACAGGAATGCCTCTGCCTTCATACTTCAAGATACTCTCTTCAGAAACGCATATGGGAACAACAAAATACAAAGGCAGCCTAAGATAACAGAAAAAGAGTTTCTTGCACTTCAAAACTGAAGAAACATCTCCAAGCTCCTTTTAATGATGGTGAGTGTTCTAGCTCATATGCTAATTATATTTTCACTCTTACAGCTACAATAATCTTCAACTGGATAAGATAGTTTCTTCCAATCTTGAGATGAGCATTATTTTCACTGCAACATACCCCTGCCTTTCCAACGTTGCAATTAAGTTCTACATTTAATTGTAACATCCAAGACTGATTGTTAAGACTAGCTTGGTACTGTATCTTTTCCTTGTTTCAAAAGTTACCTTTGTACTATTAGATAACTAGCTCCATTTCCATGCCTTGCAAGCAGTTAGCATTACAATACAAGGATATAATTTAATATACCATGGATTTCAGTATCAGCTTATGCTATTTATGTTCAAGGCCCACAGAAGAAAAGATAAGTACCTCAGCTCAGCTTGGGTCTCTCCAGACAGAGTTCTAGAATAAGTAATTAAAGAGTATTTTGAAAAACTGGTGTTTGTTTCTAAAGTCTGTAAAACATTCTAGGATTTGACTATTAAACATCAGTAGTGCACAAAGCCTTCAGTACATCCTAAAGAGTTCATCAATAGATACTACTTACCTAAACTGGTATCATTATACACCTCTAACCTTCCACTAAAGGCAATGCAACTTAACTTTCATCAGCACATTTTGCACATACTTTAAAACACTCTTTCCCCACCAAGCCCCCCAACTAAAACAACAGAAAATCTCACTGTATATGTAAGTTGAAATTTTATCAGAGTAGAGGTACAGGACTAAGAAAACATCATGCTAACCAGGAAGTATGATAAAAGCATAGGTGCCAGCGCTACAAATTTTCTATTCCATTTTAAGGTGGTATTCTCCACCCCTACAGATATTAAAATCTTAACTGACCAAGGTCCTGAGTAGCCTAACCTAATACTGAAGTTAATCCTGCTTGAACAGGAACTTCCTGAGGTGCCAAATCAAAGTATGCCATGAACCAAAATGGAAACCAGATCCTAGATGCTCAGCATCAAAGGTAGCACTGATTTTTGCAAATCTTCATGTGATAGATGTCTAAAGTTCACTATTAACCAGGGCAAACTTACTTTTCAGAAACTCTGTAGCCTTCATTGATAGTCACTGCTTTGTATTTCACATTCCCTTTGGTCCGCTCCAACTCATCGCGCCAGTCCTCAAGAGTATCAAACATCACAGTTTGGTTTCTTCCATCTGTCAGACATCAATAATGTTAACTTTGCAGAGTACCAGGAATTCTAACATGAAAGCATCCCTAAATCAAGTAGTTAGTTTTCATTAAGGTAAGCAAGCAAAACCTCTTGTGTATGGAAAGCTGCGTGTCAGAGATAAAATGCCTTTGTGCAACACTATGCCTGTCCGATCTTTAAAAACACATCTTCTGTCAAATACTGCTTTAACTAATAACTTCAGGAATAGTTTCTCTTACAGAAACTAATAATTTCTTACAGAACTTCTACACAGTTGGGCTGTCCTCACACTGAGCCTAAACACCAGGATGCTGTGCAGCAAATACCATTGTATGATAGCGCAGCTAACTGGCATCTAGTAATACAGATCTACATGTAGAATTAACAGTCATATCAAAAGCCTTCCTGCAATTCAGATATTGCATTTCATTTAAAGTTTGTTCTTTCATCATGGACGGGTGTTTTAGACTGAACAGAATATTTTGGGCACTTGATAAGAGCAGAAAATTGTTTGGAGCAATTCAGTCTTAATCATTTAAACCGAGAACTTTTCCTGTACTTCCGTTAAGCCACGTCAGCAACAGTATTAAGTATCCTGCAACACCAGCCAATACTGAAAAACCAAAGAGAGCTAGAATTACCACAGAAGATACAATGCCAAATTGAAACTCTCCACTGTAAGAAGATAAGGTAGATGAAATATTTACAGTTGGAAACAGAACATTATTAATGAGCTCTAATGGATGAGTTGAGATTCTAAGAGTATCATACTGTAAGAGGCATAAACCCCAATTTCTAAAGTCTACTTGTTCTGTCCTGTAACATCTTCATGACATCTAGGTATCTATTATTGAAGACAGTTATTAAAATATGAAAGAATTCTGGCGCAACACTTCAGAGTTGCTATAAAGTTTAGGTTTCTCCCACACTTGCTTAGCCTCTACCTAGAAAATTTTATGGTCCTTCTGATGTTTGTAGTTTAAACTGAACACCAGTTGGAGAGGAAGTCTGCAGAAGCTACCTAAGTGAGCAACGTGCCTTGCAGCAAAGGCAGACAGCGTATTCTTGGGCTGCATTAGGAAAGCCATTGCCTAGAAGTTGAGTGAGTTGGTTGTTTTCAGCTCAGCACCAGTGAGACCATGCCTGGAGTGCTGGGTCCAGTGCCAGGCTCACCAGTAGAAGACAGGCAGAGGCCTGCTGGACCAAGTCCAGTGAAGGCCCATTAAAATCACTAAGGGCTTGGAGCATCTGGTATGAGGAAAGACAGAGAGCTGGGATCGTTCAGCCTGGAAAAAAGAAGTCTCAGCATAGGTTCAGAGGGGCAAGACATCTTTCCAGTGTGTATAAACACCTGATTGGGAGCAGAAGCAGGGGAGGGGGGTAAAGAAGATGGATTTAGACTCAGTGGTATCCAGAGACACAACAAAAGGCGGTGTACACAAGCTGACCTACAGCAAATCCCATTTAAACATAAAAATAAACTTTTTCACTATGAGGATAGTCATATAACGAAACGGTGTGTCTAGAGAGATTGTGAAGTCTCAATCCTTGCAGATATTAAAAACCCAAGTGGACATGACCCTGGTACGCTTGTTGTACTTAACCCTACTCTAAACAGGGGCAGACAGACAGGAACATGACTAGATGATCTCCAGAGGTTTCTTCTAACCTTAGTGATCTGTAATTACTTGACATATTTTGGTAAGTGTCCAATTAATACCTTGGGTGCATCAAAACTTTCCTCTGTGAAAGGAACAGGCATTCCTGGGGCACCAAGAATCAGGTTCCTAATTCAAAGCAGTGCTATTATTTCATTTGAAGTCTGAGCTGTGAAATGCTAGAAAGGGCATTGACAACTTTTTATCCTGAATTTTGCAGCTTACTATATTATTCAGCTAAGCTTGATCAAGTCGGAAGATTATGTAACAAGTTAGCTACAAGAGGAAGTCAGAGACTACTGGAATCATGCTATGCAAACCTATGCCTTTTTTTTTTTTTTGCAGTTGCCTAGGAAAAGCAGATCGCCTGCAAATAAAAGCAAAAAGGGAAATACTTTCTGTCAGATGCCACCAAAAATGTATTAAGTTAAGAATTAAGAGCAGGAAGTTTGGTTCAGTGCAACAGTACAAGAAAAACACATTGATAAAATAAGCAAAATATTTTCTAGATGAGAGCACTCTAGCCAGAAACACAAGAAAAGCGTTTGCACATATTGATCACAATAAGTTTCCAACCCAGTGATGCTACTCTTGCTTGGAAAATTTCTGTGCAACTATACTGAGGGACACAGAAACCAACAGTAAACAATTTAGAGATTTTTTAGCAACAAGTCACAACATGTAACAAGAGAATAATGAATATTCTGAGGCTATCTGCCAGCAGGACAGAGACATAAGCCGAGCACATACTCGGTTACTAAGTGTCCCAGACTGCTGAAGGAACTAACAGTATGCAAAAGATACAAATCAAAAACAGAAAAAACATTTACCTGTATTGTTTGGGGCTGCTGATGCGTAAGAGAACAGAAACAAGCGTTTAAGCAGCTTAGGAGTCTGGCTATGATGAATTATGCCACTGACAATCTACAGAAGGACAAAAAATTAACAACGAAACACAGACTGTCAGCGTAAAAGAGATTTTTTCACACCACCACCACCCTCCACAGGTTTTAAACAAAACTGTTCAATTGATTCTACCCCCAACAGCTGAAAACTGACTTTTAGAATGCCTTCTCTGTTGTCTGCAAAACCCTATATCTACTTGGTTAAATGAGAAGTATTCTACATGTTCAAGAACTACTCATTATTCAAATAAGGGTAGTAGACTCCTAGTTTGGCGTTCAGATTAACCTGTGAAAATGTCATGGCTTCAGCTGGGGTAGAGAGTTAACTCTCTTACTAGGAGCTTGTGTAGTGCTATGTTTTGGATTTGCGATAAATACTTTTGATAGTGCACTGGTGGTTTTGGTTGCTACTAAGCTCTCAAGGCCTTTTGTGCTCCTCACACTGCCCCGCCTGCAAGCTGACTGGGGGAACATCAGAAGCTGGGAGGGGACACAGCCAGGACAGCTGACCCCAACTGACCAAAGGGATATTCCATGCCATGTGACATCACACTCAGTATATACAACTGGGGGGCAAAGGAAGGGGGAAACATTTGGAGTTATGGTGTGTGTATTCCCAAGGCACCATTACACATGATGGAGCCCTGATTTCCTGGGGATGGCTGAACACATGCCTGCTGATGAGAAGCAGTGAATTAACTCCTTGCTTGTGTGCACGGCTTGTGGTCTACCTATTAATCTGTCTTTCTCTCTTCCCACAAGTTCTTCCTCACTGTTACTCTTCTGATTCTCTCCCTCATCACAACTGGGGGAAGTGAGAGAGCAAATGTGTGGTTCTAGCTGCCAGCTGGGGTTGAACAGCAACACAAAAGAACTCAAGTTACCAGAAAGTCATCAGGGACCCAACTTATATGCCTCTATGCAAATGCACATAGCAAAAAGAGGAGTTAAAGACGTGTGCATGCCTGCACGGATATCTTACTGGCATGACGGATGACTCCTAGTGGGATGACTCCTATGGCTAGGAGTTGGAATGGGAAGATACAGGATGTTTAGGAAGAACAGGCACGGGATACGAGGAGGGGGTGTCACCCTTTATGTCAATGACCAACTGGATGCATGGAGCTCCACCTGGGGACAACGGATGAGGAGCCAACCAAGAGCTTATGGGTCAGGATAAAGGGAAAGCAGGGACAAACAACAAAGAGGAAGTTAGAAACACCAGGACGACTGTGTGGATGAACAAGGAACTCCTGGACAGCCTGAAACAGAAGGAGGCCTGCAGAAGCAAGTACAAGCAGCCTTGGAGGAATGCAGAGGAACCGAGCAGCCAGGGATGAGGTCAGGAAATCTAAAGCCCAGGTAGAGTAAAATCAGCCAGGTATGTCAAGGGCAACAAGAAAAGCTTCTATAGGTATACCAGTGATAAAAGGATGACTAGGGAAAATGTGGTCCCTCTCCAGAAGGAAATGAGAGACCAAGTCACCTGGAACATGGATGGACAAGACTGAGGTGCTCAATGACCTTCTTGCCTTGGTCTTCACTGGCTAGCACTCTAGCTGCACCACTCCAGTCACAGAAGGTGAAGGCAGCGACTGGGAGAATGAAGAACCTCCCACTATAGGAGAAGACCAGGTTTGAAACCATCTAAGGAACCTGAACGTGAACAAGTCCATGGAACTCCATGAGATACAGCTGCAGATCCTGAGAGAACTGGTGGATAAAGGTGCTAAGCCGCTATCCATGGTATTTGAAAAGTTGTGGCAGTCTGGTAAAGTTCCCACTGACTGGAGGAGGGGAAAAATAACCCTCATTTTTAAAAAGGGGAAAAAAAAACGAAGACCTGGGAAACTACAGGCTGGTTGGTCTCACCTCTGTGCCCAGGAAGGTCATGCAGCAGATCGTCCTGGAAACTCTGCTAAGGCACATGGAAAATACGGAGGTGATCGATGACAGGCAACATGGCTTCACTAAAGACAAATTGTGCTTGACAGACTTGGTGGCCTTCTACAAAATGGTTACAGCATGGTTGATAAGGGGCAAGCAACAGAAGTCATCTACCTGGACTTATGCAAAGCATTTCACACTGTCCCACATGACATCCTTGCCCCTAATTTGGAGAGACAATGATTTGACAGATGGACCACTTGGTAAATAAGGAATTGACTGGATGGCCATACTCAAAGAGTTGCAGTCAATGGCTCGATGTCAGGGTGACAAGCAGTGACGAGTGGTGTTTCTCAGGTCAGTACTGGGACTGGTGCTGTTTAACATCTTTACTGGTGCCATGGACAGTGGGATAGAGTGCACTCTCAGCAAACTTGCCAACAACACCAAGCTGTGTGGAGCAGTTGACACACTGGGGGGAAGGGAGACCATCCAGAGGGACCTGGACAGGCTTGAGAGGTCTGTCCAGGTGGGTCTGTGCAAACCTCATGAAGTTCAATAAGGCCAAGTGCGAGGTCAGGCATGTGGGTCAAGGCAATCCCAAGCAAAATAAAGGCTGGGTGGAGAATGGATTAAGAACAGCCCTGAGGAGACTTAAGGGTGCTGGTTAATTAGAAGCTCACTGTGAGCCAGCAATGGGCACTCACAGCCCAAAAAGCCGAGTAGATTCTACCCTCTGCTCTGCTCTTGAGACCCCACCTGAAGTACTGTGTCCAGCTCTGGAACACTCAGACAGGAAAGACATGGACCTGCTGGAGTGAGTCCAAAGGGGGGCCACAAAGATGATGAGGAGTAGAACACCTTTCCTATGAAGCCAGGCTGAGAGAGTTGGGATTGTTCAGCCTGGAGAAGAGAAGGCTCCGAGAAGACCTTATAGCAGCCTTCCAGTACCTGAAGGGAGCCTACAGGAGAGGTGGGGAGGGACTCTTGATGAGACAGTGTAGGGATAGGATGAGGGGTAATGGTTTTAAACTGAAATAGGGGATATTTAGATTAGATACCAGAAGAAATTCTTTACAGTGAGGGTGGTGAAACACTGGAATGGGTTGCTCAGAGAAGCTGTGAATGCCTCATCCCTGGAGGTATTCAAGGCCAGGCTGGATGGGGCTTTGAGCAAACTGGTCTACTGGGAGGTGTCCCTGCCCATGGCAGGGGAGTTGGAACCCAATGATCTTTAAGGTGCCTTCCAACTCTAATCATTCCATGAAAATAACTGCTTTTGTATGAAAAAGAAAAATGTCTAAAGTGTAATAAAATTACATATTACAAATAGAACAGCTTTGCAATTTTGCCTGAGCTGAAACTAATTTCATATAGTACTCCCAAGCTCCATTCTTCTTCAAAGAGCCAGTTGCATCTGATCTTTCTAACTGTTATACATAGCAATGTTTAGTGAGTAGGGTTAGCTAGAAATCAAAGTCTTATCTTCTCTCTTAATGAGAAAACACTTAAAGTTTAAGGGATCTCTCCAGGTGAACATCATTCTTTCCTCATTCCCACAGCTAAGTACTCAGCACTAAGCTTAAAGACAAACAAATTAATTTATTATACTTACTCTTTTCACTTCTTCTTCTTTTGTGTATCTCAGGCAGAAATGAAATACTCTAAGATCTTTACAGTAGATAATTAGCTTCTCTGGGTATTTTCTCAGTTGTCCAGTTAGAAGTTTCTTTTTCTCATCATAAACTGCAAAATTAAAAAGCCTAAGTAAATATCAAAAAGAACTTTGCCATCAGTTGGTACAGCTATCACTGCTTGACTTTTCCAAATTCTCAAGAACCTAATTCAAGCCCAAGTTTTAGCAAGTCAAAACAAGCATCCTACAACACAGACTGACATGCTCTTGCTCTAATACACTCAAATTTTTCTTAAACCCACTCAAACTACTTCCTGCAAGGTAGAAACCAAACTTACAGTAAGCCAGCTGCTCAGCAATTATTTCTGTTCACATGCTGCCTGCCTAGGAAGTACAAAGTTCTGAGATGCATGAAGAACATAATTTGGTAGGGAAGGGAAAGTCCCCAAACAACCGAGATCATTTTAAGTTCCTAAAAAAAACCTATTCTTTTTTAACCACCATAAAATCCCCAAGAGAGGCCTTCGTTCACTTCTGTTTGAGGATGTATCATTTCACAACTTCAAGTGCTGCCAGCTAGGCCACTGTATGTGACACTAAATAGTGTCTCAGCACCAGCTTCCAGTAGTCTCCCCCTAGTCCGCTCCTTCATGAATCCAAACCACCATTCATGAATACTCTGAATACTCTTAACACTAGTTAAGTGTAAGCCAAAGTCAGGCTTCTCAATAAAGCCCTCCCCCACTACATACAAATTACCAGCCCTATTCTCATTTACCCTTTTTAGCCATACAGCCGTACCTGCAAGCCCTGCTGCAAAACACTCACTGATTTACTTGTCAATTAAAACCTTGATTTTCCATCTCCTTTGATATCCTGAAGGCATTAGAAATGTCATAAACCAAAGTTTCTTTAGACAAACAAAGTATATACTTTGGGAATCTGGTACCTGTACTGCTCTGCAGTGCTATGGCTCAAATGAAGTGAATACCTCCATATTTATAGAAATAGCTGGTACAATGGAGGGTCCTGGTGTACCAATCTTAATCACAGACTTTTCACATTACACTCTTCTTTGCATGGCATTTTGAAGGAATTGTTTTGTCTGTCCATGCAAGATAATTTAACCAAAATGTAGCTTTGAGGGGTAAGACTGGATTCTGACAGATTTCTTATCTGTCATTTCATCACTAAATATTTTCCAGACTGCCCAATCCTAGTTTCCAACTCTATCAGTTTTCTGATAAGGAGGTATGAGTATAAACTAAAATCATCAGCACTATAAGACATTCAGAGGTGTGAGGTATGTTAAAGGAAGAGAAAGATGACTTACCTCCATAGATTTGATCTACACATTGCAGCGTTATATCATTTTCTCCTACAATCTTATTCTTAAGTTGTAGCTCCTAGAATGTGAAAAAAAAATTCTTAGAAATCTCACTTTACTAAGCAGTAGCACCTTCTCACAAGTAAAAGATGTATTCCGTATATATTTTGATATCAGTATTACTTCTTATAAGCTGTGTAAGGCAGAACGGTGAAGAACAGTTATTAAAATATAGACGCAGGTTACACAGGTGTAATTTATAAACTGTGTCTCAGCCATGCTTGAAATGCAATGTTTTTACTTTTCAAATAGCTTCAAAACATGCATTTCTATTGAGTCACTTTTCAAACTAGAATCATTGCAGTAAACAGGAAATACAGTAACTTGATGTAATTCAAGCCCTTTATGACAAGTTTCCTTGCTATGGGAACCTGGCAGGAAATAGAAAGTCTCTTAAAAGATCAACAAGTATCCCAAGAATATTCCAACATAACAGCCAGATTTATCACTGGGTAAAATGAAGACACATAAAAAGCCCAATTCTCTTATCAACTGTTCTGCCAAACTTGAAGTTATCTGGGGCTCCCTTCCTTGAGTTCAGAGTTAAAAAGGACATTTGAGTGATGCCTCAATTAAACACTATTATGTTAAATACTATTAACAGAAGGTTGATGTACACTACATCAGCAAATTACATTTTACATAAGAACAACTGTGAACAGAGTTAACCTCACTCAAGTTATTTTCAGGTCTCCACTACTCCGAATCAGGTGGCAATACCAAACTTTTGTTAAGAGAAACAGACTTGACTTGGCATGCTATAAACACAAGATTTCAAGTTAGTTACAGAACAGAAATTAGCATGGTTACCACCAGCTTTACCATAAATCTCATCTGATCCCTGGAAAGGGTTCTGCAGCTCTGTCTAAATTAATTCCAGAAGGAATTAATTTCTATACTTGGCTACAGAAGCCTCAGTTCAACATTTTAACTCCCTGAAATTTTACCCAAGAAACTTCCAACTACAATCAACATGTGTCAAATCATATTATCATTCCTCTTCACTATCAAGATCACCTTGCACTCTAATGTAACAGGACTAGATTGCTTCACATGCTTAGCACATAAAAAAAGGTGCGGCACTATCATTCCCCTCTGACAGCTCAATTTGAGCATCTAAAACAAAGGAAACAAGATTCAACTTATTTCTAAGATTTGGGGACTTTTTTATCTTGTTCAGTGTTGCCAACTCAATGCCAGGTTTTTAAATCTTTGCAGTCAACAGCTGACTTTGAATGGAATAATTCAGAGCTTTACTAAGCCACACAAACAATTATCTACAGCATTTCCACTGAAAATCAGTTTACTCAGTCTTGTGCAGCCCCAAAACGGTTCTGCAGATGTAGCCCAAATTCAGACAGATGTTATACGACATTGTAAGTATGTCTGACATTCCCACTCTTGCAATTGCTACTAGATAAGCAGTCAGAAATCAGGTTTAAGCAAACTTGATTAAATTTTCAGGACAACTCATTCTTTTAACTTAAGCCTCACAAAATCACCAACTCACAAGATACAAAGAGTTATAAAATATATCTAATGTAAGTGTCCACATACAGGCTAGCACCACTTTTACTTAGTCATCAGAGCCTGAAGAAGGATCTGCACAGACCATGCAAATGCAGACTGATTAAAATTAGTCTACAGCCATCAAAACTTTTTATAAATCTACATTTTTTCTGTATCCATATATAGAGAAAGATGATTATTTAGTCAGGAACAGTGTATGTCTCAAAGCCTGTTTTGTCATAATTAGAAGACTTGTCTTCCTACGTTATCATCCGAAGCAGAATCATCATCAAGGAAAGCAATCTTGAAGTTTGTGCATATAAGTTTCCCATAGGTGCCACGATTTGACTCATCTTCTTGCATATACTTGTATACTGTGTTTGCCTCGCAAAGCAACAGTTCACCTGTGTAAAAGAAACACCAACTTGCAACATAACTGACATTTATAACTGAATTATTTCAACTGTTATCTTAAACTCAGCATTAACTCCCTGACAGCTTCTCATAATTGTGCCCCTGCAGATATTTCATCACTGTTATACAAAAAGACTAAGAAGCAACAGTATATTGAGAGCCTTTCAGATTATTAACATTACTCAAGATGGACTGAACACTGTTCAGCTGCAGACATTTTGGAGTTCTGTAAGCAGAAGTACAGAACTGTCACGGCCTACTCCAGGTAGCAGGAAAACAAGGCCTGGAGTTACAAAGAGCAATCATACGAGTATGTACTCAAAATGGGAAAAAAAACAAAGCCCACTGCAAAGTAGTTAATACAGTCAATAAACAAGTCGAAAACTGTTCTAATTTTCCTTACTGCTAAACTCTAAGATTGCTGAAACATTTGCGTTGGTTATTACAAGTTGATCTTAGTTAATTTTTCATAGCTTTGACTGGAGATGTTGCTTATTTTACAGGTCCCAGGGCTATTTTAAAGTTCTCAAACAAAAGTTTGCATAAATAATTGTGGAGAATGAGAAAGCTGGAGAGGTGCTGCTGAGCGAGAGCTCAGCAGGTGTTCTTGTGTTGATGGGAAGGAGGCCTTGAGACCAGTAAACCAATGTCCTTACATGTTGATGTGTGTGTGGTGTGAAACAGATGGCAGTGTACTGAAATAGTAATGGTTTGTTAGCCTAGGTGGGATAAACATTTAAATGTAGCCAATTGTATTGCTCACAACAGTGTGTGGACATCCACTTGTAACCTATCTGTGAAAACAGCACAACCCGTGACCAAAAGACAGAAACTATATATGCTGAAAAAGAGAAACAATAAACATCTTGGCTTCACCACTTAGTGGAGTCCATGCCTCTTGTGCCACAAACAATGGTCAATGAAGTTCTAATCCTAAAATAAGCAGGAACTGAACTGCAAGTTTAAGAAAGTAAAAACAGATTTTATAGCTATAGTCAGCCAGACTTTTGGTCTTTCCTATGAAGTGCAGGAGATCAAACAGAACAGTACACATTTATTCTAAGCTTTTACTTGCATTTTATCATAGTAATTTCATCTTTCCTAAACTTGGAAAACATTATTTAAAAAAAGAGTTGTAAATGTAAGACAGAAAAATCTTAACAGTGAGTGAGGCATCAAAGGCCTAAGTAACTCAAGCAGAAGCAATGCAACTAGAAAGTAAGCATCCACTAGTTCTTGGTTTTTAGTTCCCAAACAAACACCTAACTTTATCTTTTAAGAAACAGGGTACACTGAAGTATAGACAGTTCTCCACAGGCAGCTTACTGGAGGACACTGTACTCTATAAAAATTTCAATTTTTGTACTTTTTTCAACAACCCATGTAGAACTGATATTTAAAACATTTCAACCTGTGTGTGTTGTTACACCTAAAGCTGTGTTTTACTATTTGGGACACCGATGTCGTATCAGTGTTGGTGCACATACATAGGAATATTGAAATATTGTTTACATGACTAATTTTTATTTTTTAATTCTAATACTATAATGCACAACAGTTACCTGGTAATAAGCGAGGATTTACTTCTTTTTCTATGGGTTCTTTTATATGTATTTCCTGAAGAGAGAAAGAGTAATTATTACTTAGCAAAGTTCATACATTCAATACATGATATAAAAAAGAACACCCTCCCTCTTAATTAAATTCCTCACATTGTTGCAAATAAGCAAATTAAACTTAAGGGAAACAGTTCCTAAATTAAGTTTGCAATGTGCTCCTTCTGCTAAAGGCAAGTAGTCTACTAATTAAATAATTCAGTGGTTTGACATCCACAGTGTCACTTACGTGCAATTGTGAATACAAAAGGAAATGCATTACTTGTACATATAACAGACAGAAATAAAGCATTACCAATATTTTTAAAGTTCTCTCAGCACATGCAAATGAATAAGCCTAAACTTAGTATTACAACATTGTCTCCCAGAGTTCATTCATAAGCTTTTCCATATATGACTTAATATTTATTTCTAATGTACCATTAAGAGATTTGCAAGCCTCATCCTTCATTATCTGTATCTGATTTTCTTACATGTCTTATTGCAAACAAACAGTACTACCAAGATTATAGGGAAAGGGATTTCAGAATCTCAGAGCCAAGATGTAAAACCACTCACAAGATATCCTCTAGTTTGGAGGCAAACTGCACAAACCAAACCTACTAAACTCTCAGTATCACTTATTCTAGCCTTGAGACATGGATAGTTGGGCTAAAATCTCCAGCTGAAGACTATTAATGAGAGGACATGCTACACCCTTCCTGCTCAGGCAGTTCAGAACTTCCTCCTCTGAGTTGGAATCACTTCTCATGCACTGGAGTCCTTCTGGAAAACTATTAGTTAACTGGAGACCTCCCTGGGGCCACAGCAGTAAGCATGCTAATTTTAGTTTGTCACCACCATCCAAATCAGATATTGCTGATCAAGGCCAGCAATCAAAAGGAGACACAAGCAATAACAGTTTTTCTGTATTAAATACAGAGAAACAAAAGCCTCTGAGAGCATAAAAATATCCCCTTTGGCCATTGATATAAACACTTGCTCTCAACACACAGAAGACCCAAAACAAAGCTTTAAGGCTCCATAGCAAAATTAAACTACCAGGAAACCATGTCATGAGAACAGCAGAGACATTCAAGACAGGTTGAGAATGGGTAAAGGTTACAAAATGAAGTGGTGGTGGTTCAAAGAAAAAAATCCGTAACTACAGCTGGCAGCTCACGCAGAAAAAATACAATTTGCTGCCGTTGACTTCTAAGTCTGAATGCTGTACAAGAAAATTTTATTCAAAGTTCAAGCTTGCCAGCTGAATAACTTACTAAGCAAACATGGCTCAAACTGAACACTGCTGCATTCAGAGCAGAAATACATACATGTTTTCCCAATGTTGTCTCTTTCCCACTGGTAGCTCTCAGCTAAACTTTGGGTTTACTGTTGCCTTTATAGCTATGCCTTCTACTGCCACAATTTGTGTGCAACTAAATGCAACCCTGTTTGCTTACAAATGATATGCTAACAATCACTGCTACAGAACAGTAAAGTAGTATACTCACTAGGTGTTTTCCCAGTAACTTTTACTTTGGGAAATACCATAAGGCATGTAATAACTACTGTTTATGTATACACACTGCTTGAACATTCATACTTCTTGCTACAAGTACCAGTTTATTCTAGTGTTGGCAGATACGACCAAAAATAAAAAAAATATTTGAACCCAGAGAAGTTCTCTGACCTTACTTCCATCTGTTAAAATGCAGTGAATCTTTCACTACAAGTTTCATAGAGGCAAATAATTTTGAACAAGTGGTTTGGGTTTTGGTTACAAGTTAAATTTGTTATTTTCTGAAAAGAACTAGAATTTTAATTAAATAGCATCACAGCAGAATAGAGACCTCAGTCAAACAGTCAGATTGGCTTGTAAAATCCAGTTCCATTCTTTGTTGACAAAAACTCCACAGACACTGAAGTGCTTACTGTGTGCAGAATTCCTATAACATAACAGCTTCAAAGAGCTGAGGATCCAGAAGAGTTCTGTTTGAAAGTCAACATTTTTATTCCTATAATAAAATCATAAATATTTTAAAGATTTTTTCATACATATGCACTAGGGTTAGCTAGAATGCAATCCATGAACATTGCTGAAGAAACCAAGCTGCTGTGCTCATTTTCCAAGGGTAAATATTAAAATACATTAAATTCTACTAATGTCAAATTTCATATTTGCTCTTTTAAGAGAGAAGGCAAAGATCTTCATGAAGGAAACTTGTTAACTCACTGTGAGTCAGTACAAATTGTGTAGGAGCCCACAAATTTAGCTATCTCCACTTTGTCTCAACTTTATTTTTCGAATGGATTTCAGTTTGGGCGCAACACAAGTCCTACCTTAAGAGCCTGCTGACACTAAAATGTAGGCTTTTCAACACCCCTTTAATCAAGTCATACAGTTCATACTCACCCACCCACTCCTTTTACGCCAGGGTTTGTCCGACTACACGGTGAGGTAATTTGGTTCCTAAGATCAGCCGGAAAGTCTGTACTTGTGCTACATTTGGTATTGTTGTTACTGCCTATTGTTAGCAGAACTGGCTCATCAACAGGTCAGATGAGCACAGAAACTAAAGAAAGGGAAGCAGCAGAAGCAAGTCTCTCCCTTTCCACAAGCTGCTAAAGCCACCCAGACCTCAGGAAACTTCACCCTCTGACTGTGTTGAAGTTAAGTGCTTCCCATTATGACCACTTAAAGCCAAACACACCTCTAGACAGATACTTCTTCCATCTGTAGCTTCCCCACTCCGAATGCCCCAAGCACCATCTTGGCACTTCTTACTCAAGACATAACCTACTACCAGCAACAGCTAAAAGCAGATACCCATAGGACAGCATGCAGATGAGGAATGGCAGAAACAAAGGTTTTAGAAACTTCTTACTCAGAGATGTTTCCCACCTGTGTGATAACCTCATGCTACATTTTTTTTTCCAGGTTATCAGAGTAAAGCGTGATAGGCAACAGAGCAACACCTCAAAATCATCAGTTCTAACAGTGCAGAGTAACAAACTATACCAAAACCGCAGGCTGACGTATCACACCATGTTAAATTAAAATGCATCATCCTTCTTGGTAGCTCAAACCCACTTCAGCTGATAGCACTATGAATCCGTGAAGTGCCAGGGAACGGAGACACCACACTCCTTGCAGATTCTCTGATTCAATACGGGAAAGGCTCACCTCTTCTTCTTGGTTTTTACCCAAGTATAGGGAACATTTGCACAGTTTGCAATGCCCAGGGACTGCATTCAGCTCCTCCCTGAAAAAAAATATGTAAAGAGGCTAAAATATATTCCCAAGCCTGTCTGGAGAGGCATCTCTTTCCTAAATGGTGAAGCATGAAAGAGCCACCATGTGTGAGGCAACATCGAGTTAAGGCAGTAAGCTAAACTAGCAATTATCCTATATTAACAGGGTCCTAACAAGGCAGGTGATTCCTACTCTTTCTCCTAGAGCCAAAATTGAAAATAGTTCCTTGCCTCCTTCTCCACGGGGAGGTAAATGATTGTGGATGGAAAAATGAGTAAAAAGTGAAACACATTCCCGGCATGCCAGCATCCAGATTACACTGACTTTGTCAGAAAAACTGGATTGTATTTTTTTTAATCAGTATTGCAAAACATGTATTGGATGTCGCTCATCACCCTCAGCAGAGACCGTGCATACAGTCTTCTGCTGCAAATTATGTGCTGTAAACACTGAACCTACCTTACCCCACAGTAACGTTTCCATTTATCCATAGCCAGATACTCATGCTAAAGGTTTATTCCAACAATGGAAAACAACATTTTTAATAAACATACTTGGAAAAACATTGTTTATTATGTTCCAGTAATGAAGGAAGCCATCACTTCTAGGGAGTATGATAGCTGTCACTTCTAGGATATCAAGAGCACTTGCTGAAGCACAGATTCTTTCAAGGCTGACAGCAAATAGTACTACTGTGAGAACACAGGATATTCTAATGTTATTACATAGTTTTCCACAAGAAATCTCTCCACAGGAAAGTTATACATTGTGGTGAGGTTTGCTGTGAATGTCCATTTTTTCTTACTAATACTTCACTAAAAGACTAACAGAGGACTAAGATAGCTTTATCAGACATAAAAGTCAAACTGCATACTAGAATACTGGCAATTTAGTTGTGGTGCTCCAACAAGGGAATACAGTATTCCTAAGTAAAATAAACCAAACTTACGTCTAACAGTTCCACTGGAATTTCATGCACCAGAGGAAATACCTGTGCACATGCTTAGCATATATAACTGTGTATTCAGAAACGAACCACAATATGTACTTGGTATTTTCTGAAAGACTATTTCTTGGTCAAGCAAGCCTAATCCCATGTTGTACATTATACAATCCAGAGGAGATGCTTATTACACTCCAGCAACAGTGCTGAAAATAATCTCTAAATGCCTGTTTTCCTTCCTTTCACGGCTCCGTTATCCAATAGCGCGTTAGATCATAGCGCATGTTTTCCATGTCCTTTTCATCTTTTATCCTTTCCTCTTTCCTTACATTGTCCCGTTCATCTCCTCTGACTTCAACACCCGGCTTCCCCCACGTCAGCCCAGAGCCCAGCTGTCCCCTCTGCTGACTCCTATCCCTTATGTCTCCCTTCGACTCCATTGCTCCGCTTTAGAAGGAGAGCCGTACTATTGTAAAAGTCACCACTGCAGAACTCACAATACCGTACCAAGATTTACAAGGAAGAAGTATTTATAGTGGTTATGAGCGAATTCATGAGCCAACAGCCACATACAGTCTGAGACAAAGAGCAAGAGATATATGAAAGTCACCATCACGACTCAGCAGCCCGAGGTACACCCCAGGTCCCAGGGACAAGCAGGAAGAAGCAGAACAAATCCTTTTTAAGGGCTAACAGAAGGACTAATATCCTATAGGTATTAATATGAAGGATTTAACTTTTAAGAATACATACATGCACAGAAAGTCACACTAAGCTTCAAATGAAGCTTAACATCTACTTTTTCATTCAAATTAAGATTTTTAAGGAAAATACATGTTAGCCCTGTACACACTTCCAGTTTTGAAATATTAGAATTAGAAATCACAAAGGAATTCACTGGTTCTTGTTTCTATGTCTCCATAGACAAATTATTCCTAGTCTATGATCAGGCATGTCAAAACATTGACTTTATACCCGAGTATTCACCCCACTTCCTGCAGGGTAGCCAAGTCTGTCCTGAGGGGAAGTGTGTCACTAATATCAACATCCTACGGTCTCGCTCTCAACAGACCATTGATTGATCTGTGGTTCCATACGGCAGAGTACAACCAGGTTATATTTAGTCGTATGTCAAAAACACCGCTTTTCCAGACATTCTGGGATTTCACAGCGGAAATCACTTCTGTGATTCTGCTGTTCCTTTAATAAACAGCACTTTCTGTTCACTCCTTAGTTCTATTTTGCCATATAGTAATATGAATAGAGTTCCTGTTTCTTCTTATATTCAAACAAACCAACCCCAAAGGCAGTTTTAAAGCCAACTTCATTTTATTTTTCTGAACATTACACAGTTGTGTCCCCTCAGGTAGCTGAGGATGGACTAAACAACCTGAGGCTGGAACAAAATGCAGATCTGCCCGTTGCAGTTTCTTACTTTAGTGCTCCCCTGATGTAAAAGCAGCAGCTTTAGGTCTCAAACACCTTTCCAGGCAAACAAGGACAAGCCCACTGACTCTGGAGGCTGCAAGCAAGAGGGACTACAGCATAACACCACTCTATTGCTCGGTATTGCGTAGCGGTCGACAGAAAAATCTTGTTGTAAGTCAGAAGCATAAAGAGACTCAAGGCAAGGCTCCAAAAGTTGACAGACAAAACCACGATTAACTCAAGTGCTATCTACGTGCAACCTCAAGCTCGTGAAATCCCTGAACTGCTGTTTCCCACCTTTTGACAGGGTCTACCAGAGGAAGCATGACACTAGAGATACCTGTCACCTATACTCTTCCCCAAGCATCTGCTACTGAAAGGGACAGGATATTGGTCCACCACAGTAAGTCAGTCACACTATATTGATGAAAGCAAAGTTTCCAGCTGACCAAATATTTTCCACATAAGAGAGATTGAAGTATTTCCACTGTTCTATCAGTCTAGCCCTAATTTTAAAATTCAACTACATGAAAGTTAGCAGGTACAGGAAATTTGCATTTAGAAAGTTATTTTTCTTACATATATACAGAATACATTTCCTTGAGACATGCTCGCTTTTGTTTATTTTTCGATATCTAATTAACATGTTTTTTTCCAGATCCCCAATTAACCTCACAGGTTTCATCACATATCTAAAGTTTTATTTTCAATCCTCATAAAAACCACTACAGTCTTCAGCTTCCTAATGTAACCACCCCACTAAGGCAGTCATAGGCTGTAAAAAAAGAGAGCAAAACCCAACAGAGTAAAGAGTTAAACTTGCTTTACTTGCTACTGGAATCTGACCTGTTTCACTGAGCTTTTGAAGCTGTGACAGAGACACTGATTCCATGGCAGAAGCCAGGCCTATATTTCAAAGCTTCTGCTGCAAGAGGCCATGAAATTCTTAAACTTGAGTGCATCAAGGAGGCAGCTAAAAGCAGCATGAATAAATAAAGCAAGTGATTGCAAGCTCTGGTGCATCAGGATATTACATTAAGAGCTTCATCTTCCAGATTTAATACTGGAAGATTAAATCTTCATTATTTTTCCTGCAGCCATCAGGAAGAGTAACATTACTGTAGTTATAATCAGGTGAAAGTACTCTTTATTGTTTGGTATCTTACTGCACTACATTGACTTGTACCTTTTCCCACTGGCCATTTTTTTTCCAGCCAGCTTTCATTATCCAGCATCCTTGTTTAAACAGTGAAGTGTCTTTCACTATGTCCAACAAGTGAAGCTCTTACCTTTACAGAATTAAGTTCCTCGAGCGCACATTTTTTTGTGCATTTGTACAACATACCTTCCTAAGGTGAAAGACTGACTTCACACAGAGATATATTTGATGACTCCAGAAATATTTGTACCCTATCATTTACATCCTTTTTCACTGGGAAATACAAGGAAGATAGAAAGCTTTTAGAGTAAACTGATGAAACTACAAGTCACCAGGGCTGAACAACATATAAAACCAAAGTTGCTACCACAAAATAAGGACATAAGTTTTCAACGGCAGAGCTGACTTAAGCCATAATAATTCTGCATTGTTATTTCAGATTTAGTGAAAAATAAAACTAGGAGATTCTCCAAAGTCCCACCACTGACCAACTCTGCATTGACAAACAAAACAAAAACATCTTCCTTAGGAAGCTCTGAAGAGAATTGAACAGTTAAGAAGAAGCAGTTTAACACAGATTACAAAGAACTACCGAGGGGAAAAAAAAAACCCAACCCACAACCCCAGAAATGGCTAGTTTCCATGATAACTGGTTTTCCTAGAAAACAGCTGTTTACCAGGAATAAGAATGAAGAAATACCGAGTAACAATACTGATCTAATACCATCTGCTAGCAACACGACTTCAGTAAATTGAGTCTAAAGCCACTTCAACCAGACTGCCAACATAACTTTCAATAAATAAGTGACAGGACAACAGGAAGAGCAACGTGAAAGACACGCACGGCCAGGAGTGCCACACCGAGCTGCTAAGGAAGGAGAGAGCCAGGGCTTCCACAGCCAGGGCACCGAAAACCAGCAGTTTTGCAGGGACAGGGCACAGACTGGGGGTGATGTGAAGGGACAGGAGAGCCCTAGGTGAACAGCCACAGCCCGACACCTGGCCACCGCGCACAACTACTCAAGCGAGCCACCAGGAGAAACAAACAAACACACACAAAACACAACAACCAGCCTAAAACCGACAAGACGATTTTATTCATTTATTTATTTAAAGCTTTCTCGAGAAGGAACAAGCTTCCCTCTCCTTCTTGGGGAAGCACCTTGGAGGTACCAGACGCCCGGGGGGGGGACACCGAACCCCGACCTGCCCCCCGTCCCACCGCCCAGCCCACCACGGCTCCCGCGGCGAAACCCCACGCAGGGCCCAGGGGGGCCCGCCCCAGCTCTCCACCACCGCCCGGCCCGGCCGCGCCCTGACGAGCCCCCCGGCCGCCGGGAGGGCTCCCCGCCGCCTGACAGCCCCGCCGCCCGCCTCCCCACAGCCCCCTCAGGGACCGCCGCCGCGCCCGCCCCTCCGGCCCCGCACCTCCGGGCTGATGTAGGACACGAAGGAGGGCTTGGCCACCTTAGCCCCGCTGCCCAACATGGCTCCGGCCACCTCCCGGCTGCCCCTGGAGCCAGCGGCGGCGCCAGCACCGCTTCCCGGGGCTCCTCTTCAGCGGGGCCGCGGCGGCACCAGCAGCAGCGGCGGCGGCACCAGCGGCGGCGTCGGCGCGGGCGGCGGTATCCGGAGCACGTAACTGACCCCGCCCCCAGCCCGCCTGCCCGCCGATCCTAGGGCACCGCCTCCCCGCCGCGCCCGTTCTCACTGGGCAGAGCCGTTGTCAGTCACAAGCGCGCCCTCCTCTGATTGGCAGCGAGGGTGGCAGGGAGAAGGCGCAGAGGGGCGCGGCCCGGCCCGGCCGCAGGAGGGCGCTGTTCTCCGTACCCCCGCCGGTGGGCCTGTGGGACCAGGGGGCCGCAGGGGTGGGAGCGGTGTCCCACTGTGTCGGGCGCTATTGAAGCACCTCTGTGAGGGTCTGGGGGTCTGGGGACATGTGGCCTGGGGGCAGTGCCCCACAGCATCGGGCACTGTTGAAGCATCTCTGCCAGGGCCTGAGGGCCTGGAGCCCAGGGGGCCTGGGGTCTGGGGTATCTGGGGATATCTGGGGCCTGGGTCAGCAGCCACAGGGCTGGGAGCAGTGCCCCACGGCATCAGGCACCGTTGAAGGACCTCTGGCAGCGCTGGGGACCAGGGAACCTGGGTCTGGGGCAAGTGCCCCACAGCATCGGGCCCTATTGAGGCACAACTTTCAGGACCTGGGGACCAGGGGGCCTGGCGACCTGTGGTCTGGTTCAGGCAGCCACAGGGCTAGGAGCAGTGGAGCAGTGCCCCACAGCATTGGGCGCTGTTGAAGTGCCCCTGTGGGTGATGAGCACCCGCTTTTGGGTGCTTCATGGACAACAGCAGTGCCTAAGCAGCGGCAGGGGGTGCTGCCACCTCCTTGGATTTCTTCTCCTACACCGGGGCATGGTGCTGGCTACCTGTGTGTGACTGGAGCGTCTCCTGCACGGCTTGTCCTTTGGCATATAGCGCACAGCTTGAGGTAACTGGCTTCCCACTGACTTTTTTCCTTTCAGGGTAACCATATCTTTTTTTTGTACCATTACGAAGACTGACCACTCTTGCGTGTTGTTGGGTTCAGTTGTCACTTTAAGTCATCCGTCCTACTGCTTGTTACATAGCTGTAAAATACGCTTATTAAGAAGACTCAAGTAAAATTTAAACAAAGTACTGAGATGCTGAGTTTTACTCATAGCAGGAGATGTGCAAGGAAAATGACGTAGAATGGGCATTCATTTAAATAATCCTTTAAAAATACTCTAAATTATTACAGTAATATTATAGACAAATTTTTATTTTATACAAATTGTATACAACTTTTAGAGTATTATTATATATAAATGTCTATTAAAGTTTGTAAAGTATATTTTATTTTTGTAAATAATATTTCCATTAAGTCTACCCTTTTTAGAAGATTTTTAGCAATCCTTTCAAATCCTACTGCTGGTACACCACAAGAAGTCCTCTGCCCAACGTCTATTAAAGTGTTACAGTCTCAGCCTCCCTGGAATGTGTCTTTGGACACTGTATAATCAGAGCTGTAAATAAACACCAGGTTTACCAGGTATCTAGGTTACTTTTAAAAGCTTAACTTTTATGCGGGTACAGAACAATGCAAATATTGTGAACTGCCCGTGGCAATGCAGCAGTCCTACCCAGCAATTTAAATGACGAATGGTAACCCAGGTGACAATTTGCATACAGAGTAGACTTTATGAAAATAATTTTACAAAAATAAAACATACTTTACAAACTTCAATAGACCATGGGATGTGAAAATGTATAGCTCCTTCAAATATTAATGATAAGTGCTTTTCATATCACTCCACCTCTTTTTGTGGTAATACTTTACTTACCTTGCTCCAAACCCAGACCTAGGAAAACTAAAGGAGAAAGAAAAAGAGGTACATTGAGTAATAAGACTGCATCTAGAAATATAAAATGGAATTACTGTTTTAATTCAGAAATAATTTCCCTATTTTCAATCTCAAGGAATGAGAAGTCGTTTGGATTTAATCACCTTCTGCCTGGAAAGAAAGAAAACTCAGAGATTAGGTTTCATTAGTAGTTTTACAACAAAGGCTGTTCTGGTGTGGGGTCCCACGCAAATGATCTCTTACATTTCACTCTGCAGCTGCTTCCATATCATTCCTTTACATTGCATCTGACCTCAGCTGCACGTGTGAAAAGCACAGCCCAGGAGATTGCACTGGTATAAATTGAGGGTGAGGGAAAAACTGGGACGGCACCTCTGTGCTCTCTAGTGCATTAAAACACACCAAGAAAAAGAACAGCACCATTAAAAAAAATACATTTTACAGCATCTGAATTTACAGTGGCAACAGCAGGATTATCTCAAGGCGCACCTTGAAGTTTACAGCAGACTGAGGCAAAAAGCAGCTACTGACTGGTGTAGCACGTATCAGAGAGGAAGGGATGTTTTGACCCGAGGCCAGAGTCTTAACTTGGATGGGAAGTGCAAAAGGAGCTTTAATTCCCACAGAGCACATGGGAATTCATTCTTCAGCATCTCATCAGAAAAATCCCTACATCCCCAAAATCGGAATGCAATCGCTGTTCTGCATCAGCAAAATATCCACATAGTCCCACGTCCTGTCCTTGGTAATGGTTTGCTCCCCAGGCTGTCAAATGTGCTGGGCTGAACCCTTTGCAGAAGGGATTTGAAGCCTTTTTCCTGGAATTTGAGGGCCAGATTCAGATCCCTACTTCATTTTTTTCTGGAAAGGGAGAAACAAAGCCACCACACATGGGAGTTAACTTACCTCAGAAAAGTACATTTGCATCCGAAAAAGCAGCTGCAAGCCAGACACCCTGCCCCACCAAGGGCTTTAAGGATCTTCCCTTTCCCTGGAAAGACCTCTATGTAGTCTTCTACATAGAGAAGGGTCCCAAGAAGGTACAGGAAGCTGTTGAGGGGTCTGGAGCACAAGTCTTACAAGGAGTGGCTGAGGGAGCTGGGGTTGTTGAGCCTGGAGAAAAGGAGGCTGAGGGGAGACCTTATCACTCTCTACAACTACCTGAAAGGAGGCTGTAGAGAGGTGGGGGTCTGTCTCTTCTCCCAGGTCACAGGCGATAGGACAAGAGGAAATGCCTTAAGTTGCGCCAGGGGAGGTTCGGATTGGATATGAGGAAAAAATTTTACACTGCAAACATTGGAATGGGCTGGCCAGGGAAGTGATTGAGGCACCATCCCTGGAGGCGTTCAAAAGATGGGTAGACATAGAGCTTAGACACATGGTTTAGTGATGTGTTTGTTTTTTTGGTTTTTTTGTTTGTTTTTTTTTTTTTTTTAATCAGAGTCAGGTTGATGATTGGGCTAGATGATCCTAACGGTCCCTTCAAACCTAGACAATTCTATGATTCCATGATTCTCCCTTTCTCCTTTAAAATCTCGAGCATCTGTGTGGAATACTCACAAAAGCCAGCTTCGGCCCAACCACCTAATCCTGGCAAGATCCCCCTGCAGACAGTGGAGGGAAGTAGACTCCTTCTGCAGGTAATGAGGGTACCCAAATAAACTTCTTTGTTCAGAAGCAGACCTGAGAGCCCGCCCGGTGCCTTGGGCACCTCAGGAAATCAGTTTGGCCAGGCTGAAGTTGGCTTTTCTGAGTGCCCCCCGTTCCCACCTCACCTTTACGCTCCCCATGTAGTCCTCTACTGCCTCTCATTTATGTATTTATTTATTAACTTTTATGTTATTTTCAGATGCCTGCTCCCTCCAGCATTTTTACTCTGTAATGCATTTCTGAATCACCCCCTCCTTGTAAGGAAATAAGATTGTTCAGCGTTGTGTTGTTTGGGATTGTTCTCATCCCTAACAAAAACTTTTAAAAAAGTCATTTCTGCAACAAATTGAAGTTCTTGGGATGGTGTATTAACAGGAATGTCTTCCCGTGTTACTTCTAAATGGGAATTCTTGTTCCCTGCTGCCAATTACTTCTGTCCATTGAAAAACACAAGTGAGCTTATAAAATCACATAATTTAGTTTTGTTCAATTTTAAATGTGTAACAATGACAGCCACATAAATGTCAAAGAGTAAAACTTTTTAAAAAAGTCAAGTGCTAGTTTTTCTGTGGTGGGTGAAGAACATATGGCATTTCACTGCCCCCATTTTGTCCCAATATTTTGCATTCTTTCAAAAAATATAATCAAAGTATTTACCTTTAAAGCTATCTGCAGGAGGGAAATTCAAAGACCAGCTCTGCTCTTCCCACGAACAGAGATTGCTTTGTTTAAAAAACTTACATGCCATTACTTTGAGTAATTCTTTGAGCTGAATTCTCAGCTGTGCCCAGGCTCGGTGAGAACAGCTGATGGAGGGGAGGCACAAAGGAGCTGTTTGCAGCTATTCTGTCAGTTTTCTTTCAAAGATTCTCTTTACTACAACAAATTGTATCTCATATTTTCCTTTGTGGCAGTCTTCCATGTCAGGCTTCCCTTTGCTCTGGGAAGTGGGGAGCCTGGATAAGGCGTTATCTCAGGCAATATCTGCAGCACAGTTGGCAAAGGTCACTGAATGTGGCCTTATACCACATTTCAGCTTGTCTGAACCTGGAACTTCGTAAACCTCAGTTTCATAGGGAGTCCCAAGGGTGCTTGGATGGGCAGGGGTGCAGGTCACTGTGCCTTGTGCTTGCTTTGGTGTAGGTTGGGCAGGTAGCAAATTAAGTGTTAAAAGCCATTCCTAAGCCTTGAGCAAACTTGCATGACTACACCTGAATTTCTACTCCCCATTTCCTCGTTTTTAAGGAAACAAAGGGAGGTTTTGCCCTACCATAGACCTATAAAAGGCACGGATGTGTGCAGAGCTTCCATTCCAGAGGGGTAAATCACTGGCAGGACTTGTGCTTTGACCTTGCACCATGTCTGGATCAAGGTCTGGAGACTGCTTTTAGTAATTGCACTTCCAATGGTGACACAGGTGACACAAAAGATTTTGAATTAGCAGCTGGAAAGAGAATCACACAAAGTTACCATTTGTCAAGGCTTCACAATCTTCTTTTCCTATTCAGATAAGCTATCTAGGTAGACTTTGAAGATTTTTCTTACTTTATGCTTGCCTGGGCATTACTAGAACAATTGTCGTTAAGTGCAGAAATCTTCACATTTGTATAGTATATGCATAATTAGCCTGACACTTCCCAGAGCATCACAGATGGCTGCACATGCTCAGAAGGTAGGAGGTGACCCAAAACCATTGGATTTACCCCAACTATGTGGAGATTGGTTATGCCTGCTGTGTCTGATACTTCCTATTTCTGTTGTTCAATTAAATAACTCAGGGCTTGGTATATTAAACAGTATGAGACCACGTTGAAGTAGCTGAAATCAGTATGCAAGAAATGTAGAAGACTTAAGACAAAGCTGGAAACTATCATAGAAAAAATTGGAATGTGCTGTGATGTCCTTTGGGGAAAGGTCAGCCAATCGGTCTGCCTGTAAACAGCCACCAGCTATCTCTGCTCTACATAGGTTAAGATAATTTCCTGCTAAAAGTTATATATGCTAGTGCTATGCAAATTAAGACAATTCTATTTAAAAAAAAAAAAAAGATAAAAGAGCGGCTTTACTCTAAAATGATGCTTTTAGCGCTGGATTTATGTTGTCATTTTCCTCTGCTGGTACATTCAGGTGTCCTTTGGGAGTTAGCTTCCAAATTTGCTTCAGATTTCATCCTTTACAGTCTGGCACCTCCATCGTGTACTCCAAGGTAATATTTAGAGTGATGGAATACAACTGTTTGTTTTCACTCTCATTTACTAACTGTATGTTCAGCAATTGTATAATGCAGTCCTGTATCACTTACTTATCTTTTGTCTTTGTTGCAGTGTTCTTTCTTTACTGACTATATTGTGTGTTTCTTTTCTTACTAAGCAGAGTTTTCTATTCAGTGTTGTGAGAACCTGATTTCTTTGGGGAGTTTTTCCCCATTCAAAGGAAAGCAGCTCAGTACCTGCTTCCCTCAGCTGAAAGCTCCATCTCTGGCTCCAGCACCATCCCATGTCTCAGCCTGGGGACACAATGTGCCCCCACATTCTTCCTTGGAGGTGCTTGAAGAGATGCATTTTATATCTTAAATAAAGCCATCTGTGAGGTCTCATGTGGCTAGTTCATGACTCAGATGGCAGTTTCTTCAGCGATGACAATACAGACCATTGCAATTTTGTCTCAGTCAAGTGATAATTTAGATCACTTTAGATAACTTAGTAAAAGGCCGTAGAGAGGGAGCATCCCACACTTATCAGGAAGAGTCGTCTGCCATTTGAGGCATATAGAGCCAAAACATGAATGCAGAAGAGTGCAAGACTAAATTAAGAAGTACATAATGAAGAGCAGGACAGAGCATTAACTGCTGAGAACACACCCTGGACCGGAGTGTTTACTTTAGTCATAGAGACGCAGCTGGGAATTACATGTTTTAAACTTGAGGATGGAAAACAAAGTATTGCTATGAAGGCTGTGAAAATTGAAGGAACAAAGCACCTCATATCTAATAGCAAAATCACCTCCTTCTCTTAGCTACAAGTGGGAGAAGGGGAAGTGAGTAACTAATAACTCTACCCACCCAAGGAAGCATGGGTATCAGAAACAAGAACACAGAAGCGAGGGAAGTTCCCCACCTTTTTTTAGCTGTCTTGAAAGCAAACACAATTACTTGCTCGTGGGCACACACGGACTTCTTTGTTGTGTGGTGAACTTCTTCCTTTTGTTCTCCAAAAGGCTGTGAACCCAAGTTACTTCAGGCAGGAGAAAAGTACCTAAAAGTGAGACAGTACCTAAAAGTGAGCCAAAGCCCATCCATACTAAGAGAAAGCCTACACCATGGCTGGATGTGAGGCAGAGTTAAATCAGGGCTTTCCTCTCACCCTCATTTCTTCTCAACCTGCAGTCCAAAGGGAGGTGCTAATCATAGAATCATAGAATCATAGAATTGTCTAGGTTGGAAGGGACCTTAAAGATCATCTAGTCCAACCATCAACCT
>JAOQGH010000019.1:12039039-12079346 GCA_025769975.1 Gallinago jamesoni
CCTTCCCTTTTCATTTTCTTTTCTTTTCATTTTCTTTTCATTTTCTTTTCATTTTCTTTAATTTTTTTTTTTTTTTTGGCTGTGCAGCATTCGTTTTAATTTTCAAGTGTTTGGAGGTGTGTGCTCCAAACACTCCCCATCACTCTCCTCTTCATTCCCACTTGAGGGAGCAGAGCATGGACACAGCTACATCTAGGCTGTGAAGTAGCCTAGGTGCATGAAAGGTCAGTCCCCTTTCTTCATCTTTCCCTTTACCTTTCCTCCCAGCTCATTTATGGTGATATTTCATGTAGCATTTATTAACACCAGGCCTAAACCATTTCAGTCTAACCTCCTCAATCATCTGGCACTTTTTTTTTTTTTACATATTTTGTACAGATTTCTTTTACAGATTTTTACAAATCGTGTACTGGAGTAGGTGATGTCTCTGCATGAAACAGAGCCTCTCTCCATTTCCAGCCACTCTTTCGTAGTTTGTGGCTGAGTGGTTGACTGCTTGATGTAACTTTTCTTTCATTTTTACCTTATATTTCATTTCTAGCTCTCTAAGGGCATTCCTCATGTTATTTCCTCTGTTGGACCCATTTAATCAATTCTGTTCTTCTTACTGATAGCATTTTTCTTGGGGTTTGGTTTTTTTTTTTTTTGGTCCCTTTCTTCTCTGTTCTCAATAATGCACTGGAAAAATGCAGCTATTGAGGCAACTGACCATTAAAGGGAAAAAGCCTGGGGAAAGCAGACATTTTCCTGCTAAAATGTGTGTGCCCTTGGTTCTGTAAAAGACCACCAAAATGATAATGAACTTGAAACAGGATACATTATGTGTTGCATGATGCTCTTGATAGCTGTGGCCATAGAAAGCTGGTTGCTCCATAGGAGTAATGGGAAAGTCATGTACACATTGTTCTGTTCCACGTTGTTATGGAATATTGTAATGGAGCTGAATGCACCATTAGCAGGTCTGCTGATGACACCAAACTGGGAAGTGCTGTTGACTCTCCTGAGGGACAGCAGGCCTTGCAGAGGCATCTAGATAGATTGGGGCATGATTAATGGGATGAAATTTAAGAAGTCTAAATGCTGGATTCTGCACCTGGGATGCTAATGCTGGCCACCTAATGCTAGCACAAGCACAGATGGGGAGAGGAGTGGCTGGAGAGCAGCCCTGCAGGAAGGGATCTGGGGGTGCTGGTGGGCAGCAGGTACCTGTGAGCCAGCTGTGAGCCCTGGCAGCCAAGAGGACAAACCCCTTCCCAGGGTGCATCAAGCACAGCACAACCAGCCAGTCAAAAGAGGGGACTGGCCCACTGTGTTCAGCGTTGGTATGGCCTCACCTTGAGCACTGTGTGCAGTTCTGGGGCCCACCATTTAAGAAGGATGTGAAGGGACTTGAATGTGACCAGAGGAGGGCAACAAAGCTGCTGAGAGGGTTGGAAGGAATGTCCTGTGAGGAGCAGCTGAGGACTTTGGGCTTGTCTAGTTTGTGGGAAAGGAGGCTGAGGGGTGACATCATTGCTCGCTCCAGCTTTCTGAGGAGGGGACAAGGAGAGGGAGGTGCTGAGCTCTTCTCCCCTGACAGGACACATGGGAACAGTTCAAAGCTGCACCAGGGGAGGTTTAAGCTGGGGATCAGGAAGTGTTTCTTTACCAAGAGGGTGGTCACACACCAGAAAAGGCTTCCTAGAGAGGTGGTCGATGCCCCAAGCCTGTCAGTTGTTTCAGAGACATTTGGACAATGCCCCTAATAACACACTTTGATAAAATTTTGATCAGCCCTGAAGTGGTCAGGAGTCAGACTAGATGACCATATTACGTGCTTTCCAAGGGAATTATCCTATCCTACCCTACTCTATCCCTTCTCTGCTAACAAAACACACTGAAAAGATTACTTAAGTTACAGGAAGAAATTGGGGTGGCATTTAATTATCATAGACAGCACCTTACTGCGACAATCCTACTTTTTCACTGGTACCTCCTGCATGGTTATCCCACCTTCCCGAGGTCGCAGTTTCACGTGACTATCTCAGCAACACTCTGGATCACACTGGCTCCAGTTTTTAAAAATACCTGTACTTTCTTCTCACGTAAGTAAATACATGGTAGTTACCTAAACACCACCATTATAGATGTCCCGAGGCATAATGAGTTATCCATAGGGGGCTCTCAGCCATGGACCTGGTCCTGTCCCCTTTTGGTGCAGGATCTGCCCCAGGAACATGTAAATTAGCACTAAACCCCTGGGTTTAGGCACCGTTTTCTCTCCCATCATGTTCTGACTGGCGTTGTTAGCAATGCAGCTACCCTTACCATCTTAGTAAGAAAACATTAACTTGTATAACCAGCAAATTTCTGGCAGATTTAAATTTATGCCAGAAGGCAAGTTGGTGATAAGGCTGTCTCACATATTCTGGACAGAAGTTCCTAATCACATATGCATACAATTAATACAAACGCAATGTCACCTGCAGAAAAGGAAAGAAAAAAGCTCACACAAGGAGCAAGTTTTGTGATTCTCATGTAGAAACAAGAGGCTTTTTGTTTCCCTTTTAATGTTAAAGTAACTTTTTACTGTAGAAAAAGCTATTTATTTTCTCTTGGTATTCTGCTCTGTAACCTTACATAGAAAACTTCACATAAAGATTTCTTGATGCCATTCTGTGTTTCCTTGGGTTCAGGCTGAAACAGCCTAACCTGAAACAGGACTGATGAAGAATATATGTGAAAGTATTTAAACTAGGCTGAGCCTCTAAAAACTGTTAACTTTTAAACTATGCTGCAATAAATGAATCTCTGGCTTAAGAATAAATATTAATGGCCATGGCTTTGCAACTTAGCTTAAGAAAACACACATATTAAAGAAGATGACTCTTAATGATGACCCTTGCTAATGCCGGTATGTTAAGGCTACACTAAACAGGAAAGTGTCCACTATGGTGGATAAAAATCCCCAGCAACAGCTGCTCATCAGGCACCCGTGAAAAGCAATGACCTTTACCCTCTCAGGAACTTCAGACTTGCCAAGTATTATTAGGGCAGCATTTCTTAAAATGCAGACTGTAAAACATCAGAAAGCAGTTCAATAAACAACAGCAGCCTTCTCTCAGTGCTGGGAATGTATGTGCATGTTTTCATAATCCAAGTGAGAAAGTGGAACAAAATGGGAGGATACCAAGTAACAGATATTTATAGAACGAAGCCTGATTTTTATTTGGATGTAAATCAAAACCATGGTGATAACTCTGTAGATGACACTCCTTGGAGTTTTTTTTTTTTTCTTTCCAAAAAGACTAGATGTCTGTTTCATTTTAAAAAGGCTGAGAAATACCACACTGAAGAAATAAAGAACTCTTAAGATTTACAAAAGAATCACTCAGGAGGAGAAAATTTAATTTGCTAGCCTTTTTGGCTAGAAAGTTCCATGGCCTATAGCTTTCAGAGAAAAAAACCCAACAAACAGAAGGAAAACAGATGTTTTAGTTTAATCTATCACTGTACTTTGTAAACCTACAATGTAAGTGGAAAAAAAGAGACTGCAAATTGTGCTTACTAGTTCCCCCCTCCCCCATCTATTATTAATGCTATGCTATTAAAATTCATTTGGGTAGTCCAAACAAGTCTTTAATAAAGAAATGAATTCAGCATTGTGTGAATACTTAACAGACTAACGATTGGCAGATATTTGACCAGCAACAAGAATGTTAAATATGCCTACAAATTATTGTAGGAATATTTAAAGTTGATTCCAACTCCCAGAAATTTGCTAGGAACAACAATTTTAAGTACTATTAAATCACTTCTTAGTGAAATAGGTCTGAAAATAGAAGCAGCAAATGAACCTGTTAAATTCAACAGCCCTCTAAGATTAACAGTTCATCTAGAATTTCCTAATAGGGCAAGATGTTGATGGACTATGTCCAACAGACTTTAATTCCTAGCAATGCCTTGATACAGGAATCCATGTGAAGCCACACTGCTGACAGACGGGACACACTTATGAGCTAGGCAGACAAGTCAAAGTTTGAAAAAGCTTCAAAACAGAACAGCTCACTTTTCACAAACTGTTCCTCTAAGGTGGACACTGAGGGGAAAATTCTTACTGTGCTTGTCTCTCTGTTGAGCACGATGACTCAGGTCATACGCGTACGTATGTGTATGATTTAACACACAGCGCTGCCAAATCAAAAAAGCAATCACTCCTTATTAATAAACCACAAGCATTACCAAACCACAGGATATTAAAATGATTACTTGCTCATAAACTCATTACTCAGTCTCAGTTTCGTCTTCCTAAGTGCACAGTGTAATATTTAAAGTCAAAGCTAGCTCTGTACTTATTAAAACCTTGTTTTTTCCATTCTTCTTCTTATATTAACAAAAGGGAGACGTTACCTAAAATGCCCACTAAAACGGGCAGGAAAACCAGAAACAAACTGCAAATTCACTCTTCACCACACAGCACAAAGATCACGGTCACAGCTTCATATTTAATGTGGAATCACTTTAAGTACACAATATTTCAAAAGATCCAGAAACCGGTTAAGAGTTAAAAGCCAGAAGAACAAAAATACAGGAAATTCAAAATACACCTTTGACCTTTTTAATCCTAAAATCTAGGGTCACATGCCCAAATAGACAAGTTTGCTTTATGAGGAAAGAAACTTTGGTGTGGAGTTGAATTAGCCACATGAATAGCACCTGTAGCTTTCAAAATAAATAGTGATGGCTAACTAGACACCTTGGCCGCAAGCCACCCTCTTAAGAAAAGACTAACAACGTGCTTGGAGCTATGAATCAAGACTGGACAACAGAAAATAGTGTAATCTTTTTTTAAAGTAACTTTAAAGCATTTCTGCTGTCTATATTTCTGATGCTGAAATCAGTACGAAATCCTTCCTCCCATGAGAAAGCTTTCTGTTTATTTGCTAACCACTAATAATTACTCCCTTTAAAATTGCACTATGATGCTTGGAGAATGCTGTATTAATTTTTTTTAAGTCTTTAGACTCCATTCTCCTAAAATATTGTATTTTTATTCCAGAGGCCCATGCTGTTAGCAATAGCTGTTGCAAACAGGAACATGCCCCTACTCCAAGAATTACTTATTAAAAAGGTCAAAGATAAATTCGACCTCAAAATGGAACAAAAGGGGTTTTTTAATAAATGGTACCAGAAATAATAAGCAAGCCTTGCAATGTATGATACTCTCCTACAGCCACTGATAAAAGTAGTTACCAGAATGTTACTCTATGTTAATCTGTGGTTTATGGGTATGCAACAAAGTATAAAACACACTGAGCAGAATGAGTGAAACTTCAGTTTCCAGTGTATAAATGAATTTTAGTAATTTAATAAATTTTAAATTTTTTTTGTGTATTCCACTGTAGTGCTGTGACAACAAATCACACCTGTGTACCAGAGCATACATCAACAGTATGATGTAACTTTACTTATACCACTGCTATATTTAGCTTTTTGAAAGAGACATAAGCATACACTATGGCCACATCAAATAATTTTCTGGGTTTTTTCTTTGATAACCTTCACTTTTTCAGTAATACTTCACTTTTAAAATTTGAATTATTGAAAAAAATCACAGAAAATTTATACAGGAATAGCTATAAGGAATAACCTCACAGGCACTGATATGACAAACATTTATTTTAAGGGCGAAGAGGCATTAATTGACAAAGTTGACTGAAAAGAATTAACTTTGTCTAACTGGGAAATGCCTGCTTTTGCTCGTATGTTGAGAAAAGAAATTCAGAAAGTTATTTTTTGGCCTTGCTATGTCACAAAGTCAATCAATCATACAAAGACCTACGCGTTTAACCTAAAAGAATACTTTTAGAAGCCCTTCTATCAAAAACAAAAACACCATGCAAAACTTTGATCAATTATGCAGCTCCTTTAAAACTGTTGCAAGACCATACTGTATATATTAGCTTTTATACTGCTAATGCACAACTAACAGCAAACTTGATTAGATTAACACAAATTTGTCTTAATTACACTGTTATATCACACTAAGGAGACAAATGCCACAAGATTGGCAAAAACATTTAATTCTGAGCACTCAAATGGCAGGATAATTATGTGTTGTAACTCCTCCACATTTAGAAAAAAACCATAATCCTACAGTCTTACTTTACAAAAAAAAAGTTCTGTAAAATATTAATTGGGAGGGGAACAATTTATACTATCTAACACAAAGTAACTTACACAACTAGTGTCAAAGGCAAACAAAAAAACTTCTAAATAAAAAAATCAAAATACACATAGCAACAGAAGCATTAAATACAGTCAAGATAAGAAGACAAAACACTTGTTAATATAAAAGACCAAAAAAAAGAAGAAAAGTTACTGAAGTTAGCAACACATTTAAAGAAAATGCAACGAGGAAAACTATTCTTCCCTACGCCAACAGTTTCCATTTGCAGTCTTTCCATCCATAATTTGTCTGGTGTAGTACATCCGTTAGAATATTCAGAATCTCACAGAAGAGCTAGGCTGTTCTCTTCCAAATCTAATTCCTCAGTTAGTTTTCGATGTTTTAAACAGACATTATTATGAATGAAGTAAAAGCAAGGCAACAAATGGACTTTTTATCACCTTTGCTCCTAGCACTGATGACAAACATTTTTTAAAAGTTATCATAATCTTTTTTGTCTTTTTTTCCCTCTGCTTCAAATCCATCAACCCCATCACTGTCCCTTCTCCTTTTCCGATTATGGATGTTGAAGCGCTGATTCATCTGTGGTAACGGATCCATTCCTAAAACTTTGTGTATTTGACGGAATGCAAGGAGTCTCAGTGCAAACTAGAAAAAGGGCAGAAAGAAGATATTTCTGTTAGAAGCAAATGCCAATTTTGAGTACTTTGTCAATCAATTAATGAAGAACATTTGCAGTTATACTATCCTTAGCTCCCATCATCCTCTCTTCCCCAACAAAATCAACACAGTAAAATGTGTATGTCACATTTTTCTGCTTCTGTGCAATGTACAGCATCTTACCTAAAAGGTAATGTACATGAGTTTTAGCTGCTGGACATGCACTGAAGCAGCCAAGGTTTGTCACATGTCCCATTAGACATTAACAATCTTTAGCAAAAATAGACCAAATGAAGAGGAAGGGGTGGTAACCTTGTAAGCTGATAGCATGAATGGTCAATAAGCAGATACATTAAATATTAAAAATTAATCATACAAAGATTTATTAATAAAATATTAAACATCACTGTAATTTTAAATCTAATAACATACTATTGTAGAGTACTTCAAACTTTTCAGGAAAGTATGTTAATTTTAGTGCAAAAATGAAGAGTATTATACATCCTCTGCTTGTGACGTTTTTATTGTCTAGCTTAAGAGTGATCACCTGAAAGACTGAATATTCTAAGAAAGGAAAATTCCTATCCACCTTAAATCACATAGGTTCATTTAAAAACAAAATAAAACAAAGCAAAAAATCAAACAAACCAAAAAAGCCTTCAAAAACCAGCCATATGTGTTTCCTTACCTGTGCACTTGAAGTAATATCCTCTCGTTGCTGATCTGTCATTACAGCAAGTGTATCAACAGCATCTTTTTCACAAGGGTCTAGAAGGCCAGGACCACCTACAATGATTAGGCTAATTAGTAGCAAATCTCTACCTTATTTCAACCAAGATTACAGATTTTACATTAGTTAAGGGTAAGTATACACACGCTCATCAAATGGAACTTGCCTTTAAGGATGATTCCTGAAGATATACACTCAAAAACTCTTCTCAGGGCATCCCCAGGACTCTGTGGTCCAGTAGCGCTGCTAATTGCTTTTTCCACAAGCAACTCCATAGCCTAGAGCAATAGTAAGAAAATTCAGCCAATTTAGAAGACAGGTTAAAACAGAAAAAAGCTGTTACTGTTGTTCAACACAGAACTTTTGCATCTGGAATTTGGAAGAACATTACACTTCACAGAACACTTTCAGTTAAAATAAAAAAAATAATCAAGTATTTTATAATGATGAATAAAGTTGGTGCAAGATTAATATTGAGTACTGATACTGAAATGCTTCTTAAGTTGCTTAAAAGTTTTGTAGAACTACCCACATATGCAGGCAGACAACATCTCTGGCCATTTTTTGAGGGTGTGAAACACGGTGGGTCGCTCGCATCTATCAGCTACATGAGTAAACAGCACACAGTATATATCTAATGAAATTAACAGGATTCTATAGGAAAAAAAATATTTTTTTTTCCTAAAAGAGTACAGAAACTTAAAGCATCAAAACTTTAATGATCTTTTACCATTTAAGTAGTTACTAATTCTTCAATTTAGCAAAACTGAAATTCATAGCAAGTTTTCTCCTGGATATAGGCTAACAGTAACTCAGCTGTTAGACAAGCATAAAAAAAACCTTGATGATAAACCGTTTTTTTTAAAATGCATACACTGCTTCATATTAGTTAAAATGGTTTTAATTACTAGATCTATTTTAAATATTGTTTTTTCTGTGAATATTTCCATTGTTTACTTTTATTAGACACTATTTTTTTCCAGAAAGAAATATATAAAAGGTATTTGCTAAAGTAAAAAATAGCTTGCCTTAGGTCTTTTTCATCATTAAATGGATGTTTTAATACTACCTCTTTAGTAATTTTAATTCTCAAACAATGTGTGTTCTTTGTTCTCTGGTGGGTCTTTTGAAGGGTCTGGTTTTTCGTCCTCCCACTCCCCAAGTTTACAGTTGTTCAAATATTGCTTTTTATTTTTACTTACCAGGAGTAAATGTATATTCTGATGCATGCAAGTAACTACAGGCAGTGTTAACTACAATCCTTCACTAAGGGTGCCCATTCCTTTGTATTTTAGCTCCATTTAACTGACAAATTTTCTTTCTTGAGCATGGTATTTCCATAGTCCCACTGTATCACTCCAGATTTAGCAACTTAGTTGTTTTCAAGTATGAACCAAAATACAGCAGGAAAGAAATTAAAAGCAATGCTTCTGCATTTATTCGAGTCTAATTTTTTGGGTCGTCAGACAATACACTAGAGTCTGCAACTTAATCCTACGAAAAAGAGAGTTAGGATGCCCTGGATTTCAAGTTTGAAAAATCAACCTCAAGTAATAGTTCCTTATAACTTGTAGGAACTTGGCAAAATTCTTCTAATTTCATTTTAATTTTTAGGTATGTAAAGAAGGTGCTACTGGTGTCCATATTTAGATTTCCTGATATCATCTATTTTTACAACTGCTTTGGTTCTTTTAGAAAAGACCTGACATCTCTTTGGTTTGTAACAGGGTTCTAGCATACAGGGTAGGATAAGTTCTGCATCTAGAGAAATGTATTTCTTCAACCCATGGAATTCCCTCCGTGACTGGCAGAAATTGCATAGATTTAAAAAACACTATTTTCATTCTGTCATTGTTTTTATCAGTAAGACTTTGCCAACAGGCCAAAAGAACAGCCAACCACACAAACGTCAATGTTATCTGTGTTACTGACAAGGTGTCAGGGCAAGCTGAAATCACTTTTGGAGACATCTGGGACACAGCAGGGCCTGACACACTGCTCCCTACCTCTCTTCCCTTCTGGATATGCCTGAGAACAGATAATGTGAGAAATAAGAAACAACATTCCTTGTTGTTCATCTGTGTGCCTGCTGCCTGTTGCAACAACTCTAAGGATGCTTTTCTAAAAGTACACCAGTGTTTACTCTTTGGCAGCTCAATATAATAGTGATATTAAGAGGGTAGGTACATACTTCTTTGCTTCTTTTAAGCTGTATTTGACAGTGTATCTTTCATTAAATGTAGCACAGAAACTGGCACTATTTTTTTTACTGTAAATATTTAAAAAACAGAAATTGTCTGCAAGCTTAGTACAGTTGTAAAATGTTTCTCATTGAAATAATGCCAACTGCTCAAACTTCTTGTCAACGTTAGCACTCTTCCTACCAAAACTGAAAAGGAAGCAGCATGGCACAATAGGATTTTGTCTGAGAAACAAAACAGTCAGAGCTAAGTTTACTTCCACACCATACATGTTTCAAAGATTTTGTTTCAGACTAACTTTGTCCAGCCATTGGACTGAACACCTATTAATATTTTGAGCACAAGCTGCACTGCTTGATGTGAGAGCATCATTTAAGAAAGTCAATGCAAAAGGAAAGCTTCAAGAACACTTGGCTACAAGAACTCAAGGCCAGGCTGGATGGGGCTTTGAGCAATCTGCTCTAGTGAGAGGTGTCCCAGCCCATGGCAGGGGAGCTGGAACTCAATGATCTTTAAGGGCCCTTCCAACCCAAACCATTCTATGATTCCATAATTCCATGACTGACTACCTAAGGAACCTGAAGGTGCTTAAGTCCATGGAACCTGATGAAATCCATCCACGGGTCTTGAGGGAGCTTGCGGATTAAGTTGCTAAGCTGCGTTCCATCATATTTGAGAAATCATGGCAGTCTGGCGAAGTTCCCACTGACTGGAAACAGGGGAACATAACCCCAATATTCAAAAAAGGGAAAAAAGAAGACCCAGGGAACTATAGGCCAGTCAGTCTCACCTCTGTCTGGCAAGATTATGGAGCAGATCCTCCTGGAATCTCTGCTAAGGCACACAGAAAATAAGAAGATGACTGGAGACAGCCAACACAATTTCACCAAGGGCAAATCGTGCCTGACAAATCTGGTGGCTTTTTATGATACTGCCACACACTTGGTGGACAAGGGCAGAGGAACAGATGTTGCAAAGCGTTTGACACTGTCCTGCATGACATCCTGGTCTCAAAACTGGAAAGTCATGGATTCGATGGATGGACCACTCAGTGGGTAAGGACCTGGCTGGAGGGCCGCACTCAAAGGGTTGTGGTCAATGGCTCAATGTCCAAGTGGCAGCCAGTTACAAGTGGCATTCCTCAGAGATTGGTACTGGGACCAGTGCTATTTAACATCTTTATTGGAGACATGGACAGTGGGGTAGAGTGCACCCTCAGCAAGTTTGCCAATGACACTAAGCTCGGTCGCATGGTCAACACCCAGAGGGATGGGTTGCCATCCAGACAGACCTGGACAGGCTTGAGAGGTGGGTTTGTGCAAAGCTCATGAAGTTCAACCAAGCCAAGTGTAGGGTCCTGCACTGGGGACATGGCAACCCCAAGCACCAATACAGGTTGGTGGGAGAATGACTGGAGAGCAGCCCTGAGGAGAAGGACTTGAGAGTGCTCATGGATGGGAAGCTCACCATGAGCCGGCAGTGCTCACTGGCAGCCCAGAAAGCCAACTGCATCCTGGGCTGCATCAAGAGAAGTGTGGCCAGCAGGTCATGGGAGGTGTTTCTGCCCCTCTGCTCTGTGCTTGTGAGACCCCACCTGGAGTACTGTGTCCAGCTCTGGAGTCCTCAACATTGAAAGGACATAGGCCTGTTGGAATGGGACCAGCAGAGGGCCATGATGATGATCAGAGGGATGGAGCACCTCCCCTATGAGGACAGGTTGAGAGAGCTGGGGTTGTTCAGCCTGGAGAAGACAAGGCTCTGAAAAGACCTTTGAGCAGCCTTCCAGTACCTGAAGGGAGCCTACAGGAAAGCTGGCCAGGGACTCTTTGTCAGGAAGTGTAGCAACAGGACAAGGGGCAATGGTTTTAAATTGGAAGAGGGGAGATTTAAATTAGACATTAGGAAGAAATTCTTTACAGTGAGGGTGGTGAGACACTGGAACAGGTTGCCCAGGGAAGCTGTGGATGCCCCATCCCTGGAGGTGTTCAGGGCCAGGCTGGATGGGGCTCTGAGCAACCTGGTCTAGTGGGAGGTGTGCCTGCCTCGATGATGTCTAAGGTCCCTTCCAACTCTCACCATTCTATGATTCTGTGATTCTAACCCAGTATAAGCTACAGATCTAAGTGACTCTGATTAAAATACTAATGGTGCTATATCCACAGACTGCACTGAAGTCTGTGGAATTTCATCTTGTGGTATTTCATCTTGTAGAAGGGACTAATTAATGATCACAGGAATTACTGTGATTTATTCTTTCAAATTATCTGAACGATTACAGAACTACCTAGGTACAGCTAACATTATATTAAGTAAGTTTCAGTAAACTCCAAGCAACTCAGAATAGGTGGTTAGAAAAAATTAGGTTCTTTTATACAGAGTAAAGGAAAAAATGCTAAAATCTAGAATAAGAATGCTACCCAGAAAGAATACAAAAGAATAAGAAAATCCCTTTTGGGGAAAAAAATAAAATAAATGCAGCTCCATTTATTAACCACAAAACCAAGAAAATTAATTTTTTAGAGGGAATCTGGATCATTTGGTGGGAAAAAACCAACCAACAAAATCTCTTATGTTTCTTCTTGAAAAAGCTACACTTAAAAATTGCGGTAACAGCTTTCTATGCTTTACTTGCAGTACCGCGTGCATTAAAAAGACTCATTCAAAAGAACATTACTCACCCAGCTTGGAAAATCAGACCAAGTTGGAACCCGCTGACAGAGGTCACGAAGAATACGTATGATAATCACACAGGACTGCAGACCATTAGCTCTAGCCTTGAGAGCAATACAAAATCAAATTAATTAATCCCAGCACCTACAGCAAACAGGACTTGTTGAAGACTAAAACACCACTGTTCAATGGAAGCTCAGATAAAAGATTGAAACAAATCATTCTACAACTTTACTCCATGAGCTGCCATTTACAGCAGTATTTTATACAGGGTTAGTAATTTAAGGTGGTAGAAGTCAAAGTGCACAGGTTATACAAGAATAACATTTCTTGATCCCCTGTACACTTTGACCTATGTTCACTTGTAACAATAAATACAGTATCTTTCTATATTAGAAATAAAAAGGATAAAGTAAAGATCTAAGAAATTGGTATAGAGACTGAAAGGTCAAGGGAATCTGTTTGGTTTCTTTATTGTGCCTTTGCCAGGATGCAAAGTCACTAAACCAAACAGTTGCTTCTCACCTTTCATTCCCTACACTTAATGCACTTAAAGAAATAGGAAAAAAAAAGTCTTAAATCTAAACACAAAGCTTTAAACACATATTCCATTATTTAAAGCAAAGTTACTCTGCAGCCTTATGGAATATATAACAAATATACAACATATGATCACCCCAAGCCGAGTCAAGCTTCCAACATCGCCTTCTCAATGACCAGGAAAAAAAAAATCACGTCAAATCAGCAATAACTGCATAAAGCAGTTCCTCCATACTCAACCTTCTACATTTAAATTTAGGGACCAGAAAAATATTAAGTATTATTAGCATGAACAACGCTGAGTGTTTTCACACAATTAAACATTTATATTGCAACTGAACTAATCTCTCATAAGGCTACAAGAAGAAAGTAAAATGATGTTCCGAACCTGGAACCACTTAGCGTGGCGTAGAGCAGCCAGAGCGTCAAGGCATTTTTGCCTGTCCAAGACGTCCGGTGGGTCTTTCACCATACCCGAGGTTACATCTAAAATGGATTGAATTGGCAAAATGCAGTGAGGAATGGGTGTTTGACCAGGTGAGCAAGACACTTCCTTAAAGTAGCTTCAATGTCACACATGCCATTTAAAATTTAAACCCTTGAACAACCAATGTAAATGTTCAATAAAAGCCCTTCAATTAGGATTAGGGCATCAACCCAGTATGAAAATCAAGAGCATATTCAGCTCTGAGGTTATTTTCAAATGCATTGCAGATTATGCAATGCATAGTACTTCTTTATTTAAGCTAACACTGAAAAAACACATACCCCCTAAAATCAAATACTGAAGGAAGGATGGTTGGACACAGTGCACCAGCACAGAGAACACAAGACAGAAGGAACACAAAAATCCACTTTAACCAAGTAAAAACATTCAAACTTAGTTTCTTGGAAATTTTCATGGTCACAAGTTATTTGAGACCTACTCTTTAAAAGAAAAGCTAACAAATATCAAAGGCATTGTATGTTTAGTAATGATATTATTTGCCTCATACCTAAAACTAGAAATTATTTTGCTTTAAAACTTGAATAAAGGAATGTGAAGTGTTCTTCAATATTACAGAGTTCCATTATTTTCTAGTACTCTCACTCATAAATAAAATTCCTCAGCCCATAATACATGTACTCCAATATCATTTAGGATTCAAGGAAGCATCTGGAAAGGGACTGCTTTACTTAAGATTCAGCAGGAGAAAGAAAAGCAAGGAATAGAAGGAATAGTTTAAAAAATATGAAATACAATAAAGAAAATGTAGCAGATCTTGTACAGTTAAACATTCAGTTACCAAGCTGATTGCTTTGTTACCAAAAGGGAAGAGACTACAGGCCCTTTTCAAAGCGGTTTAATCCATGAAACTGGAACCACTGAACAATGTGAAATGGTATCCTGGGTTTAAAAACTGCACAGATACAATGCAGTAATCAGCTTCAAAAGTACTTTTTTTTTACTAATTATGAAAATGGCTATTGTAACTAGTAACAAAGTATATTGATAGCGTAACTGGTTATACACCAGATAAAATGAAACAAAAAGCCCTCAGTCAATGGCACTCAATTCACAGGAGCTGGACGTATGGAACAATATAGTTTACTCCAGCAAGATATAAATTTAGGTAATTCAGAGAATAAAATTTAAAAAAATAAAAAAATACTGAGACTCATGAAACATGCCTTCAAGGAGAAGCTTTTACAGACGCTGCAGAAAGAGAGCTCTGAAACCACCTACTTTAAACAAATGTAAAATAAATAGTAGGATGCTTTACTATACAGAAAACTAAAAAGCCACGAATGCGTATGGTGGTACAAATCTGCAATACAGTAATTACATTTATTCTGAAGTATGACATTCGTATTTGAGCATTTTTTATAGGATAGTCCCATTGCTCTGCACAGGGATAAAAGGGGGAGGATTTCAAAACAAGAACGAAGCTGAGAAGAATGTAGGAATCTTCTCACACAGATATTCAAACTTCTGGACTATATGTTTAAGTGGAAAGATGAAAATCTGCACTAACAAGGCATTTACAGAGCAAATGAAGACATTTAAACTGGTATCTCCTTTAAAACAAAACAAAAAACAAACCAAAGAAAAACTCCTCAAACCTTTGCAAGACAGGTGCCAGGTAAGATAACTGATGAAACGAGATGATCTGGATATTAGAGACAAAGAGTACATTTAGAGAAAACCCACAGCAGAAAAAAGTGGCAAAGGCTGAGAAGTTAAAAATAAAAATATGAGTTGTTGGGCATAGTAGCCTAATTAAGCAATTACTTACATTCTTCTAAACCTAATATGCAAATAGGTGACACTGCAAACTTTTAGCACAATAGTTCATTACATAATTTGAAACTCCAATTTCTCCTAGCTCTGAAAAACTTCAATTTTGAAAATAATTTTACTAAGAAGAATTAAGTGCAGTTTAAGTGCACAGGAGAGAATCTTACTCAGTACTGGAAATGTTGATCTACAATGTGCTACTAATATATATCATATGAACACCCTTGAAACTTGAAGATTCTAAAAGTCGGAAGTCTCCAAGGCACCTATTGCACTGAGGATACATTGACTGAGAAAAGGCATTGAGGAAACTCTTGTAATATTTAATCTGTGGATTTTTGCATCTGTTTCACATTTCAGGATTAACCCCTTAAAGACTATTTAACTAAATTCAGATGCCTAACTTATGACCCTGTTAAAACTAAGACAAAAAGTGAATTACTTTACAAAACAGAAGCTCAAATTCTTACCCTATATAACTTAATTTAACTAGCCTAAATATAAGGGGTTAATCTTCAGTTAGACATGCTGTGTCCACACTACCTCTTCATTAGAAGTTAACAGGTATATCAATTTTGTTAAGTTTTATTATGGGAAATACATATTACCCAGTCAACTATGTCAAGACTAGTGTGAACACTGCTTAATTCTAGGATAGAGACGAAGACGAAAAGAAAAAAAATTATAAACACACAAAGTAACAGTAGATGCTAGGACTATGCATCCAAACCCCCTCCTTTTTAAAGCATGGCAGGTGTGACACTGAGCTTTAGAAAACCTTGGTCAAAAATCCTTCCGATGTCTTGGCAGCAACCCCTGACAGGAATCAAGTCCCTCTGCTAGAAGGCTTTGGACCGGGGCTGTTAGCTAAGGATAAAAAAGACACACGCGCACACGTATCTGCGTTTACAATAATGTACACTTTGTTTGCGGAAGGAAAGATTCCACAGCAGGGGTTAGAGCACTTCGAATATAGCAGATTCGGTGAACTGTCAAACGCACAATACTGTAAGAAACAGTAACCATGCGGTTAACAATTTTATTTCACTGTATGGTTTGGGTTTTTTTAGCCTTTTATCATGTAATGGGATTATTACACATCACACATGATTCTACTCCACGTGCAAGTCTCAGTCTCATCTTTACACAAACTGGTTCTTCCGGTAAAGCCTTCCTTGTCACCTGAGCTAGCTCCCCAAGCGAGCTAAAAAAAATGAAAACTTTAAACCACTGTAAGACACAGAGCATGAGAAGCTGCAGCAAGAAAAAAAACAAACACATACTGTTACTCTGCAGCAAATAAGTAGCAGTCTTCGTAATACGGCCTTCTTTGCTGCAATAATTTGCAATTCAGTCTTCTATTGGCTCTAGTTTCAAAAGTGAACTTTTCTGCACATCCATTTTACACTGCTCAGTGTCTTGAAGATAAATCTAACTTGATTTTGCCTGCCTAGAGGCAGTACTGCATTCAGCAGTGAATAAACTCACAATGATCATTTAAACTCAAGTGTGGGTCAGACAAAAATACAGATTTGTTTCCTTTAGGTGGCATAAATTAAGGGATTGATGGTAGTAATTTTAAATTTATAATACTTTCAGTCCATATCAAAGAATTTTAGGCCAGAAACCACTTAATTAAAATGGAGTATTGTGGCAGGAATCAATATCCCAGTTTTGCAGAGTATGTTAAGAAATAAACGTGGCATTTAAGGATAACTTCATTTAACGCTTCATCTAATAATCAAATCTTTCAAGTTAAAGTATTCTTATGAACTTGAATAATACGTGAAGTCTGATTCAGCACAGACAAACCAAGAGTCACGTTACACTTAGATTGTAAAAAAAAAAAATAAAATGTAGAATTGGTTGCGTGTGACAGTACATGCACAAAGCCTTTACAGCTAGGAATAATATGCACAGCTTAAAAAATCATGTACAAAGCATTCTTAAGGACTCTTCAGAAGTCATCCAAACCAGAGAATGCATCTTGAAATCTTTCAGATTATGTAGGATGACTTTGTTAAGACTGCTTGCTTATGATGCACTGGTCACAGCTACAGAATGTTTACTAATGCAATATAAAAACTTCAAGTATTTTAGAGGACATGTAATGATGAGATGAAATAAAAAAACCTCAGTGGCTTATATAAATACGTATATACACAAGCACATGTATACATACACACATACAACTTTTTTCGACCTGCATGTGAGAAGTGTTAAGATAGCCTCAGATTTCCTGCTTGCAGGTTCACTGTCAAACACCAGAAACCTGATTGCCATTGATCTCTTTCAACTATGAAAATACAGGATTAAAAGGAAACAAAAGTTAATTTTATCTGACCCGTAAACAAAAAAGAACCAATCTACTGCAGACATTAATCATGCTTGTTGGCTTAAAAGCTTCCGGAGCTTTGAAAGTGTTACAGAACAGACCCTAAAGCAACACTGCTGGCACCAGAGAAACTGTGGACTTCAGAAACGTAAATTGATTTAGAAGCTCCACGTTCTGCTTCAGCTCAACGACAAAGCCATTTCTCTTATTGTACTAGTCTGGGTTTGCCAGTTGGATAGAAGACTGATTGTAATACCAGGAGCCTAAATGTACTCAAATGCACTCCAGACCAAAAAGCAACAACCTCAGAGAGCTGGAAAAAATCGCATTGCTTTTTAAAGTTAGAAGCACTGTTATCATGAAAAGCATTACGAATGTTGCGTTTCAAGTGGCACTGCTATTTGGAATGTGTAAGTGATGGTAATACTGATCCAGTTTAAACCCAAAAACCTGTGATTTGATTTTCTAAAGCCATACAAACTTTCTCTTAGGGCAAGACTGCTCTAGAAAGCCAGTTTATAGCCACTTGCTATAAAATACTTAGTTTTCCACATAATTTTAAAATACGGGAAAAAAATGGTCAAGTTTGTACCTTTTCCAGAAAGCTGAGGTTGGACGTAAAATTAGAAATTTTAAAAATTAAATAAACACATCATACAAGCATTTATTTTAACCAACTGTTCTCTACTGAGACAGGTTGTTAAAAAGCAAGGTTTCGATCAAATACATGTGCCAGCATGTTGCCTTCCAGGACCTTAATGCCATCTTAAGCAGAATATAGATAAACATTAAAAAAAAAAAAACAGGTAAGAAAGAATTAACATCTTTAACAACTTCCCAACCTCCATCCCTCATGTTCTCCTCCCGAACGATTGGAGATGTCAGTGAGATAGTAACTTGCATTTTGGGTTCCACACATGAATTTAAAATTACTGCTGCTTCTGGGACTGCACACTTGATATCATATTTCTCAGGACTTATTACCTAAATATTGAGAAACAGAAATTTCCATTAGCATGTGGGAAATAAAAGTATGGGGAAGAAATGGATTTCAAGAGCCTTTTTTTAAGAGAAAGACAGAAAAGCAATGTAATTATATAAAGCAAATACCTTTGCATTCAAAGAAACCACTCAGTACATGATTAAGTTATTTATAGGGACCTGCATGCTGCTTCTGAATCATTAATGAAGACACACAAGTCACCAAGCACGCAAAAGAAAAAAAACTACCCAGAAAGGAAATTCATATACAATTAAGTTACGTAAAGAGAATCTTGACTGTGTTTGACATGAAGAAAAGCCTCAGTGCCACTTAAAACATTGCGTGGACATGTTTCCTATTGGAACATAGGAGCCTTTAAAAAGCACAAAGATGCAGTGTCTGTTCCTCTAGCTCTCAGTTACAGGATGGGTACTGCTAGGTACACTCTACGCTGAGCTATCACAACATGGTATGAACAAAGAGCACGATAAACACCAGGGAAAAAAAACATAAGAGTAACTGATGAGGTAGTTATTCTGAATTGCTTCTTGCAACTAGATTTAATGATTCTATATATCCCCAGAAGGAAGCTGTTGGCACTTGTTACCTTCTTCCACTAGAGGGACAAGTGACTTTTCCACAAAGCCAGACCAAGATGTGCAGTTTCTAAATTTTCTTCTGCTCTGTTACTTCAAACAAGAGCAAATTCAAGATTTTTTTCTAATTAATCTGATCCTGCTGAAGCTTCTACCATGCCACTGATTCTGCCAAACATTTTACCAGACCATATCAAGACACTAATGCTGTGACAAGCATTCTGTAACAATGGTGGACAGGCTTTGTTCCAGAAGGACTTCGTTCTATATTTTCATTTCTTCATTCTATATTTTCATTTTCTATTTCATTCATACAGCAAATGTTTTATATGAATTCTGCTGAATGGTCTAAGACTGCATGTAATTTTTTTTTTTTAGAGGACCAAACTTAAAAATCAAACCCACAAGACATAGTTAACTAATTGTGGAACTACAAAACACTGGCACATTCAAATTGGAAACAAGATATAACAGACTGGCATTCATGGAGAACTTTGACCTTCAGGCAGCAAGCTTGCTGTTACACTGCACAAATTACTTCTATTGCTGCTGGTAACTGAATAATAGTCTTTCTTCTGCTCATTTCTATTTCCCAGTTAAATGAAATCTATTAAATGATGATGGATACAACACTGCTAGTGTAAATAAATAGATACTTTTATGGACAGAAATTGCAGAAAGAAAAACACGCAGCATAGTCCCTGAATTCAGATGGAAACACTCAGAAAATGCAAAGAAACTAAACTTGAGCTTTTAAAAGTGGTGCAGTGAGCCTGCAGACATTTTCCTTGAGGACAGATTTTTACTGTAGTTTTACCAAAAAATCAAATAAATAAATAAAAAAATAGCTAAATTCTACATTCTACTTACTGCAAGTTGTTTGGGAAGACTTTCAGCAATACGGCTGAGTAACGTCTTTGAAGGCTTCTCAGAACATAACAAAACAAGATTGACGTTTCGATCTCCACGGAGTAGCAAACCTTTAGCCAAAACGCCTACCCGTAAAACTCCTTTCAAAGCTCTGTGAATTACAGTTTAAAGTTACATTTAAAAGAATATAAATTTTAAAATAATATAAAAACCTTAAAACTAATCCTGAAGAAAGAAAAATGAAATAAAATAGGAATATTCAACACACTTTTGAGGCCATAGTGACATGATACTGTACTAAAAACAGAAAGAAGATAATCCCTGGAAGCACTGGTAACAGTGTAAGGAAAAACTTCAGAAGCAAATGATGAAATTCTTAAAAAGTTATTAAAAAAAATACCTGTCTTTACTGCCATCTTTTTTGTCATCTCCCTCTTTGTTCTTGCTTTTTTCATGATCAGACATGTTGTCAGAAACAAGTTTCAAAGCTCGCTCAGTAATAGAAACAATTTTTTGGACTGCTTGAAGTTCCTCCTCTGTTGGATATATAGCAGCATGTTTGGTCATCACATAGCGGTCATCAGAGGAGTCGGGGCGGCGTAGAGGCTAAACAGACAAAAAAAAGCGTATTTCTGAAATCTGGGTATACACTTCCAAGTTCACAAATGATAAGTGACCAAAACCCAAGCACATAGCTAAACAATAGAATATTCAAATATGACATCGCTGAAATGTAACAGGTCACAAACTGAAGTGTCCTTAACAACTTACGCTGGTCACGATCAATCAGGTCTGAAAAAGCATAAAATGTATCAAAATCAAACACATTATGAAATCCCAGGATCAAATATATCTCCTCAAATATCTATTGTCTATCAAATGGGAAGTAGTGGCATATTGCTGCAAAACAAAGTATCCATGATTGCTTTCATAGAACCACAGGAGAATTTGAATGGGAAGAGACCACAGGAGGTCCTCTAGTCCGACCACCTATGCAACCACAGTCAGCTATAAGAAGACATCATGTTGCTTAGGGCTTTATCCAGTTTGTTCTTGAAAACTGCCAAAGACGGAGGCTGCAACATCTGTGAGAAAAAAATGATTTTCTGTATTCACACTGTTGACTTATCTTAGGAGGGTTGCTAGCCAGCCTGTCACGTCCGAGCGTGTACCAGCAAAGGGACTTTTTCTTTCTCAAAGTTGCTGTTGGTTCATTCCTCCAGCCTGTGTAGGTCCCTCCAGATGGTAGTTCTGTCTTCAAAGGTATCAGCTATTCTCTCCACCCCAAAGTGATTCTGTTTCATGCCAGCTGCAAACCTTATGAGCGTATACTCACTCCATCACCTTTCAGATCATGGATAGGATGCTAATGAGACACATCTCAGGATAAAGCCACGTGGTACTGACCTCCAGGTAGAGTACAACCCACCACTAATCATTACTCCCTGGGACTGAGCATCCAACCACTTTTTATCCATACATTTGTCCATAGTTAGATAATTATGTTGTATAATGCAATTAAATAAAATTAAAAGTAGTATACAAATCCAGAGAGAGTTGTATTTCAGAAGAAACAGTATTTGTCTTTAAGTCATTTCAGTGGACTTATTTTGGAAGACAGGTCTAAAAGAAACTAAAGAGTTTCATTAGCATATAATTTCTTCCTCACAACTGAAGCAGCACTGAATAATTGCCTCCCGGTAAGTATGATTTCAATTTTTTCTCAAGTTAGGAAACTCACAGCTGGCCCTTGGGGCTGAGGAGGCATTCCTGGTCTAACTCCCAGCAGGCCTAGAGGTCCTGGAGGGCCATGAGGATATCCTCCATCTGGTATTCTGCGACGGTCATCCCAGTGATGCTGCTCTTCCTCCATTCTCCTCCAGTACATGTCCTCTTCATATCTCCTGAAGTGCATCAATCAAAGCGTTCACTTTATGTAGCAGTTAATACTTGCAACAATTCCAAATAAATTCTTGTATGTCCTCGCTAACTTAGTGCTGGTAGTCATAAGCAAATACAAGGGAAATCCAGAGGGTAACTAAAACAAATGGTTAGTTTGAAAGTGGGTCTGAATCCGTAACAAAATAATTCTACTAAGTTTGCATTCCTCAGAGGAATGTAACACTAATAAACAAAAACCCCAAAGGGATAAAGACAACTTAATTTAAAGCAAGACAGTACAGCGTTTCCAAAACAAGTATTAAAAATTAATAACTACAGAAGCAGAGTTGGTTTTAGATAATCTGACTGCAGCTTTGTCTCATTTGTCTCATTTTGATAAATTGATAAATGATCAATAAATAAAATGATTGATAAAACAGAATGCATTACCTCATTTCCATTCTCCAGCGTTCTTCCTCTTCTCGCCTTCTCCAGTATTCTTCTTTCTGCATCTGTTTCCTCATCTTCTCTTCTTGAATTTTTCTTGCTCGGATACTGGGCTTTACTTCTACTTGTAAGTCTGGGTTTACTTTTTTCTAGTTCAGAAAAATAATGAATGAAAAGTTGTTTTTCTTCTTCTCATCTTGAGGTTACACAGTTCATCTGACATGTTTAACACACACTGCTAGTCTACAATAAATTCAAGGCAAATAAAATGCAGTTTTAGAACTGCATTGAATGAGTAGTTGAAGAAGAAAAATCCATGTCCAGTATTTTAAAGAAATATAAACATATTAGAAATAGCATGGATTCCCTCTTCATTTATAAAATAACAAAGCAATTTAAGATTAAAATGTTATATAAAATCCTAAGTAACTTGCTGTTCATTCTGTAGTAGAATGACTACCCCATAGCCTGAAAAAAACACTCCATCTTAACTACAGAGCACTTCCTGACGCTCCTGGGTCCCTCCATACTAAGGCATAATCATGAGGCACTGAATAAAATTTTCTGGCAGTTTTATCTCTTCCTTCATCCCTTTCATGATTATGAAGGTCCACTGTATCTTCTGTGACCACAGTAGATCCTTCCAATAAAATTTATAATGATCAAAATGCACACCTTATATCAGTACAGGTGTATCTCCACTCATGACTAAAAAACATGCAACAGTTTTTTTTCAAATGCCTCCACAAAGGTTTTATGTGGTTTATCCTGTCAAAAACATCAATCAATACCATTTTATACTATTTGAAATTTATGGTAAACAACATAAAGAACCTACTATTGCTTGCATGTGTAGTACCATATTTTAATGTTGCAAAGGTTGCCCAAAAGCAAAGTTCAAAACATTTCGAAAAACACAAACCAAAAAACAGTTTCCAGTCTGTATTACTTCCTTAAAGACTATAATTCCTAAGAAATTTATTTCTCTATGTTTTTTTTTATATGCAGTTTACTCAGAGTACCTACTTTTGTCTAGTCTTTAAATGTAAGAACATGTAATCAGTTAGCTGACATTTTTCAGGCAGAAGTATTAGCATTTCTACTAACCTTATACTGAAGTCTGTGCCGCCTCCCTTTCAAGTGCATCTCCTTGGCGTTAGGATCATTAAAACTGCATTCACAAAGTTTACAGTGAAAGCGGATCACCTTTCCTTCATCATTTCTTACCTGGAAAATAAAGTTGTAGCACATTTGGCTTTTTTTTTGTTTTTGAAAACAAAGCTGATGTAAAAATTACTTAATTCAGTGACACTGGATAACATCTACATGTCTCCAAACAGGCTAAAAAGCTCATAATCACTCAAAAAGACAGAGAAGAACTTTGAATTCTGACAGACACACTGTTGTGTTTGGTAATGAACAAAGAACAAAATTCTCCCATTACAAAGGGTACACAGCTTTAAACTTGAGCCTGAACATATTGAGTTGAATAATTATAAACCTATAAATCATGAAAAAAAAATAAATCATTAGACTTGATCCATGTATCTCATGCTGCCCACATGAAGAATGCCCCACTGAGCATAAAAGAAACATGCACAATACAACAATATAAACATATGCACAAGCCTTTGCAGGTTCAATGCCTTGTCATTCTTATCTTCAAAGAAGACCCAGGGAACTATAGGTCAGTCAGCCTCACCTCAATCCCTGGGAAGCTGATGCAGCATCTAATCCTAGAAGCCACCTCCAGATACAATAAGAGGAAGAAAAGCTTCAGGAAATGATCAAGCATGGCTTCACCAAGGGGAAGTCATGATCAACTTGATGAAATTCTATGAAGAAATTACCAGCCTGGTAGCTGCGGGGAGAGCAGCTGATACTATCTACCTGGACTTCACTAAGGCCTTTGACACAGTCTCACACACAAGCTCTTGATGTATGGGCAGGATATGCATACAGTGAGGTAGACTGAAAACTGGCTGAATGCTCAGGCCCAGAAGGTGGTGATCAGTAGAACAAAGCCTAGTTGGAGGCCAGTAACTAGCAGTGTTGACCCCAGGGGTCAATACTGGGTCCAGTCCTGTCTAACATCTTCATTAATGATCTAGATGATGGGGCAGAGTGTACCTCCACAAGTTTGCTGATGACTAGGGGGAGTGGCTGACACACCAGAGGGCTGCATCAACATCGAGAGGGACCTCAATGGGCTGGAGAAATGGGCTTGACAGGAACCTCCTGAAGTTCAACAAGGGAAGTGCAGTCCTGCCCCTGGGGAGGAAGAACCCCTTGCACCAGTATGCTGGGAAGCATCTTGGCTGAAAAGCAACCGGGGGATCCTGGTGGACATCCAAGTTGACCATGAGTGGCAATGTGTCCTTGTGGCAAGGGAGGTGAGTGACATCCTGGACTGCACATTGCACTAGCCAAAATATTGCCAACAAGTTGAAGTGGGTGATCCTTCCCCTCTGCTTAGCACTGCTGAGGCCACACCTGGAGTCCTGTATCCAGTTCTGGGCTGCCCAGTACAAGGGAGACTGGACATACAGAAGAGAGTCCAACAAAAGGCAGTGACAGGACCAGAGGCAGTGAGAACAAACCAAAACACAGGAGGTTCCCTGTGAGCATCAGGAACACTTTTTTACTGTGAGAGTGACTGAGCACTGGCACAGGCTGCTCAGGGAACTCGTGGAGTCTCCATCCTTGGACATACTCAAAAGCCATCTGGTCATGGTCCTGGACAATGTCTTAAGGTGGCCCTGCCTCCACAGGTCACTTGCAACCTCAACTGTTCTGTGATTCTATTTCACATTGAACAAATTTTCACCGAAACAGTTAAAAAATAATGTAAATTTTCGTATTAATACCTCCTCCACATAGTCATGGCCCACTGGCTGGACATCACTTTGCAAGGCAGCAAGAGTTGTGGGAGTCACTGGTTCAGCTGCTGTATCTGGTTTTACTTCCTGTGTTTGCACTGTAGCAGCAGGAGTTGCTTTAACACTTTCAGGTGATTTCATTTCTTCCAGTTTACTTCCCGTTGTCTGAAGCTTATTGCCACCTACACATCAAAAAAGTTAAATTGTTCACTTCCATAAAATGAGAATATGATTACATCTGATGTGCAAACTAAAGACTTTATTTGCAAATATCAGTGTTCTGGCCAAAGCATTATCAGTCTTTTAAAATTAGTTAAAACTTAAACATATTTTAAATGCAATTAAAGATGTGTAAAAATAAGTTTAACAACATTCAAGTTATTTAATCACTTATGGTTTTTATTTAGCAAGAAATTCTTTTGCTTTATGCAATTGCAATTTTCTTTATTCGTTTTCTTGCTTTTTCGAAAGAGATCAGTCTGAATTGGAACAACGCAGAAAACTTATTTTTAATAGTCTCTTTTTTGTCATCAGTTCATTTTTCTTTTTGTAAATGGATCAAAAAAGTACTTCGAAATCTTATAATGTTTGTACTATCAAAGGCAACATACTCTCAGTGGTGCAACTGCATAGGTCTTTCCTTCAAGAGCAGGATAGCTTAGTGTGGGACAGCTCCTTCCTGTCTCTAAATGTCTGTCACGCTCATTTCAAAAGCTCCCACTGTTAGATTTCCAGCGTTACAGCGATTATTTCTGTTGCCCAGTTATCAACTGCCAATCGACTGCAGGTTCAGCTCAGGCTGTAAGCTGAAATTAGGACCAACTGCACTATAAACTGCAATACTCCAGCAACTACTACATAAGAAACAGAAGGTGGGAGAAGTCGCTAATGAAGCCAGGTGGAGACAACCAGGCAGAAAACAACATAAATTTTGAAGCAAAACTTTTATATACATTCTAATTTTCACCTATCAGTAATTCTCTTAAAAAGAACAGTTACTCATGCGTATAATTAACTAAATACATTTGTATTTGCCACACTAGGTCTTAAAAAAAATTACAGAATAGGTTAGGTTTCAAAATAAAGACTGACTTCTGTACTTGCCAACAAAGTTTATTTTCGGTGTAGATATTTTCTTTACAGCTATATTAGCAGCGGTTGCAGATGTTTTGTTGTTGGACGCAGTGTTAAGTGGTGTGTTTGCCGTGGGAGTAAGAATTTTCACTGCAGAGGATGCAACAGAGGAGTTCACAGTACTGCTGCTAGTTGCTATATTTGAAGCTGAGGCGGTTGGTTTGGAAGCAGATGTGGACGTTGAGGAAGTAGCTTGGGTAACCACATTTGGTTCAGTTGAAGGAATAGGTTTGCCAAGTTTTGTGTGCAACTTTACAACCTAGAAGAATAAAGAGAAATTCATAGCATGATCTCCCTGGGATGACTATAAAAAAATTATGTAATGCAAACATCACTGTAACTAAAAAGATCAATATAGCTAAAAAGTTAGCTATTGCTTCTTTACAAAAAGTTATCTTGGGGGAGAAAAAAAAAAAGATGGATATGTAAAAGCTCTTGTCATCTGTAGCAAGGAAATAGTTAATAGTTATCTCATACTGCTTATTTCCATTAGCAATTCAGACATTTACTCAAAAAGATGTGTAGATGAGAACAGAAAGCCAATAAACTCACAAGTCAGTACAACTCAAGAAAATATCTTGCTCAAACTGTTTCAATGTGACTGCTTTGTTGGCTTGTGGCTTTTTACTCTACCTCCAAAAAGTGTAGTACATTGAACTACTTTGGTTCCAAATAATATTTTAAATAAGAGTTAGTTAATTCAGATTCAACAATACTGTCTCTTTTGATCACCGCATTTTAAGACTACTTATACTAAAAAAACTTCCAGGTTACCTAGCAGAACAGAATGGATTTCTTAGGCAATGTTTTTATTATTTTTTTTTAATAAAAAAGCACATCTGCAGAGACAGTGAAGGAGGATGCAACAGGCATATTTCAGAGCTCTTCAGTATCTGATAGAAAGAGATGGGGTACATCTTATTCTCAGAAGTAGTAAGCACAGGCTTTTCAACAACATGCTTGACATAGAATAAGTACTTCTTTTTGCTGACAGCTCACCATCACCTGAAAAGGGAATGTATTTAGTCCGTACTAACTATACATGCAAAATTGACACTAAAGACTGGGTTTGAAAGCAGCAGTAAAAAATAATACTGCAAGACATGCATTTAATGCAAACACACATACACAATCATGATACGCACACAACCCTAAATATACACTTCTTAGGTTTTTGTTCTTAATTTTTAAAGTATATTCCCCATCAGAATACAAACATATTAGTGTTGCATAATACTAGAAATTTAAGTTCAAGCAGCTCCTCAAAATTACTTTCTTCCAGCAGAATGCACAACATTCTTCATTGCACCACAGCAATAGAGTCCTTTGAGATTTCACTTTTACACTGATGACAACCAAATTAGCAGTGGCTAGTGACTATGTGTGAGGAAGAGAAAGGTACATTCAAATATATAAGGATAATAAATATTATACTCTGTATATCTATGGAGTAATTCGACATAATCCAGAAATTTAATGGCTCAACTTATTAATGAAAGAATGAACACTTAGCAACTCTATATAAATTATAATTTTTGCTCTTGTACTATCAAACAATTCTATTGGGAAAATTGTTTTCAGTCTGCTATGAGATTTATTTATATAAATAGAAACGATGTTACTGATGCCACTTTGTACAGTGTTCTGAAATGCAAAGAGGTATAAAAGCTGACTATTAAGACTGTATTTATTACTGTCATTAATTGTTACTGTCATTAATCTATGCAGAGTTATGAGGAACATCTGTAATATCTAAACAAACATTCCACACTGCCATGGCATTTGCTATTGTCTGGCTATATTTAAAAACATGTCATGGGTGTTCACAGTGCAGCCCCATTCTTTATTCCAGAATTCCCACCTACCTGCACCCAAACAGTAGGGAAAACATGCTTAACAAAAGTCTTCCAATCATACTCATTATAAAGTCTGATACAGGACATTGTTCCTTGCTCCCACCTGCCAATTTTCTTTGCAAGAAAGACCAAGGAGTGATGTGTAATAGTCCTGTCCCTCAGCACTGACTCAGCTTACGGTATCTCAAAGTGCACTGAAAGCTTAACAGCACCAGAGAAGAAAAACGTCAAGAAAAGCCCTGAAAAGAGTTAGGGGGCACCAGTGTGCGACCACATGTCACCATCTAACTCCACCCCTTCTTCCTACGATTTACATACTTTCCTTAATACATCCTCTTCTCACTGATGCCATGGCAGTATTTTTCCTTCTTTATCCCAACACCACCCTTCTAATAGTGAGCATAAACATAAGCTTGAAATAAAAAGCAGAACTTTAAACACAATAATTCAAATTATATTGTTTCTGCATATTTCCTCCTCTCTGAGATAAGAAAAAATGATGGGAAGAAATACACGAATGACTTGTCTAACAAGAGAAAATTCTTACTTTCTGATGCTTGGCTCCACGGATATGGGCAGCATAAGCATCTGCCCCTGTACAAGACACATCACAAAGCTCACAGCGCAACTGATTCTGAGTTCCACGAGCAGAAGTGCTGCTGTTATTGGTGTTCTGGGAAGCTTTTAATGCTGCTTCTTTCTTTTTGTGTTTCTGGCCTTCTAAGTGTTCTTTATAAGTCTGTTTAAATAAACAATACACAAACAATAAGCTGTAATGTTTGTAATGCTCATTCATCATTCATGTGAATACACGTAATACAGAACATAGCATAAAAGACAGGCTTTATATATGAAATACTTCCAAGAAATCGAACATTTCTTCCTTATGACATCTCTAAGGCATTAGCAGGCCATTTCTAAGACCAAGAAATTTTCTTCTCCTCCACCATGTTTTCACTTCTAGGTAATACAAGTTTACCTAAAGAGTAAGAACTGTTTAGCCAGACACACACATAAACACCCTGCATAAATCAGTATCTATTTTCTATGTGCTTGTACCCACTGTGAAACTAAACTGGGACACCGGAATACAATGAAGAATAAACTTTCAGGCTTACCATTCACAAAATTTATATAATTCCATAGTTTCAAAAAAAGTATTTTTAAGAAGTTTGCTATGTTAAAAAAGCAAATCAATTTCAAAGTTTAGAGTATTTCTGAAGCCCAAAGCACAGCTGAAACTTCTCTGTACAAGCTCAGGGGAGGTATCTTTTGGTCTTCTCGTAGGAACTCTTTCTATAATAGTGCGCATTTTCATTTAATTATTCCTTCAGTAGAAGTACAGAATTGGGTCTTTAAAAATTAACAAATATTCTTAAAGGGGTCAGGATTTTGGCTGCAGAAATTACGACTAAAGTGTATAGCAGAATATTACATAATACAGATACCTGTGGTCCAGCACAGCTGATCTTACAAACATCACAGTAGTGGATCTGGGGCGGTTTGGGAGGTTGTTTTGGTTTCAGTTGCTTATTTTGGAATGGTGCCTTTTTAGTAAAGGTGGTCCCTGTCCAAGCAGCTGTTGCAGCAGCAGCAGCAGCTGCCGCCGCCGCCTGTTTCTGTTGCTGCTGCTGCTGCTGGTAATAGGACGACGCAGCTGAATACACTGCGGCTTCATAGCCAGAGTAAGAGGTACCTCAAAGATCAAAATAAAATAAAAGTTACACCACTGTACATCATGTATCAAGTACACAGTACGCTAAATAAAAACACGTTGCATAATAGAGTTGGGGGAAGGGCAGGATATAAGCATTTATTGAGATCTTGTTAGGCAGTCTAAATTTTTCTTGATGTTTCACAATACACAGATACATAGCTACCAATTGCATCGAGAATATATTTGATTTTAGACACATCTTTGCAGGCACACAGTTCTGTTAGGTATATGAAAGCATCCCTAAAGAATATGTCAGATTTCCTGGTACATCTGGTAAAACCCACTATGATGTAACAAGAATTTTAATAAAAGATTTAGCAAAGGCCACTTGAAGTAAGCAGTCTTCCAGAACTAGATTTGCTGTTCAAGTTTCAAAATGGCAAGGAGGGCAGACAGTAGGTTGAGGAAGGGAAAAAAAACGAAGATAAAAGGCAGAACGGCTAGTGCTACTATATACTATTTCACTGATTTAAGTTGTCTTAGTGCAGAGAAGCTGCTTGCCTGCTAAAACCTGGCTATTCAGTAGTTGCCAGAGAAGCTCCAAAAAAGTAAGAGTTGTTCTTGCGGACACTTTCGGTGTGGGAGTCACCTCAGGACGTTTGGAAGTTTCTGAGCCCAGTCCAGAAAAATGAAAAAAGGTAGTTCTGAGGCTAGAATGGTCAGGAAAGCCTGCAGCCCCAAAGACTGGATGGCAATAAAAGTAGCTCCCAGAGAAGCTCCAAAACCTAACAGTTGTTCTTGCAGACACTTTGGGTGTGGGAGTCACCTCCGGACGTTTGGAAGTTTCTGAGCCAAGTCGGAAAAATGATAAAAGGTTGTCCAAAGTTGAATAAATCAAGGAAACTCGGCTTTCATACCTTCAAGCCAGTTTTCCCGTAAACTTTCTACATCTACTGGTTTGACTATTTTAATTCTCTGATCAGAATTTTTTAATTCTATTTTAAATTAATTTTTGATTCTATTTAAATTAAATTAATTTTAATTTAAAATTTAATTTTAATTTTTTTTTAATTCTCTATCTCAAGGAAGTCTTAAGATCCCTTTTTAAACAGAAAACAAAACAAAACAAAATGTTCAAGGTAGCTACAATATGCCAATTAACATCTTCTCATCTTTCAACTACTTTTTGGATTTCTAATGTGTGAAGGAAAGTTTTTGTTTCAGCACTCATTGTCTTCCCATTTTCAGTCAAAACAACCCAAACTTAAAAGATTCATATTGGAGTACTCCTCTCTACCTCTGTAATTGATGTTTGATGGCAGCATGCTCTCTTCCATTTTGTCTGGCTAATATTTGTGCGGATGTAGATAATATCTGTGTGGATGTGTTTCCTTATTTTTTCTATCCCTCAGCTTTTCTCCCAAAACCTTACAGTAAGTCACAAAATATTGTGCACATAGCAATGCCAACACTTTGTATATTCTCACATACAACAAAACAGGCAAAAATAAACATCAAACTCGAAGGGGAGGTGATCATCCCCCTCTACTCTGAGCTGGTGAGGGCCTCACCTGAGTACTGTTTCCAGTACGGCTCCACAGTTCAAGAAGGACAGGGAACTGCTGGAGAGGGGACAGCAGAGGGCTACAAAGATGATGAGGGGCCTGGAGCATCTCTCTTATGAGGAAAGGCTGAGGGACTTGGGGCTTTTTCATTTGGAGAAGACTGAGGGGAGATCTGATCAACACCTTAAAGGGTGGGTGTCAAGCAGAAGGGGTCAGTCTTTCTTCAGCGGTGCCAGATGATCTCCAGAGGTCCCTTTCAACCCCGTATCATTGATTCTGTGATTCTGTGATCAAACCTCTTTTAAAAACACAGCAATATATTTTGCCATTATAATGATTTAACTGGTCAATATTTCTCAGTAGACTATGATGTAATTGAACAGGAACTGCTAAAATCCTGAGTATTTAAAGCCTTTCTTGTAACAACTGCCAAGATTCCAGAAACATAATATGGAAAATTCTTACCAGAGTAAGTAACCGCTGTTGTGCTGTACGTTGCACTTTGAGTATAGGATGGAACAACAGTAGCTGCAGCTGCTACTGGCTGCACAGTTGAGGATACTGGATATATAGAAAACGTAGTTGTTGCTGGACTTGGAGTTGCAGGTTTTATAGCTGTCACTTGTCGTGTTTGCTGCGCTTGGGTATACTGAGTTGCCCCTTGGCTGTATCCTGCTTTTGGAGCTAATTAGGACAGAAAACAAAAGTGTACAAACATTGATATGTTTTAGCTGAGAATGCAAACCATAGTAAGTAATACTTAACAATATGTTGGGGAATCAGCATGGCTGAAGTCACAGTTATGCACTGTGTACCATTTATCACACAACCCGTTAATCATGTCATAGGTCACACCTGCAAGCCTTAGAATTATTTATTTATTTTTAACTGTCCTGCCATGTTTTTAAACAACATTCTCATTCAATGATTTTACTAGAGTACACTAAATCAAAGTATACCTACACTTTACTATAACTACAGGTAAAAAAAGTTAGTAAAATTTATGCTTTGCATCAATCATGATACCAATAATTAAAGATCCACATATATTAAGTAACTAAAGAATTAAAGAAGAGTCTTTCTAACATCTGAACCATTGAGTATATGAACGTACTTCAACAAGGTTTCTGGACAAATCAACAAGAAGTTAGCCTACGTTTTGAGTGTATTTAGTAACAATCTAAACCTAAGAGATAGCAATGTCAATTGGCATTGCACTGTCAATTATGGCAATGTCACAATAACATTCAAGTTCTAGGTGCAGCAAATTTTTCTACACATTGACAGAGATTCCATGACAAAACAAAACAAAAAAAAGAAATCTAGATAATGTGAAATAATGTGTCCAATGAGAGCAGCTTGAATTCTGCCCCTCACCTGTCTGGTAGTACGATTCAGCTACTGAAGGCTGAGGCTGGGCCGCAGCAGCCACGGCCGCCGCAGTCGCTGTTGGCTGCTGATAGTATTGTTTGCTGTCATAAGCTACAGCTGGGGCAGTAGATCGAACATAAGAATAGGAATCCTAGAGTACGCAAAAAAGAAAAACCAGCACATTTCTTTTTTAAGTACATATACCTGGATTAATAGAAGTCATTAGCAGAGTCAAAGAAACAACGGATTTTCTTCTGGTCTACTAAAGTAGACTTAAAATAATTCATAGATACGGTATACACAAATAAATGCATTAAAGAAATTAAATTTATGTTTACAGATACTTCAGGCAGGGAAACAACCCTCACTCTCCTTTTCAGACTTAATACAGGAATTAATCTCAGGCAATTAAATCACTATCCCTACCAAATTATTTTTCTTACTGAGAAGCACTACTCTCACAAATTTATCGTAATGACTGTATCAGATTACATGTCTGTAAAATATGAAGCAAAAAACCACCACAGATCTCCACAAAATGTAAATTTCTAAAACCAGAATTAATTCACAGGTTTACAAACATGACTCTACATAGGCTTTAAAAATGGTTATATTTTTTAGAGTATGAAAGTGGTACTTTTAAAGCTTTCTTCTGTTTGGTGTATGAACTAGTTCATCAGAGAACCACATCTATTCTGTAATGGCAAAGCAAATAGCCCATCTGTCGCCTCCAGAACCCAGAGGACAGCTAGTAAGCTCACAAGGGGAGGGCCTCTCATCCTCACCATAAAAACTGAGCAAACTGAGAGGTAGCAAGGCATGAACTACGGTACCTGAAATGTACTAATGAATAAATATTCTTTTTATTTCCCAGAAATACAACAATAAAATCTCTTTTTCATCCAGCCTCTGTAAATTGGAATTATTTTTATTGATTATGGGGATTCTCTTTTCTGTTTGGATGCATCTAATAACTGACCTCAAAATTAAGAGTACATGTGCTACTGGAAAGTCTCCTATGTTATGATTCACTACCACAGGCAACAAATGATCAAAGCTGTACAAAATAATCAAGAACATGCAGCAACAGTATAGTCCTTTTAAACAAACCAAAGTACTAATTAGAATCTAGACAACACCTCGATAAATTTAGGAATAAAAAGTTTAAAAAATATTAAAAGACATTATTACAAAACCGAAGAAGAAAAAAACAAAGAGTCTCTCTTTTATAGAGACCCGTAATCACAGGATGTTAGGCAGTGGTCTCACAAAGAGTACCCAAAAGTTATTTCCTCTCCTAGGGCAATCTTCGATCCTCCTTGTACATACCTGGTACAAGAACTCCTGCGGCACCCAGGCATCTGGCAAGGGAACTACTTCTACCTCCACTAAAACTTTTCATTGGAACATTTTTTTCAGCTACACCAGTTCCATGACCCAGTTTACTGCACTCCACTCAAACATTTAAGCTAGCTGAGACAAGACAGTACTGCTCTCTGCAGCAGTAGTTTCACAAAATCACATAAACATCTGTTCATTGCATATGGTGTGAAGGTCTCAATCTTAGCTCCTGCAGCACTAGTGCTGATAATCCTCCACCCGGGCCATATGAGACTGCAGTCAGGTCACATTTTATCAGCTTTCACTAATAAGTAATTTGAGTTGTACCCAAACTGTGATTCACAGAAGAAAAAAAAAAAATCCTAACATTCTCTTACCCAAGTAGGCCCCCTCTTTTTAAAGTACCATTTAAAAACCATACAACAGAAGTAATTCTTTTATTTTTTTGGAACCTACCTGGTAATTCTGTGTTGTGACAGGAGGTGGTGGTGGCGGAGCTTCTTGCTGCCTCTGCGTGTAACCGTAATCCGTAGCCGTGTGTGCTGTAGGGTAGCCACCATAGGCGGCGGCTGTCGCGGCGGCTGCAACGGCTACGGGAGCGGGCCTGGCCACCGCAACCGTGGCTGCTGCGGGAGCGTAGGCTGCGGTAACGGTGTGCGCGGCCACCGGAGCCTGGTGGACAGTGTAGCTCGCAACTGTAGTTGGATGGGAATAGGCTACACCCGAAGCTGGCTGCTGGCTGTAGCAGAAAAAGACAGCGAGTAAACAACTAGATTTATCCCACGTACTAAGCTAATGCCTACACATTTCAAAATCCCAGACCCGGTTAATACTTGTCTCTTCTACAAAGAGACCCGGAGCAGCTAGTTAGCTATGCATACACTTTAATGGCTTTTAGTACCTCTCTTCCACCCCCATTTAAAAGGCTGTATCATTTTGAAATTTCTGTGGCTGCACACGTATCATGCAGGTGATTACTTTCTGACTAAGGTGGGCATTTGTGTTGTTTTTTTTTCCCAAGCAGTGGAACTCAACTCTTTCATTCAAAATAATACAGAAGTCCTAAACCACCATCTTTTCATGACTAGCAAGTTTTTAAATGCTTTAGTAGTTCTTATAAATAAAACTGACAGACTTGTCAAATTAAGAAAAATACTGCTTCTTTGAGAGCTTATTAATGACCCGCACTTGCATGAAGGTTTTTGATAAACTGTATTAAAGCAAGGAGATTTTAAAGACTTCCACGAAAATTAGCTCAGAACTTTTACATTTAAGGCAGAGATGCTTTAAAGGCACACCTCCGACACGGAACATCTCCCACAGAAGTTTAGTATCACAAAAGCTGGCCCCAGTCGCTTGTACAGAAGTCCACTGCCTCACAATATGAAGTGTCAAAAGAACACAGAGTCAGATCGAGCAGGAAGACTGATACCAGGGCTCTGGCCATCTTCCAGGCACGTGCTGAGACTAATCTGCCTCTCTAAAATTTGCAAGTATGACATTAATATGCGCCTATTTACTAAGAGTGAATAAATATTAGCAGCGGAAATAAAAAATGACGGTTTCAAAGGTTTAATTATTCAAACAGAAGCTAATACTATTGTTCTATATTGATGTGTAACTATGCATTATGATTAGAAGCTTAGAATATTTATTTTGATTTATAAACAAATAAAGTGAGCTAGGCAAAATATCACTATCTGGAACAATGATACAAAGTGGGGATTGAGTGATTACTCTGAATTTTTTAGCACACTTCCTGCACTGTTGTTCAATAATACTTGAGAGTCTCTATAGGGTTTCATATCCACAGCACTATTAAAAGTTCATTCAAAACCAATTCCACACCTATCAAGGAGGTAGTATCCCCTATTTTTCAGAAGAAAACAGAAAAATGAAATCTCACTCAAAGTAAACATACTCAGTGACACAATGGAATCACAGTAGTTATGCTCGAAATCCAAGAGGACCAAGTTACAGTATTTTTTTCCTGAAGTCTGCAATAGCAATAGCCTTTCTGAAATAATTACCAGACCTATACAATTATACCTTTTACCTATACAATTATTTTTGCAAAAGACATTTCTATAACTCCCTTGGTGTTCAGTAATTTATTTCCTTTTGGTTTTTAAAAAAACTGATTTTGTCATTTTAATTACAGCAGAAGCCATTCACTTCAATCTATAAAAACAACATTGCTGTGGCAGAAACAGAGAATATTTTACTACTATTGGACTTCCATGCCTGGACTCCACCTTCTTCCCATTGTAGGCCCCTGATTGCTTAAAAGACCACTTGCATTCCATTCAAATTAAATTCAGTTGTGAGCTGTACTCATAATTATGTTTCATTTTATTTTCAATTTATTAGCATAACCGTAGAAGGAAAAGACCTAAACCACTTCGGTGTAGCTCCCACAACTGCTTGAAGCAATTCCCCCTACTTACATAGGAAGATTCTCTGTTTTGACCATTTAAGATGAGAAACCAGGAAATTCCGGAAGGCTATTCTAGGATGGTAAAAGTGAATGACAGTCTATAAAATGAGGCTGCATTGTCTACATAACTAACAGCATAGAAGTGAAAAATATCCAGAAATTCTGAGGTACTTATCATATGTATCTACTCAAAACACATTGAGAAAAGGGACAGCAGACTGCAGCTGAACATACCAACAATCCACTACCACCGACAAGAACAGTCCACCCTATCCCCAATCTTATCCTTCGCCCCATCCATATACCAAACCTGGCTACGCCATCCTATTCCAGCCCTGCTGCTACTTCTGCTACTTATCATGATCTTCAGTGCACTGATTTAACTCATTAATCTAGCAGAAAACGACAAGAATATTTTTTTTCTGGCTTTGTTTCTAGCATGGTAAAAATCTTAGAAACATCAGAGCTTAAAAAAATAGTCTGCTGAGTGGCTGAACCCACATAAATTATACACAGGGGAAAAAATGGGAGGAAGAAAAAGACCAGGGACCTGTCCAAGAAGCATTAACTTGGCTCTTCCAAGTTTCTATGAAACTATGCTTAAGTTACTATTACAAAATACAATGCAGTCCTCACAACGCACTACAAAGTAACAGTACCAGTTAGTTTATCACAGAAAATGCTCTTGTTCTCAGAATATATATTATCAAAGTTACATGAAAGTTTCCAGTATTTAATATTGTGAAGAGATTATGATCATTATCAGCAGGACTATTAACAAGATTTTGGTACAGACAGTTCCATGTCTTCTGTGCTATTTTTGTATCAAAGTTCCTTATCATGGTATAGAATTAACAGCCCAAATCATTTGATTTCTAAGGCTAATACAGTTCTATGACCATGTTTACTTTAGCAAACCTGTTCCCCTTGCTTCTGCAACCATCATGCAGAGCTAGTGATCGAGTTTGCAAGACTGAAAGAAAAATATCCTAGAATTGTCTGCTTCTTCCTTTCTAAAAGCTGTATTACTTTATTGTACAGAAATGGTGACATCTTTTCTACATTCATGACACTCCTTTTTTCCCCTACGCTCTTACTGAAAACCTTTTAACATTAAGATGACCATACACTTCATGTAACTAATTTACATAAAAAGACTTTTGTGCCAAGTTCTTCATTTAACTTACAGGATTTTTTATCCTTGTTTGGTGACTAGTGCCTCATCACATTTGCTGAGATGAATTTACCACCTCCTAGATTATTTTGCCAGACTCCCTATTCCCCTGATCTTCCTTGCAGTTCACCTGTGCACCTATCCTAGTATTACCTACTATTCTTTCTTGACCACAGATGGCAAGAACCACATGCCTCATTTCAGATTAAGTTTCTGCTATGCTACTTGGTCTGTTCTGGTCTTTGGTCCAAACAATCTAGTTTCCTCAAAGCAGCTTCTTGTAAGGTTACCTAGGTTTGACAATATTTTCCTTGCATCAAACATTAAGACATACCGTACTAATATAAATACTAAGTAAGACTCAGAACCAATCCCTAGGGAGCTCTACTGCAATTACTCCTTTGACAATCACTCTCCTAATTCTACTAACTCCACCAGCTTGTTCTCTACAATTCTTTTACTAATCCCTACTTTAAGTAGTAATTTTCCATACTGTACCACATCAAGTATTTCAACTTAGACCCAATAAATAAGACTCACAAAGATTTAGGCACGTGATCAAGTTATTAAAACAACAAAGAAATACAGTATGTCAGCTGAGTGATGGTAACAAACCACAGGCATGTTCTTCACCACAACAAAGAAAGTAATTCAGTTTAGCTTAATCCCCCAACAGGGTGGGAAAAAGTTGAACCAAATTACTCTGTATGTTCCATGGGCTAAGAACATGCAGCACAGCAGACAGAAAAGCTAACTCATTGACCTGGTAACAGCCAGTTTTCATAGAAACATAGAATCATAGAATCATTTGGGTTGGAAAGGGACCTTAAAGATCATTGAGTTCCAACCTCCTTGCCACGGGCAGGGACACCTCCCACTAGACCAGGTTGCTCAAAGCCCCATCCAGCCTAGCCTTGAACACCTCCAGGGATGGGGCAACCCGTTCCAGTGCCTCACCACCCTCACTGTAAAGAATTTCTTCCTAATATCTAATCTAAATCTCCCCTCTTCCAATATAAAAACATTGTCCCTTGTCCTGTTGCTACACTTCCTCGTGAACAGTCCCTCTCCAGCTCTTCTGTAGCTCCCTTCAGATATTGATAGGCTGCTATGAGGTCTCCCCCGAGCCTTCTCTTCTCCAAGCTGAACAATCCCAGCTCTCTCAGCCTGTCTTCATAGGAGAAGTGCTCCATCCCTCTGATCATCTTTGTGGCCCTCTGCTGGACCCGTTCCAACAGGTCCATGTCCTTCCTGTGCTGAGGACTCCAAAACTGGACACAGTACTCCAGGTGGGGTCTCACGAGTGCAGAGTAGAGGGGAAGAATCACTTCCCGAGACCTGCTGGCCACACTTCTCTTGATGCAGCCCAGGATGCGGTTGGATCTCTGGGCTGCCAGCACACACTGCCGGCTCATGTGAGCTTCTCATCCAGAAGCACCCCCAAGTCCTTCTCCTCAGGGCTGCTCTCAAGCCATTCTCCACCCAACCTGTATTTGTGCCTGAGATTGCCACATCCCAGGTGCAGGACCCTGCACTTGGCTTGGTTGAACTTCATGCGATTTGCACGAGCCCACCGCTCCAGCCTCTCCAGGTCCCTCTGGATGGCATCCCCTCCCTCCAGTGTGTCAACTGTGTTGCAGGTCAATTCTTTTCTTCCCCCCCAAAATTCTAATATCCCTATTAACATCTTTATGCTCAAGGAATTCAGGTCTCTTTATATGAAAAGACAGTCAGTCCAACTGGCTTTATTAACTAGGTGGAGCTTAAAAATCACAGAATAATTTAGGTTCAACCAAAGACTTGGAGGTTATCTGTTCTAAACCAATGCTTAAATCAGCTAATTTCAAAGTTACATTAGTGTACTGGGTCTGGTGGGGAAAGGGTTAATTTTTTCCCAGGACCTAGCAGGGACACAGGTATTCCATCTCATGTGTGCCATGCCCAGGGGGGTGGCCAGAGCTAGCCCGGGAAGGGGAGGGACCAGAAGGGGACCAGAAGAGGAAGTCATCGTGTCCCCCCCACGGAGAAGGAGCAGGGCAGTCGGGTACATCCTGGGTATGGTTGGCAAGCGGCGGTATCGTAATCGTGGTTGTATATTTCACTGTCAGTGTTACTGTAGTTGTTTCTTGTGCCCTTTGCTGTTTTGTTAAAGTGCCTTTGTCTCAACCCGCAAGTTTTGCCTTTTTCTTTCGATTTTCCTCTCCCGACCGCAGTGGCAGTGGGGGCTCTGATCTGTGTGAGCGGCTGCCATGTGGTCCTTTGTTGCTGTCTGAGCCCAAACCACGACAGTCATTTTTGGAGCCCAACATGGGGCATTCGCAGGATTGAGATAATGCCAGATCTGACCAAAGCGTGCTAAAAGGAACTTTTAATCTGTATTTTGTTGTATTAGTTGCTGGGCACAATGTTGCTCCATCTGTTCTCGTGTCTGTGTTATGTGAACTCTTACATGTTCTGTGTGCTCCCCGTGATGATGTTTGTCACCTCTGGGAGAGGGATCAGGATTATAATTTTGCTATCCTGTGTGATATCAA
>JAOQGH010000019.1:12079446-12097132 GCA_025769975.1 Gallinago jamesoni
GCTCACCTTTTAACAGTCCCATATGGCCGGTGTGGAAATCTAATGGAGAGTGGAGGCTAACTGTGGACTATCGTGGCCTTAATGAAGTCACGCCTCTGCTGAGTGTTGCCATACTGGACAGGTTAGAACTTCAATACAAACTGGATCCAAGGCAGCCACGTGGTACACCACAATTGATATCGCCAATGCATTCTTCTCAATCCCTCTGGCAGCAGAGAGCAGAGAACAGTTTGCTTTCACTTGGAGAGGTGTCCAGTACACTTGGAATAGATTGCTCCAGGGGTGGAAACACAGCCCCACCATTTGTCATGGGCTGATCCAGACTGCACTGGAACAGGGTGAAGCTCCGGAACATCTGCAGTACATTGACGATATAATTGTAGTTTCTAATGTTTGAGCACCCTCATTGGCAATACTTTTTTCCTTAGTTTATAAAATCTTCAGTTTCAAAAGCAAATGGGCTCTAAATCAAAATTTACTAAAGGCAAACCCAGTTTGTGATCATTCAATTCAATGTAACAATTCTTACAGTGTTTTAATTTAATAATGTCATTCTTTGATTTAAGAAGTTATGGGTGAAGGACTTGGCAGCTTCAAATAGTACTCTGCCGTACTGCTGTTGTACTACCTCTTCCACCAGAAATTTTCATTCAAAAATAATGTATTTATTCATACCACACCTGTTTATTTAGCTGATCATAACAGTAAGTGCTTCCCCACCAAGCTGACTTTGATTTCTATTTTCTAGGAACAACACATTTTCTTCTGTGCTCATATTCCAGCTCAGATTTCTATTTCACTGCATTTTCACTGTCCCAGTCAGAGCCAGTTTACAGTCTACATGTTGCACACAATCATTCTGCTCCAGGTTTTGTGGATGTTTTAGGCAACTACAGAAGGTAATTTCCAGTCTCCCCCTACCTGCTTTAAACTGCTACATACATATTGCTATTTCCACATGCTCTTTTGCTTCCTTCTCCCAAATAAGCTTGCTTCTATTCACAAGTTTTCCACCGCAGTGTATGACTAGCTTGCCCTCATCTTTCGCATCATAAGTAACCTCAAGACCCAGATAATTAATTCTTTATTCACAAATATTGTATGAGTGCATGAGAAAAGTATTTTTTGTAAAACATCTTTGGCAAATCTTTGAGTAACACCTATTCTAATTTCTACTGACACTAATGATGAGAAATACTAATCTTTCTGATGCATCAGTATCAGAACAAGTGCCATATATTATGAAATACCACTAAGATATTAAACCTCCTAGGTAAGACTGACTGTCGTGAGCTGTGACCACATATCTTTCTCCACACTAATCTCCAGTCCCCTGTCAATCTGATTTTCTGAGGGGTGAGAGACCACACTGGCTCACAATCTTGCAGAATGCACCCCAGAGCAAAAGCCACAGAAAAAATTAGCCTTGTCCACATTGCTGTCTGGTGTATGAAACTCCTTTCACTAAGCGAAAGTATGGTTTCCTAAGACAAGTGCATGTTTTTCCTGGTCCTTTGCAAGCTGGATGCAAGACGAACACCGCAGCTGCTTTCATGGCATCAACGTTTGATATATCTGTGTACACTCAGAACTATGAGTCTGAAACAGTGTAACATGTAAAAAATTTATTTCTCATTTGCAAAGTCTCTACTGAAACTGAGGCATCAAAGAATTATCAAGACCTCCCTGCCTAATTCCACACCACAAAATCTATTAAGCTATAGTACAGTTCTTACAAAACACGTAATTCTATGTAGATAGTTAGCCAGGAAAATTCCAGCCGGAACACTTATATTTTTCCAAGTTCTATTAAAAAAACAGCACTCATTTCTTACTCTAAAACATACTTCTTGCTTTTTTTTTCCCCATTGAAGTAAGTGATTTTGAGGCTAGCGTAGCTTAACATTTAATGTACCCTTAATTTTTAAAATACAAATATCTTGAACTAAAAATAAGCCCACTAATTAAGACTTATTTCTTGAATTCTAACTTTTAAGAACATTTAAATATTTTAGCATTAAGAAAACCCTATTTGTTGAGATGTATCTGCCAGATTTTTCAAAGTTTCATACATTATTCCATTAGTAAGAGAACAGCAAAAAATACAGTTTTTAAGTTTTTCTTTCAGGGATATGAAAATTGAAACAAGTACAAGCTAACTCCACAAAAACTGAAAGATGCACTAAAATCTGCTGTTTCCACAGATTCTAACCTAGGAAGAGGCACTACTGAATAGTCAGGTCAGGTGAAGTTTCAGGTGTGTTAACGGAACCTGGGCAAAGCAAAGCCAGCAACAAAAACAACAACAAAATCAATGAGCTTTTTTCCTCCTAAACATACTTGACAATATACATCGTAAAACGGTAAAATGAAGTATCACACTACAGTAAGCTCTGCTTTAAAAGTAACTCCACTTCTGTTTTTCTAGAGCTTGTCACTCACTATGGCCATAAAATTCTGGCGAAGGCTGAATATATCTTTTTTGAACTTTAATGAAAACTATTATTTCCTGTTATTACAATCTTGTGCAACAAACACCACTCCTAACGCAATTCTCTAAGAATCCGAAGAGAGGCCTGAAGGCATGCAAATGTACAATCCCCTCCTGAATTGCTACATTTCAGCACCTCCCAGTAACATAGGCTACGGTTTAACTACATAAGGCCTGAAAAACACAGTTCTTTGTAGCAATTTCTAGTTTCCCTTCCTCTTCCTTGTTTCTAAAAACATCCTTCCATAATTCTATTACAAACAAAAAATACCGATTGCTACTTGATTCCCCCTCAGCCTTCTATTCTCTAGGCTAGAGTGTCCCAGCTCTCTCAGCCCTTCCTCACAGAAGAGATGATGCAGTTCCTTCATCATCCTTATGGCCCTTTGTTGGACTCTCTCCAATATGTCCAGTCTCCTTTGTACTGGGCAGCCCAGAACTGGACACAGGACTCCAAGTGTGGCCTCACCACTGCTGAGCAGAGGGGAAGGATCACCTGCCTCAACCTGTTGCCATATTTTGGCTAGTGCAGCCCAGGATGCCACTCGCCTCCAGGATCCTCCAGGATCCCTCCGGGTGCTTTTCTGCCAAGATGCTTCCCAACTGGATGACCACCAGCACATACAGGTGCAAGGAGTTGTTCCTCCCCACGGGCAACACTTCCCTCGCTGAACTTCATGAGGTTCCTGTCAGCCCATTTCTCCAGCCCACTGAGGTCCCTGTTGATCTCAGAGCAACCCTCTGGTGTGTCAGCCACTACCCCTAGTTTTGTGACATCACCAAACTTGCTGAGGGTGAAGGCGTTAAACAGAAAAAATTCTAAATCTGGCAAGTTCTCTATAGTAGAAAATAGACTTCACTAGTATGGAAAATTGTAATAAATTCTTAAAACATTCTGTATTTCCTGCCTTAAGCAGGAAACTTTGCTTTTCTAGTACCAATAATGCAACTATGCTTGACATGGTAGTTTTAGTGGTGGCATTTTAGTACCAGAAAAAATTTTACACGTAATTTAACATCCCAGAATTAGGCCTGCAACTCTCAATCCATTTCAAGATTACAACTACAAAGGACTTAACAGAAAAGCTTCCCCAAGTGCTCAGCTCCTAAAGACACGAGCCTGCTGCAAATTTCACCTAGTTGGCACTACCTTCCTAAAAATGACAAAGGCTCCATGGTTAGTGAGGTAACTTTTTTCCCCGATTACCATCACCTCCTCTGTCTCCCCATCATTCGTCAACTGCAATACTGGCCCACAGCCCACGTTAACAAGCCCAGAGCCCCTTATTGCCTTTCTTATGTTGACATACATCCTTTGAGAGCAGGACCTCACTGATTTGAAAAATAAGCCTATCAAAATCTTTTTATGAAGCAGTACCTTACTGGAGGCTTCTTGTGTACATTAGGTAAGCTAGAACTGTGTGTTTAAGACAGTACTTAAGACCTAACATTGGTTGAACAAAAGAGAATTAGCACCATAGAGCTCTATCACATTCAGTGAAGTCTCTTTTGCTGAAAATGTACACGCTTTAACACGCGAAGCAACTCAAGATAGCATGGACACAAAATTCAGAGAAAGCAAGCACTTGGAGTTTTTCTACTATGAAATAGGTACATTCATCCTGTGATAAAACTATGATTACTTCCATTTCCCATGCATTTTACAATGGGTTGCATATAACACAACACTGTCGGATGAATAAATGTTTTTCTCAGCATAAGTTTAAGACTAATACTACATTTTCACTTCAGAATAAGCCATAAGTCTACTCAGTATTGTCCTTTTCTTCATGTTGTTCACTTGGACAAGTCTGAATTGCGACACTTCAAGATTGGGATAGTAGGCCTGTGTGAATTATAGCCTTAATGTCTCTGAACGACTGAATACTTTTGAAATCAGTATCTAGTTGAAGAAAAGGTGTCCTGGTTTCAGCTGGAACAGAATTAATTTTCTTTTTAGTGGTTGCTGTGTTTCAGATTTGATATGAAAGGAATGCCAAATGTTAATGCATATTGTTTCACTTTTTGCCAGGTGGTGGTTCTATTTTTCAGGGACTTTTTTCAGCTTCCCAAAGAAGCTGTGAAGGAGCCTAGATAGAATGACGGAATGGCCAGTTGGATATTCCATACCACAGATGTCATGCTCAGTATGTAAATGGAGTTTGGGCAGGGGACAGGTACTTGCAATCACTGCTCAGGACAGTGCCAGTTGACCGGGCAGTGAGAATGATTTCTGTCATCATTGTTCTTTTCTTTTTCTGTTATTATTCTATTAAACTGTCTTTTTCTCAACCCACAAGATTTTTTTCTTTTTCCTTTCCGCTCCTTTTCTCCTTACCCTTCTGGCAGGAACACAGGGTAAGAGAGCGGCTGTGTTGTCCTAGTTGCAGGCTGGAGAGGTAACTGGGGCAGGCACTGAAGCCAAAAGTAAAGTTAATTAAAACTATTAGCAAATATGGAAAAAAAAAAACAACCCAAAAAACCAAAAAACCCACCCACAAGCACTTCTCAATAGCCAATGTATCCGTCCACAGCATTTCATCTTCCTTTGCTGTTCTGCACTAGCCTGGAATATCCTGTAACACCATGCACTGCACTTGAATGCCAGATCAGCTATTAATTGCAAGAGTTCACTTCCATATGGCTGCCGAGGAGATTGCATCTTAAGATAAACTCACAGGTATGTAGGCTGTTGTGGACTTAAAACTGCTAGAATTGTACTTGTCTGTGAAGGTTTGTCATACTTAGTGATATTCACGCTACTTGAGGGCAATTCAAAGTTAACAAATTACTCCCATCTGTGACCTGTCTCATTAGAGCAGGGACACGGCATGAATGTGGGCATCCCCACATTCCAGTCAGCCAGCTTTACAATAAAAGCATTAACTATGCCTCTCTCCAGCACTGAATCAGGAATGCTAATATTTTTTACACATGAAAGACAAGCAATATTAGGTTCTTCTTTTCAAAACGAATAAACACACAGTGGTTCAGGTGACTTACAGAGCACACAAACAAAGAGGACTCGTATCACCAAATTGTACATTTATTTCAGACTTGTAAGTAGATGAATGAAAACAGTTACTTATGTAACTGTTACAGATGAAGTTTGCATAGCATGCAGGCTTATATAGTTGGGCCCTAATACCACCACTAGCAGAAAGCACAAATTGTAAAGGTATTGCAATATACAGAGAAATCTCCTCTATCGGTATTTGCATAATCTAATGCTACCCTCATTAAGTCATGGTATTATTACTGGGTAGTGCACACAAAGAATTTTGAATGAGCCGGCAGCAGGAAATTTTATGTAGTGACAACACAGAGAGGAACAAGAACACTTCTAATCCATTATTTACAGGTTTAAAGGGCACTTAGCACTTTTGCTGCCTTTGATTAAATACGAAATGAGCTATGATTTCAAATGTGGTTTATGAAAGCTAGTATTTATGAAGTAATAAAGACAGACATCTATTCTCTTTCTTATCTAGTCAATTCAGGGAATTATACTGGTTACAGTGTTAAAACAGTAAATATGTTATCAACTCCAGCACCCACTACTCACAAGATCCCAAACCCAAGATCTAACATCTAAGCAGCTACCAATCTGTCCTCTTTAAATGCTTCAAATATCAGTTATTAATGTTAAAACTATATTACTTTGACAAGTTTTAATTTATCCTCCATGTGAAGGATGAGAGAGTATTTAAATGATCCACCATGGCCATACAAACTACAATCACTGGAAGACACAATGATCTCCAACACCAATAATAGCTTCATCATCTTTTCAGCTGTTGATTTAAAGAAACTGTTTCATTGAACCCATTGGTTCTAACTTGTTGCCCATTCACTACTATTAATGAAAATTAGAATATTGTCATAGACACATCCAGACTACCAGATCAGGAAGAATAAGGCCTTCTACAGACAGCTGGAAACAGCCTCACAGTTACAGGCCCTGGTTCTCATGGGGGACTTCAACCACCCTGATATTTGCTGGAAAGGCTACACACCCAGGCACACACAGTTCAGGAGGCTTCTGCAGAGCATAGATGATAACTTTTTGATAACCAGAGAGCTGGTTAACATTCAACAAAGCCCAAGTAAAGCAAACGAGGCAGGATACCTGCATGGATGAGCAAGGAGCTCCTGGAAAAACCCAAATGGAAGAAGGAAATTTACAGAATGTGGAAAAGGGGACTGGCCATTTGGGAAGAATATAGGAATATTGTCAGAGTATGCAGGGATGCAACGAGGAAGGCTAAGGCCCACTTGGAATTAAACCTGGCAAGGGATGTCAAGGACAACAAGAAGGGCTTCTTCAAGTACATCAGCAGCAAAAGGAAGACTAAGGAAAATGTGGGCCCACTGCTGAATGTGGTGGGTGCCCTGGTGACAGAGGATACAGAGAAGTTGGAGGTACTTCTTTGCTTCAGTCTTTACTGCTGAGGCTGGCCCTCAGGAACCTCAGACCCTTGAGGTAAGAGAGTCTGAAGAACGGAAGACCCTCCCATGGTCAAGGATGATTGGCTTAGAGATCATCTAGGCAAACTTGACACCCACAAATCCATGGGCCCTGATGCTTTGCACCCACAAGTGCCGAGGGACCTGGCAGATGCTACCATGAAGCCCCTCTCCATCATCTTTGAAAGGTTATGGAGAGCAAGAGAGATGCCCAAGGACTGGAGGAAAGCCAGTGTCACTCCAGTCTTCAAAAAGGGGCAAGAAGCAAGAGCCAGGAAACTACAGCCCAGGCAATCTCACCCCAATCCCTGGAAAGGTGATGGGACAGCTCATGCTAGATGTGATCTGTAAGCATACAGAGGAAAACAATGTTATCAGGAGTGTTCAACATGGACTCACCAAGAGGTGAAAGCTGATAGCTTTCTATGATGGCATGACTGGTTGGGTAGACAAGGGGAGAGCAGTGGGTGTTGTCTACGATGACTTCAGTAAGGCTTTTGACAGTCTCCCTTAACATCCTCCTAGGTAAGCTTAGGAAGTGCGGGTTAGGTGAATAGACAGCGAGGTGGATTGAGAACTGGCTGAAATGCAGAGCTCAGAGGACTGTGATCAGCAGCACAGAGTCCAGTTGGAGGCTGTAACTAGTGGTGTTCCCCAGCGGTCAGAACCAGGTCTGGTCTTGTTCCACATATTCATCAGTCACCTGGATGAGGAGACAGTGTACCCTCATCGAGTCTGATGATGATACAAAACTGGGAGGAGTGAGTGACGCACCACAAGGCTGTGCCACCATTCAACAAGACTAGACAGGCTGGAAAGCTGGGTGGACAGAAACCTAATGAAATTCACCACGGGCAAGTGTAGAGTCCTGCACCTGGGGAGGAATAACCTCATGCAGCAATACGGTTAGGTGTTGACCATCAGCAAGTTTCCTGATGATACCAAACTGGGAGGTGCTGTTGACTCTCTTGAGGGACAGGAGACCAGACAATGATTAACTGGATTAACAACCTTCATGTGAGGAGCAGCTAAAACCCTGGGTTTGTCTAGTTTGGAGGAAAGGAGGCTGAGGGGTGACCTCACTGCTCTCTCCAGCTTCTTGAGGAGGGGATGCAGAGAGGGAGGTGCTGACCTCTTCTCCCTGGTACCCACTGACAGGAAACTTGAAAACAGTCCAAAGCTGCACCAGAGGAGGTTTAGACTATCAGGAAGCATTTACCAAGAGGGTGGTCACACACTGGAACAGGCTTCCTAGAGAGGTGATCGATGCCCCAAGCCCATCAGTGTTTCAGAGGCATTTGGACAACGCCCTTAATAACATTTTTAACTTTTGGTCAGCCCTGAAGCGATCAGGCAGTTGGACTAAATGATCACTGTAGGTCTCTTCCAACTGAAATAGTCCATTCTATTCTTTGAAATTACTTATGAGAAACTGTTTAGACTCTCTTCTTTCTGATGCAAAGTTTGGGAATATTTTTCCTTCATTTCTCCAGCTGAAGTTTTAATAGTTTAATACTCTGAGATACTTCTTGGTAGATTTATGAGGCTGACGTATGTATTAACTATGCAGAAAAACATCCGTTTGTTTAACTATTATCCTGGTTTCTAAGAATGCAAGAATTGTATTATTCTATAAACTGTTACTTGAAATACTAGCAATAATCTTAGAAGACTTGTTGAAATATTAAATCTTTTACAATCTTCCCCTGACGCCGCCATTTCTTTCTCAAATATAGTGGAGTGGAATATACGTTTTGTAGCACTCTGTAAACAAGGTACTAAGCACCTGACAAGTCTACTTAATGAAGATGAACTCCCTTCTAGACATTTTAAGTGATTCCTCTGTTTTCTCCTCAAAACATTAAATTAATTCCTATGAAAGTACTGCTTTAACATTGATTGCTGTGTCTCTTCACTTTCAAGTATGGTAAACATACCAACACCACTTTTAGAATATAGAGTCTTTCACTGATAGCAAATGAAATAGTATCTTGCAGTTGTGAGAGCAAAAGAAAAAGTTTCTTTCAATCCCTTTTCCCGTTTTCTCAAGAACACATTTAGGATTAACCACGAAGACAAGTTTTGAACTTGAATGTTATTCCAATCATACATTTTTGTATTTCTATTCAAACACAGATTTCAAATGAGTTGTTCCTGTTCGTAAGTCTAGAGACCTCCTCAATTCCACAAAAAAAGAAATAATAGTTTTAAAAATTCATCCCCGCTTTAAAACTGCAGACGTATGATCTCAGTTTATTATTCACTTAAAGACAGTGTGCTTATTTATTAAAAAAACCCAACAAACAAACCTATTTAGAGACTCCTTTATACCCCAAGAAAACTCAGTCTCAAATTTCACTGTAACTGTCAAGTAAAACATAAACATACTGCAAACACCTAATCTTAAAAGGACTAGAAGACAAGGTAAGTTTAATACCCTCCTTTAACTATTAAACATTGGAGCAAATGATATTTAATGTACTTTTCATCTATTTCTAGAAAAAAAAAAAAAAACAAAACAGAAAGAATAGATTTGAAGTAATTCCAAGACCTCCATAAAATCTTATATTCCTGAAACTATGTCAGGTGTGCAATTTTTATTAGCTAGTTAACAGCAGCGCACATCTGCATTCACCCCTAATATATTTGCTTTATTCTTCTGTTTTTCCCATTAACCAAGACTTAGGAGTTAAGGAAGGTCTTGATTACAGATTTATGAAACAAGTAACACAGATTCAGATGTGGACTTCAAGGTGCTACTCCAATACAAGCCAAAAAATGTGTAGGTGTTCCTGCCTGTATCTGGCTTTCGCCAACTTAAGTAATCTGATCTCTGACAAAGTGAGACAGTAGATGCTACCGATTTTCTTTTTAACATTCTGGTGCACAATTTGGATGCACAAAAGATACAAAGACTTACAGCAGCATGTCTATATGAGATGTACAGGTATGAGTATGAGCTACAGGTCCCTGAGCTCCACTATAAGCCATCAAGGGGATATCAAAGTAGGAAATCTTTTAAAAGGTGCCTGGCCCTGAAAATACCTTCTCTAGTTTCCTAGAGACACTGAGGGGAGTTGGACTAGGTGATCTCTAGAGGTCCCTTCCAACTCTGACAATTCCGTGATTATAACATCGCTTGAACGGAATAAAGTCCCCAGTAATTTCTGGTGCTTCAGCTCTCCTCTTACCCATCCAGCCTCCCATAGGTTGGGTTCATATAATTCTAACCTATGGACCTCCCACACTGCCGTAAGTTGGGGCAAAGACTTGGGGGCCGAGCCCCATCTTTCCTGAAGGTGCAGGAGGAGAAGGGCCCGGGGGCGGCAGGCAGCAACTCGATGGTGGTGTTGACTGCAAGTGGCCATTTTAATTTAAGGGCCTTGGGACCTGCTGCTGCTGCCGATTCTCCTCCTCCTCCTCCTCTTCCTCCTCCCCGATGCCCAGCTCCACCTCCCCACCCTCACACCACCGGGGGACGGAGGGAGGATAAGAAAACACACGGGCGGGCGGGGCGGATAAGCAGAACGGTCCCAGGCACAGCCAGCCCGGGGGAGGGGGTGCCGAAGCGGCCTCCGCTCGATTAGGGGAGCAGTCCCGAGCCCTCCCCCCGCGGGGCCGGGTGATCCGCACCAGGGACCCGCGGCCGGAGGGGGAGAGGGGGCTGCGGGCCCGGACGGCGGGAGGGGCGAGGCGGGGGCGCGGTGATTACCTATACTGGGCAGCAGCCCCGCTATGGGTGAATCCAAAGTAGTTGCCGGTGGCCATTTTGGCATCTTCTCCCAGCCGGCTGGGCACTGTGGCGACGATAACCAAGAGGCGGCGGCAGCGGCGGCGGCGGTCGGGGCCATGACAGGAGGCCCGGCAGAAGGAGGGGGGAGGAGGAGACGCCGAGGGGGGGTGAGGGAGAGAAGGAGACAAACAGACAAGGGACAGAAGGAGCGCAGAAGCGCCAGGTCAGACACGGAACCTCAGGAACAACCGCCGCCTCCCCCCGCCTCCCCCCCGCTGCTGCTGCTGCCTCTGCCGCGACCGGGCCGCATCCTGCCCCCACCCCCTCCCCCCCCCCGCACAGACACATACACGCACTGAGCGCCGTTACTCACCATAGGTGAACGAAACTACCGGGCATATGGGAATCATGAGTCCGAGCTAGCTGCGACAGCGGCGGCGGAACTCTCAACTCTCACCCCCCCCTCCCTCCTCCTCGCCGCCGCGCTCGCTCCCTTCCCCCCACCCACCCACCTACGGCGACAACGGCGGAGCGCGGCCGGGCCGGCGCAGTGCGCATGCGCGGGATTGCGCGGGGGCCGCAGGGAGTTGTAGTCCTATTGTGTCCCCCCCCGCAGAAGAGCCGCCGCAGCGCCGGAGGTGGGTGTCCTCTCCCGCGCATGCGCGGGATGTGTAAAGGCTGCTGGGAGCTGTAGTCCCCCGCCGTGAGGCCCAGGCGACATGGCGGGCCGCCTGTAGGGGGGGCGCTGCCTCTCCCCATCCTCCCGCCATTACTCCGGGTTCCGCACCCCGGCGCCGCACCACGGTGCGTGGACGCATGCTGCAAAGACGGTCTCGGTTTCTCGTTCTTGACTGCACAGGCACAAGGTACCACAGCTCCAGTAGAAGTTCCAGGGAAGCCCGAGCCTGCCCCATGCTGTTGTTTGTCCTTGTGCCTGTACTGCATAGGCCGAGATTTACTGGCTTTCCCAAACTGGAGCCAGACCGACAGCAGGTAGCCAGTTACCAGTCTTGCAAGGCCAGGGAGCTAGAAGGCAGCAGCTGCAATTAGTATGCCCGAGCAGAGTTCACAGCAAGACCCAGCACTTGTCTGAACTTAAAAATGGTTCCAGGTTCACCCTGGCCCCCAGCTGCACCACAACAGCTGTGTACCTGAGGAGTGACACCACTGTCACCCAGCAGAAGCCCATCGTCTGACCCATCCCCAAGGCCCCACAGCTGACACAAGTCCACAAATTAATTCTGCAGTAGTTCCCATGTGCTTATTGTGCAGGTGAGGCTTTACCTCACCTGCACAGGGCCTGCTCATCTGAAGTTTCTAGGCTCCAGCAGTCCATCAGATTGCTCCTAAAAAAACATTGGGCTGCCGGTGCAGGAACCTCCCATTCCAAGTGGGTGAATTTGCACCTGTTTCTCATGACTCTCTTCCACCTGGAGGCAGTCCTTCCCTCCAAGCAGCAGGTGCTGCTCAAAGCTCTGAACAAAGCAACACTTAAGTCCTTAAATACTTGCATATCATTTCTGTCCTTTGCTGTGATGTGCATTTTTCCTAAACAAATCAAGACTTATAAAACACGTGTGGATTGACTAAAAAACAGTCATTTTAGAAGTATTTGTTTTTTGTAAGCGACACCTACTCAAAAGACCCCTGTTGGGTGTGTGAGCCGACACAGGCAGGACACAGAACTACCACAAAACCACAGGTGAATGGCAAAGAACAAAATTCACCTCCATACCTCATGGTCCAGGGAATCTCCGAAGTAGCAACCAGGCAGAGACATACAACAGGACTGCAGGCACCACAGAGCGAGAGAGTCCTTCCTTGCTAGTGAGAGAGGGAGAGCATCCGAAAACTGCTGTTCTTGCTTATATTACAGGGATTCAAGCGGGTGTAGTTTTCCACTGTGCTTTGATCTTCTCCAATAGCAGGGCAAGAATCTCAGGCACGTTTGATAAGGTGCCTCTAAGTCCATCACAGGCCTATGTTATCTAAATGCAGATGTTCTATTTGTCAAACATATAAGACTAAACAACAACAATTAGTGTGATATATGTGTTTTCCAGCACCCCATGCGCAAGTCACTTCAGTGTTTATAATCCTCCTCATTGATCTTCCATTACTTTCCCACACTTGGCATCTCCCACAGTCCTCACAAAAGCAGAGGCTTCCCTTACCCTACAGCACCTGCAGTCTTCTTGAACAGTAAGAACATCAGCAAAGATAGTGTTGTTCATAAACAGATGAGAAGAGGAAAGTAATTTCTCGTCTAAAGCTTACATTATTATGGCTGCACATGAAGTACAACTCCTTAAAATGCCAAACATCCTTGCCAATTCACTGAAAATATTTTGGTCATTATTATTAGTTTTGCATGGGAACTAAGTGGTACTGTACCTCTTATTCATTCTTATCCTAATGAAGCACAACAGGAAAAGGAATCTGCATGGGAAAAGGAATGAATTTCCAACCTCCATGGTGCACTTCCATTCAAAGTGCTTTTCTGTGAAGAAAGCAGCTACTAGGTGAAGACATTCAATTGCTATTGCTTATAAAAACAAAAGCCCTAAATAATCCTGTGTTTATATACAAGAGTACTTCAGGAGAGGGGTCAACACAAATTTTCTATAAAAGAACTTAACAGGGCGTGACCTCTGCCATGAGAACCTCAATGGACTCAGGATACGTAAGTGAGGGATATCTATACTCTCCCCTCCTCACTTTTATTAAAAACTGTTTATAATTGGACCACTGAATCATGGTATTTGAAACAAAAAGGAAATGGAAATTTTCTTTGTCCCACTGTCTTTCAAGTTTTTGCAGTCATAAACCTTTCAATATACTGATAAATATACTGTATTCAATACATGTCATTAAAAATCATAGAATCATAGAATGGTTAGAGTTGGAAGGGACCTTAAAGATCATTGAGTTCCAACCCTCCCCCACCATAGTTCTGTTTTACCTCAGACCGGGAAACTCCCATTCGACCAGGTTGCTCAAAGCCCCATCCAGCCTGGCCTTGAACACCTCCAGGGATGGAGCATACACAACTTCTCTGGGCAACCTGTTCCAGTGTCTCTCCACAATCACAGTAAAGAATTTCTTCCTGATATCTAATCTAAATCTCCCCTATTTCAGTTTAAAACCACTATCCCTTGTCCTATCGCTCCATTCCCTGATAGAGTCCCTCCCCATCTCTCCTGTAGGCCCCCTTCAGGTACTGGAAGGCTGTTATAAGGTGTCCCCAGAGCCTTCTCTTCTCCAGGCTGAACAATCCCAACTCTCTCAGCCTGTCCTCATAGCAGAGGTGCTCCAGCCCTCTGATCATCTTCGTGGTCCATCTTCGTGGTCCTCTGCTGGACCTGTTCCAACAAGTCCAAAATATAAGCATCTATATAAACACACAGATATTCACACACCTTTTAACACTGTACCCCTAAAGCTACATTTTGCAAGTGGATAGGTCTGCAATTGCCTACTCCTTCATTGATGAGGTAAACGTGGAATATTTATCCTCTTTTCAAGCTTTGGCCCCAGAAGCGATGGAGGGAAAAAAAAAAAAAAAGCTTTCTTATTCGCAATACAGATTTCTTGTCTTAGGTTTCATAACTTCTTTCATCCGTATAATTTCTACTAGTTCTAATTCACATATTCCACCCTACGTGTTGTGGTTTCAGCTCCACATAAGCTGGGCATGTCTGATTATAAGTTTGTTTGGCAGCCAGATTCCGCTGCAATTTCAGCAGAAGTTTCAGATTACTTTTCTGGGTGAATTTTGCATATTGAATCTTCAGTGCATATATCATTTTGAAAAGATTACAACATGCTTTATGAGAAGTCACACTTACTAAGTGTCACCAAAGAAAAAGAAAAAAGAAGAAGAACCAAGAAGGTTTCCCACTTTCTTGGGAAAAAAAACAACCAACCCAACATTGTTATTATACAGATCTTTCCCTCAGCAGTTTCCTAATAAGAACCTGATGCTTCCTGGTGACTTTGTGCACCATTACGTAACATCTATTTATGTTACTACTTGCTTGCAGGATCAGATTCATAGTCTATACTTAAAAAACCTCAGTGGGTTATAAAACAAGATTGCATCTCTCTAAGACATACGTATCAGATTTGCTTCAAAATGAAACAGTAATAAATTCAAATTAGATCCTTCAGGGCACTTTGAACTTTACTGATATCCTTAACTGGAAGGAAAATAAATGGAGTGATAAAGTGCAAATCACATGGCAGAGTTGACTAGAGAAAAGCTTTAGTGAAACATTCAAAACATATTGTTGGTTTTTTTTAAATATGAAAAAGAAAATTCTCCATCTCTGCTCCTATTAAGATTACATCAGAATTACAGAAGAATAGCCAAGAATTTCCAGAATGAAAACATACACTGGAACACAAAACTTCAGTTTGGGATTAAATAGCATAAGTACCCTATTTGTGCCTAGTTCAATGTGCTGAGAGGTATTAGTTGTTTATCTTAAATAAATAAGTTCTAATTAGAAAAAAATACTTAGGGTATAATACAGTATAATGTGTGCTGTTTGCCTAGCTTTACTTGGCATAAGTAGATTTGCTGAAGCCTTTAGGCTGCAAGAGAGTTAATTTTCTTAGTAATTTTCCTAGCAGATGGTACAGTGCAGTGTTTAGTCTTTCAGTATGAGAAAAACATCAATAACACTCTGATGTTTCCTTAGTGTTTTTTCCCAAGTCTGGGACTTTTCCGTTCCCCACGTTCTGCCTGTGAGTGCATTGTGCACAAGGAGCACGGAACAGGAGATAAGGAGGCAACAACCCTCAGCAGAGACTGCACATCAACAAGGCAAGAGCAGTCAATGGCCGGCCTGCCTGGGCACAGAAATAGACTCCAATAAGGTGTTGGAAGACCTCAGACCAGAAGTCACAGGGCCTCTGCTGCAAAGACCCGTCACAGACTCGGGTGTTGTGTGTGCGACTCCTTGGATGGTGGGAATGCTCGGGCAGCAGCTTCTCCTTTAACACAATGCCTCTAAAAATATCACAGACAACAATGGCAAGCTAGCATTCAGAAAAACAAATCTTTGATCTTCATTTAATCTACACAAAAGGAAGTTGATCCAAAATATGGCGATAAGAAGAAAGCACCTTATAAGATGCAGTGTCATCAACCCCACTATTTCACTTTCATGTCCAAGACGCACATTGCTGCTGCGACCACTGGACAGCAAAACCGCAGTTGAAACACAACAGGGAAAACTCTAAATCTTCTGCACCTTCACTGTCAACCACTAAAAGTGAGCAAACAGACTTTTTTTCGGGTTTTTTTTGTTTGTTTTGTTTTTGAAACAGGTGGAGGTAAGATTTCTCAGAGGCAACCTTATAGTTTGTTTAAAACCAGACCCTCAGCCGGCCTTTGCATGCCCACCAGAGGGCAGGGCAGATGTAGTAGAGAACTGAAGCTTTTCCGAACAGACGATGCTAACAAAAGCTGCACTTTTATTTCCCAAAGACATAATTTAATACTTAGTGCTTTCTTTGTACAACCCTAGGTAGGAGAAGGTTTAAAATCAGTCTAAGGCCAACGATATTATTTCAGATAGCTGAGATAGAGACAACACCCACAAGTGCTGAGAGAACTAGCAGATGTTATTGCTGGGCTATTCTCTGTCATCTTTGAAAGATCATGGGGAACAGGAGAAGTATCTGAGGACTGGAGGAAGGCAAATATCACTTCAGTCTTCAAAAAGGGCAAGATGGAGGACCTGGGAAACTACAGGCAAGTTAGCCTCACCTTTGTCCCTGGGAAGGTAATGGAGTGATTTGTTCTGGAAGTCATCTCCAAACACGTTGAAGAACAGGAAGTTATTGGAAGTGGTCCACCCACTGGAAACCCATGGAAGCATGGGTTTACCAATGGTAAATCCTGTTTGAGCAATCTGACATTGGTCAGATGGTGACATATATAACATATATATGATGTTATAACAAGATGGGGGGATGAGGGGAGAACAGCAGATGTCATCTACCTTGACTTCAGCACAGCTTTTGACAGTCTCCCATAACATCCTCATTAGGAAACTGACAAAGTGTGGGCGAGATGAGGGGGCATTGAGATGGATTGAGAGCTGGCTGTGGTACAGGACTCAGAGAGTTGTAATTAATGGAGCAGGGTTGAGTTGGAAGCCTGTAACCATTGGTGTCCCCCAGGGGTCAATACCTGGTCCAGTTTTGTTTATCGTATTTATCAATGACCTGGACGAGGGGACAGAGTGTATCCTCAGCAAGTCCACTCATCATACCAAACTGGGAGAACTGGCTGACACTCCAGAGGACTGTGCTGCCATCCAGTGTGACCTGGACAGGCTGGAGAGCTGGGCAGAGAAGAACCTAATGAGGTTCAATAAAGGCAAGTGTAGTGTCCTGCACCTGGGAAGGAAGAGTACCAGATACCGATATAAATTATGGATGGAGCTGCTGGAAAGCACTTCTGAGGAAAAGGTTCTGGGGGTCTGGTGGACAGTAAACTATCCATGAGCCAGCAATATGCCCTTATTGCCAAGAGGGACAATGGGATCACACAATCACAGAATCTTAGTGGTTGGAAGGGACCTTTGAGATCATCGAGTCCAACCACATTAAAAAAAACCAAACAAACACAAAAACATACCCACAACCCAAAACAAAACAAAACAAAACCACAAACACCACAAAAAACAGAAAAACCACACACACACAAAAAAAGTACCCACCAACTAAACCCCACACCCACAACCCCACACACAACACCCCACTACAAACCAATAATCTTGGGCACTAGATCATGCCCTGAAGAGCCACGTCTACATGTTTCTTAAATACCTCCAGGGATGGTGACTCCACCACCTCCCTGGGCAAGCTGTTCCAGAGCCTGACCTCTCTTTCAGTAAAGTAATATCCTAATATCTAATCTAAACCTCCCCTGCCGCAGCTTCATACCATTTCCTCTGGTCCTGTCGTTATTCCCTTGGTAG
>JAOQGH010000019.1:12097232-12150376 GCA_025769975.1 Gallinago jamesoni
TTTTGTGTTTTGCATGTATTTTTCTTGGTAATTTAGATTTTTTTATTTTTTTTTTTTTTTTTTTGGTAAAGGAGAAATCCTAACTGCCCCATGACAGCTTCCCTGTGATCTCTGAACTCCACTTATTGCTGGGATGCACTGAGCAGTCTCAGCTGAAAGAGGTCTTCTGGCACTGATGGAGAGGGATACTGTAGAAATACCTTCTTATAAAGTTTAAAGTTTTCTACACCTGGAGAGAAATACCAACTTTTTTTTTTTTTTTGGTAGTGATGTCTATTGAGTGTCTTTCCTTGACGAAAACTTTGCCTTTTCCCTGCTTAGATTTTTTTTGGAGGGGCAGTTCTCTAGTTCCCTGCCTTTGAAGGGAATGACTGCAGGATAGGCAGCTTTCAGAACTGGGACTCTCTCATGTCCAAATATATCTGCCCCGAGATTCTTGCGGTCACCAATTATTCTCTATGTGCTGACACCTTCACGTCCAGAGAATGTTGCATCTCTCTGACAGCTTGAGCCATACCTGGGTGTGACAGCAGAAAGGAATTTGAACAAATCCTTGGAATCCACCTACTTGGCTTCTTAACACCTAGGCGGCAGTGTAATCCGTCTGAATTCGAAAGACACTGCTCCAGCTTCAAGCACTAGGGGATAAACAGGCAACTTCTACCCAAGAGCAACTGCATTTTTGTTGCAGATCTGTAAGACAATAAAGTGTTGAGATCATTTAGTTTAATCCATTTAAAATTCCCTGTATTAACAAACTCATTTGAGTAGACGTTTCTTGGTTAGAGAATATTTTTAAAGAAAAGTCACGTTTTAAATAAAAGTTTTCATTTACATTTCCAGGAATGCAGAATTCACCTCATATATAACTGCTTTGGTGGAGAGCTGTGTTCATCATTAAACCTTTATTTCCATTTCAAGTTGAAGCTGATTTAATACCTATTTTCAGTAACTGGATCTCATTCTGTCTCAGCTAGAGTGAACAACTCTCTCTCAAATGCACACTTTGTTCTTAACACTTGCAGCTGTAGACTTTATAGACTTTTCTATATACTTTATAGATTGATCTGGTCCTTTTGCAGCAAAGATATATAATTTTTTTTTTCAGAAAACTTTCTCCAGACATTTTCCTATAGACTTTCATCATCTTTCTGGGGTTGCAGGTAGCACAACATGTCATTCCTGATCTCAGCAGGGTCTAAAATAGGTCCATCTAATGCCATTGTTTTAGATTATATATCCAACAACTGAGTTGTTAGCCTCATTTTTCTCAGATTTGCACTTGGAGAGGTGATCTGTCTGTTGGCTAAAGGGAATTTCCTTTCTTGTTTTCAGTTGGGTTTCTTTTTTTTTGTTTGTTTGTGTTTTTTTTTCCCAGTAGTTTATTTGTATATTCATACAAATATATCACTAGCTAGCCATGGTGCCCAGAAAAGGAAGAGGTGGTTCACATATTTGGAGGTGGAATCAAACCCATGGCAACTTGTTCACCTTAAATCACCATACCAAACACCATGCACAATTTTCCAGAGGACTTCTTGTACCATCTTTGGGGTTTCAACATGTCACTGTTAGGAAGCCTCAGTGTCCTACTTCACTGCACTGACTACAAAGCAGGCTGGAGTGTTTGATGCACCCTCACCTCTAGCAGAAGCAGCTCCACAGGCAGCAGTACAGATGAAACCACTGGCAGAAGGATTGCAGATGACCTACAGCACCATTGTACAGTTATTGGCTATTGCATGTCTTAAAGCAACCAGTGAACTGACTCTCTCATTTGTTTGCTGCTTGGAAAATCCCCCTCTCAAATTCTTTATTCTCTGAAAGTTTTGAAATTGAGCAGGATTTTTAAAATAAAGTAGTTCAGAGCAGGATATTGAAGCAGCTTTTACACATTAACTTGCTTTGTGAGGTCAGTGGCTGCTTCTTCTCATTATGGCAGTGCTGCAGCTTCTCTAGCTGTGATGTGTGGATGCAGTCCAGGCCTGGCCAGATCTCACTTTTCTCTGAAGTAGTCACAGCCACTGTGTTTTATTCTTCGAAGTTGACTTTGGCTTTCCTTGGAGTGTGAAAAAAGCTCTAACACTGCTGTTACCGCCTCCTAGAAGAGGCTGTATGCACATGCATCCATGTTTTCCCTTGCAGTACACCCAACTGGCAATACGGGAGTAAGAGCAGCCCTGTCCTGATTACCTTTGTTAACCCCTGTTGGCACTGATGGGAGAATGCTTATAAATACTTCAAGGAAGGGTGTCAAGAGGATGCGGACAGTCTTTTTATTCAGTGGTGCCCAGTGACAGGACAAAAGGAAACGGACACAAACTGGAATATAAGAACTTCCAGCTAAACATGAGGAGGAACTTCTTTACTTTGAGGGTGGCAGAGCCCTGGAACAGGCTGCCTAGAGAGGTGGTGGAGACTCCTTCTCTGGAGACATTCAAAACCCATCCAAACAAGTTCCTGTGCAACCTGCTCTAGGTGGATCTGCTTTGGCAGGGGGGTTGGACTAGATGATCTCCAGAAGTCCCTTCCAACCCCATATGATTCTGTGATTCTGTGAATGTGACAGTCTATGTATGAAGCAGATGACCATTGGGTACTGAACATGTCCTGGGTCATTAAAGGGACAAGTCAGTCATCAAAGTCAACCACCCACCAGGGGAGAAACAAATAATGAAAGCAAACTGAAAATAGGAAGGCAGAACAGGTATGAGCAGCCACTGCAGACTTCCTGGCCCCATCCTGTGGGTCACAGCAAGGTTGATCTCCACCACACTTGGAATCTACATTTCATGTGTCTGCAGTCACCAGAGTGGTTATGTTCCTTCTTACAGGCAACAACAGGAAAACAGCCTCTTCTGGGGAAAGTTTCTAAGAACCTTTGCTGCTGAAATGCTTCCCAGGAGACTGGGTGGTGTGTGCCAGCTGAAGATGTAATGAGTGGTGTGATGTAGCTGCTGCACCCAGTCTTCAGCAAAACAGTGCCAGCCATGTCTCTCAGCAAAGTTTTATTTGCTCAAGAAAGCAAAAGCCTTTCTCAGCAAAGGCTTTTGCTGGGAGATGACATTTCAGTTCTTGCTGCAGAGATAAAGCCAGCTCAGTTGTGCACACAGGAGAAAGGCCACCCTAACAAGTGTAAATGATAAAGACCTGATGTATATGCTCAAAAGAGCAGATGGGCCATCAGCCTCATAGGAAAACCCTTCAGACAAAAAACTTCAAGCTAGCTGACTACCTGTCCTCAGCCTCAAAACCAAGGGGTGGCCTTTGAAACCTGGGACGCAGGACTGGAATGAGGATCAGGCACACCAGTGCTTTCATCTCATTTTTGATGGAGGAGCTTTGAGCTGATGTGGAAGTCATTTGATCTGCCTGACCTTTTGGAGAATAATTGCTGGCTTAGAATTTAGAAGTTGTTAATAATTTATTTCAAGAGAAGGTGCTGCAGCAGCAAGACAACCTCAGAGAAAAGGGAGGATTGAGTTTGAAATGGGAAGCATGACTGCCAAGGGTAGAGTTACTTTGGATACCATTGGAGAAGAGCAAACTGGATTAAGGAGGGCAAAATAAAAGGAGTGGTCATCCTCCACCCTCAACCAATTTCTACAAGCCACTCTACTTTGAAACTTTTTAAGATCTGGAAATATCATGATCCATTTTTAATCAAAATAAATTATTCTGGTTTCCTAGCTGATCTCATGGTATATTCTAGTCAGAAGAGGAAATACTGAAAATCTTGTAAGAGATCCTGTTCTCATAAAATGCCCAGCCCAATTTTGTAAATTCAGGAGGTTTTGGCTAGGCCAGATAAGCTTTGGAGAAGCATCTGAATATTCACTCAAGCTGAACCCACACTCCAGACTGTGGTGTGAGCAGTTTCCTGCACTTCTGAGCATCTGGTGCTTTGAAAAATTTTACTGACTCTGGAAGAATGAGGACAGTGAGAAAAAAACCTGTTGCCCCTCTGTAGTTAGTCTGCTGGATAAAGAAAAGCACAGATGGTTGCCCAAAGACTGACGGATAGGATAAATTCAGTACGGTTAATGTCTGCTCCCCAGCGGCATGCAAATAAGTAACCATGAAAGCATCCCAGGTCCAGAGACCCCTTGGGAAATAATAGTTACAAAGGCTGCTTTGGTGGTCATGTTGTAAGGTAGAAATTGCCTAGTAATTACTGACTTTTGCATATATAAGACATGTCTCCCACGCGAAAATATGTGTCCCCTATTCAGCCCCACTCCTTGTGCAGTTCCCATTACACTAATATTTGAGCACCTCCCAAGCGGTGAAAAATAACCCAAAAATAAATGTAAGAAAAAGGTGTTGTTTCCTCAGCCCGGTAAGAACACAACAGCCTTCCAGGCTGACTCTGACCTTGTGCCAATATGGCCGAGGGCAGGACTGCGTATTTCTGTGCATCTCTGAATCAATATTTAAACAAATTGCCATTTCTCCCTCTGGCTTACCCAGTTGGCTGACACGTTGATAGATTCTCTGGTGTCTGGGCCGATAAGGGATGAATGTCCAGCTGCTCAGTAATGCTCAAAATCTCCTTCGCTTATTTTGGACCCACTCAATGCAGAGCAACATTTCCCATCTGGGAACTATTAGCATATGCTAAGCAGTCGTTAATGTATGCTAATGACATCTGGAGGCTTTCAAAGGAACCTTGAGTGACCAAAGCACATAGAATGGCTAAACAGGAACTTCTGAGTCAGCCTATGGGTCTCGGCAAGAGATTTGAGACACCAAGCCAGACTCCTCAAAGAGTGTCCAGTAGCTTCACTGAGATGGTTGCTCCCTTAGGGGAAGTCTGTAAAGGCAGAAAGCAATGGCTTTCAGAGGCACTGGCTCTGGCTTTGGGCCCCTAATGAGGCTACTGGTGTAGGTAGCCACCACAAGAGATCTGAATTAAAAGAGAGGGTCTTTATCCAGAAGCAGCAAGCATCTGAGAGAATTCCTGTTGCACAGGAGGCTGCTGGAGGCAGCAGGCCTTGATGGGTGTCACTCCTCAAGACAGGAGTTTTGTGCCCAGTCACTGGGGTAGAACACACAGTTTCCATGAACAGTCAAACAATGAGAGATCCCTTAAAATGACTGCTACAATGCTGAAACATTAGGTTTTCCCTTTGTTAAAAAAATGTTTCTTTATTATCGAACATTAACTGTGTTATTAGAATTCTTATGTTAACGAGTTCTTGCCGTTAGCCCAGTCCCTACAAGTTTGAAGCATGGCGCTGTCCTTAGAATCCCCAGTCTCTGTCTTAGGAAACAGTGTGGGTGCCCATGGCAGAGCCGTATGAATTTAGCAAATATAGTACAAAGAACTTCAGGCAAATACATGTTGAGGTCTGTAATGCTTCCCTGTGTCAGCACACATGTGTCAATGGGTCAAAAGTTCTTTTCCAAAAATGTTAGTCAGATTTTTCAATGTTTTTTAATTTGCAGGAGCCTTGAAATTTTCTGGTGGAAATGTAAGCTCCTATAAAGTGAATTTAAATCTAATGATATGATGATAGATGTGCTTCTTTTATGTACCTTTCTAAGTATTCCTTAAAAAAGTGTTTAAAGAAATTGCTATAAAGAGAAGCAGTTTCCCGGGGACACCTCCTCTTCCAGAGTAATCAGATTTTTTTCTTCAGGCCAAATCAGCCTTATAGAAGATACGGTCTAGTCTTGCTTGCTTACCTGGCCCAATTTTCTTCATCTCTATATAACCAGCCCCAACACCAGTTCCCAACTTGTATCACTATCCATGCTTACTGCTGTTCCGCATTTTGAAGCACATGCACTTAGTGACCATGGACAAAGCCAAGAAAATAAAACAATAAAAAGATAAAATTGCAAGCATAACACCTGACTTTGACACCTTAACTGCAAACAGCTAAGGAAATGCTGGAATTAAAGTTAGCTGTAGAATTTTAGCTCTGTCCTCTGCTATAAAATACCTTTATATTATGTCCCACTCTTCAGGCTCTGCCCTAAATCACGAGTAATCCATTTTCTAGTGTGGCTTTTTTTTCTTTTTCCTAATCCATGGCACTCTGTCTTTATAGCCATATAAAGAGCTCTCAGACATAACTGCTCTTTAATTCATTTTTACAGCATCGTTCAGAGGTGAAGGAAATGTGGTAAGTACCTTTTTACTAAATAGCTGTGAAGATTAATGCAAAAGATACATATTCTTTTTGGTGTTCAGGCCAAGGCTGTGCATTTCACGTATTAGACGTGGCAGGCAAAAATGCTGACCCTGGGCTCTGCAGATTGTTCCAGGGAGCAACTTTCTCAGATGATAAAAGATTTCTTTGGCCTTTTCCTCTCCCCTCCTCCTTTGTGTCACCCATCCTCCACAGCCACCACGTTCCTCTGCCTCCCAATACTGCCCTGCTCTCCACCCCGCGGTGCTATTCCACATCTATATGCCATCCCCAGTCCTGTCCTTCTGCTTGTCTTGTCAGGAGGATTCCTCAGTCTTTCCCTCTCATCACCACCCACAAGTCTGGCTCTTGTCCTTTCTGCATTTGAATCCAGGAATTTTTCTCCTCCACGTTGTCTCACCCCAATGAATATCACTGAAAGCACAAAAGAGACAGTCTTCTGGCTTTCCTTTCAGGTGGCTGGCCCTGTTGCAGTCTGCAGCTGAAACTGCGAAGGAACTTCTGCTTGACCTGAGGTTGAAAGCTGCTCAGGGAGGATGAAAACTTCAGGGGTTCCACTACTAAACCGAAAGGAATATCTCAGTTATCCACTGAGCATGTGCAAATTCAGTTTTCCAAAGGCATATAAAGCAGCCAAATTTGGGCAGATTTTCAGGAGGGTAAAAGGGATATCTCTGATGAAAGGCAACCCCCTAACAAGTTCCTGCTCCAAGGAAAAGGAGTGCCAGAGCTTTTCAAAGAAAAGGTCACAATTACTTTTTAACTTGGACAAAACAATGAATTTTTCCTTACCCTCGTTATTGGAAACGGCTGAGTTTGTGGACATTTTCCAAAAACTTCAGCCTGAGGCAGATACCTGGCATGGAAAATTTCATTCCAAATGGTTATAGTTTGGCAATGTTGTAAGCGCTTGAAAGTAGGGTCTTACAATTGCTTTCACTGTGATGTGAGAGGTCACCAAGCCATCAAGCCTACCTCCAGTCACAGCCCTTCACCTTCCTTCGTCACCCATTCTGCAAACAAAGCAGTGAGGCACGTCCAAGGCAGGGCTGAACACCTTTCAGAGGTTTGTGCTCTGGCCAGAAACAAATTACCGGCACCAATACTGGAGAACTGGGTTAAGGTGAACACTTTGTAATGCAGAGGGGTTTCCTAGCACAGAGGGCCTTCAGTTTACTGCATATTTTACCTGCACATTATAATCCCTTCTGAGTTTTGCTTGCATTTACATGCATTCATCCTCTTCAAATAAATGTGGCTTTCAGTTTTCTGGCACATGGTGTTAGCAACAGTTTATCCTGCATTGTCCCGGTTTTGAAATAGCTTGAGTTGGTCTGTCATTACCATTATTTCCTTCTTTTCACCACCGCCACCTTCTCTCCCTTCTCATATTCAGGGGGAGGTGAATCCATAGACCCTGCCATCACCCAGGCAAAATTAGAGCAGTCACCTGCTGGTGCTGTGCAGCATGTGATTTTCCAGGGATAACCCATCAGCCCCCTCCCAGTGGGTCCTTTCCTGAGCCCCTGGCTTTTTGGCTGCGTTTCACACACCATGAAAGATGCACAGAGCATATTCTGCAGGCATAGACCAATTCCTGGAAAAAGCAGAGGCATCATGGCTTGCTAATGAGCTCCAAACGATTTCACATCTGCCATGTATGAGTTAGAATGCAGTATCTGCCCCCATGGCAAGATTGCCAGGATCTCAGAGTACCTCAGGACACACGAACCATGGTAGAAACTCAGGCATCCTCTGCTGCCGTTGTGAGATCTGTCTGAGATCACCTTATGTTATTTTTTTCACCATATAGGTACACTGTCACCACTGAACACCACTGCACTGGATCTCCTTGGAAAGATGTGTGTCCTTTGCATGAAGCCCAGCATGGTGGATGTTATGGCAGGGCACACTGCCTGTGTAATACAAGCTCTGTTTGCACAGGTGTTGGATGGCTTTAAAGCCTGGATCCTTGGATGATGTGAGCGTCCAGGAGGTCTTCTGTGGCTTATGGAGTCTGCTGGGAGGTGAACACTTTCAAAATGAAATCGTCTTTAGAACCGCTGAAACCTTCAGGAGTAACAGTCCTCATCTGCATTAAAATGTTGCTTATTGCCAAAGTCATTTCATATTCTTTTTGAAGAGTGGCAGAGAAATATCAAAATTTGGACAAATAACCCCTTCCTTATTGTCAGCTTCTTGGGACATTGGAGAGGGGACAAAGGCAAAGGGCACACTTGTGCTGTAGGTGAAATCAAGGGCTACCAGGATTGCCTGAGGAATGGCCCTGGACATTTATTTTTCTAACAGTGCTGGAAACTACCACACAGGAGTCCATGTCTGTTTTGTGAAATGAATAGTTATATTTATTACCAGGAAGGTCAAAGTGGGGGGAAAGTTGGCTGATGGTCTGCAGGTAGTGAGAAGGGAGGGGAATATTTCCAGTACTGGTGGAAAGAAAATTAGAGGAAATCATAGCAGCATTTGACTAAAATCAGAACTGATTAAAATCAGAAGAATGGAGGGAAGCAGGATGAATAAAACAAGAAGGTATTGAAAGTATAATAAAACACAACTGGTGCAGAAACTCCAGCCTTTTATCTCTTGCCCCGAGTGAAAACAAACCTGTTTTCCAGAGGAAGGAATAATAACCATGAGTTGTTTTAGGAAGGTCCATGCAGGCTGAGGGGCCCACTGCCACGGTGAGCATCTCCCGGCGGCAGCGCAGCAGCTAGATGGCACCGCTGGCTGCGCTGTCACCCTTCCCCTTCCCTCCCAGCAGCCATGGATGCAAAGGCTTTCAGCTCAGCTTGCCCAGATACTGGTTTTTGCTAAATGCTGTGGCTTTGGATTGAAAAAATGAAGAAGGTAAATTTTACTCAGAAGATTTAGCCAGACTAAGAAAGCTCCCAAACAATCTGGTGATACAGCCACTAACAGGTCTGCGTTTTCAGTCCTTGCTTAACAATTTCAGTGCCCTCTGGGCCACAGACAGGTGTCTTCTAAAAGCATAATAAAGATTTAAGAAGAGACAATGCCATTGTGAAAAGTTTTTGAGTTTTCTTTATTTTTTTCTTTGTTTTTTTCCCCCCTCAATTTCCCCCCAATTCCCCCAAAACCAATAATTTGGTTTTGTCTATCTGTCCAAGGGAAGTTAACAGTACCCTTGTCTTCTTCTTATGTCTTTATATCTCTTTTTAGCCGTTACCACCCAATTTTATTTTTACATCTGTACTTAGCTGTTACTACAAGCAACAGCAGAGTAACATCGATAGCTCACAAACAGAACAGGTGACCCTGCCAGCCATGCTAAAGTCTTACATTGGTCCACTGAGGTAGGGACAGTCACAATCAGGAGACTCTGTGGAGTGTGTTGCTGATTATTTTAACACTGCATTTTATCCAGACACCATTTTAATCTTTGGGAGCTTCAGACCTGAGCCTGAGCTTTCCCAGGATCAGACTACTGGGCAGATCATGACCCTGTCTGTGACGAGACTTTAACAAACTACCTCTATGACAATATGATGAGTTACTGGAGTGAGAAGCAAAGGAAGGATTTCTGTTGTACATTGGATTTACAATCTTCAGAAAACCACATTTTGCTGTGCTTTTACATTCCCTTCAAATCTCTTCTGCAATTTCTTTCAGCTTCTTTCTCTCTGGTTCCCACTCTCATCTGCTGCATGTGTTTTCTATTGGGAGCTACTAGCAGGAGGCAGTTACAGAGATCCACGAAGAAACATGGGAAGTAGAGAATGTGTGTTCCAGTGCCTTCTGGGCACCCTACCCATCAGCTGTCTCATGGGTGATGCCATCCTTTGTTCCATCATGCATGCAGCCCGCCTCCTGGGTGCCAACAGGGCAGCTCTGGCTTCATCCTAAGCAGGATGATATTAGGCAAATGGCCTCCATTACCTCCATCCCCTGACTCCACTCAGGGCATTATGGGTGTCAGGGAGGTTCTGTGGGAGGTTGGTCAGGGTCAGTAAGGATTACTGGTGCCCTCAGGGCCCTGACAGCTGCCTTAAAGTATCAGCTTCTGTCTGTAGACCTTTGCAAGAGCTTCAGGGACCAGGGGGATGATTATTTTGCTTAACTGTGGGACAGCAGCAGAAAGGACCCAAATGGAGAAATCTCAAGCAAAAAAAAACCCACCACAACCCCAAATCAATGCACAAACCCCAAACCCTTGGCTTTGCTTTAGGGATCTATTTTGATTTTGTTCAATTCTAACTTGAGCACTTCCAGCCATAGCGTGAGTACGAGCCATGTCGCAGGGCCATCTGCTGCGTGCAAAATGGTATCACCCACATGTGGCTTTCAGAGAAAGGGGCAAGAAATTAATTATGGGCTGAATGAAGCCAAAATTAGACCCTAATAGTCTTTCTTTGAGTCACAATATATTAATTACTGTGAAAAACATAACATTTTTTTCTCTCCCACAACTCCACCCCCTTGAAAAAGGCCCCGTGCAGCAAGCTACATGCACTGCATGGGGAAGTGCTGAGGGGTCCCATCCTACCAGCTGTCAGGCATCCAAAATGCAAACCCATCCCTCAGAGACAGGGCCAGGATTGTTACACAAGTGAAATAAAATACAACAGAGCTCCAACAGAGGAAGAATCTGGATGCAATCTGGTCCAATACCAAACAAATAATGATTTCTCATATATTGAAAGATTTTCTTGGCGATGATCAACAGACTGAAAAATCCTTCCTCCCTTGTGCCCCCAAACCCTCTGTGAACAAGCCCAAACTCATCTGTTCCAAGCTGCAGAAGAAAGGTCACTGCCTGGCTCTCTGCAGTGCGGGCAGTGCATCCAGAGGGGCACAGCTCTGCTTGGGGAGCTTGAGGAAGATGCTTTGCAACTGTTCCATCCCGTGCCAAGACTCTCTTTGCTTTTCCCTGTGGTTTCCAGGCAAAGTTTCTGCAAGTTCATGATCAGTTCTGAGCTAGCAAACAATGTCAAATTGAAAGGAAAAAACAGAGTAAGCAGCTCATCTCAGCTGGGGAAGCTAAAATATCTCATCAGTGGGATTTACTCTTTATGCGTTATTTGCTGTGGCTACCTCACCTTAGGAGGGAGCTGCATAAGGCAGGGTGTGAAAGCCAAAGAGAAGGCAGCATTTCCACGTGCTTATTGTCCCTGCTCTTGCTGCACATGTGAGCAGCTCCCCATTACCAGCTAGTTCTATCCTTCACCCTCACTCTCCCTCCTAACACAATCATTCCCCTTCTGCCTCAGAAACATCTCCCTTGAAGTCTCTGCAGCCCAGCTTCCTCCACCTGGCCTGACCCCCAACTCAACTGTTCTTCCCCAGAAGGCCAAGAAACCCTCCCGTACAGGCTAAAAACTATCTTCTACTCTAGACTAAGATCCTTTCTTGATCTGGACTAGAAATGAGCTCAAACCCATGCTTCAACAGACCAAGCTGTAGTGCTTCTGATAGTCCTGCCCATGGCTGCAGCTCCAGCAGTGAGTGCGGTTGTGTCCCCTCCTGGGAGGGACCCCATGGCCTCTTGTCCTACCAGCCCTGGTCGATGACACCTGCCACCCAGTGACGTCCTCAGCTCAGAATGAGATCCTGTGGTTTGAGCTGGAAAGCAAAACGCAGCTTCTTACCAGAAATCCTGTGTGTCATGCTCTTATTACACATTTAAATCATAGGAAACTTTTATCACTTTCAGTTGGTGGAGAAAAAAAAAAAAAAGAAGTTAATTTTAAAATACCCAAGAGATGTTATCCAGGCAGTTTTGTACGAGGATATGAATAAGCATTTTATGGAAAGACACGAGCAGCGGCTCTTCCCTCATCCTGCAACTTGACTCGTTACTTAGGGTTGCTCATTTGAAACTCCTGTTCCTGTGGAGCAGGCTCTTGCAGCATTAATCTCTTACACCAAGAGAGAGTTAAACCCCGGGCTCCTCGTTCGCTCCCTTAACTAGACCAGAGAGACCCTGTGGACGAGTCGCCTTAAAGAGGGGAACTCCCTGCTGCTGGCGGCGGCTCAAGCATTTACTGCAAGGGGAAAAGGGTGCACATCTGTGTTGTGGTGGGGGCAGCAAGGACTGTAGCCAAGCCCGGTGCTGCCTGCTCGGCCCTCCACCGTCGCAGCTGGACCTCATGCCGATGACACAGCGGGCTCCGAGCGCAGCGATGGGATGGCGCAAATTTGCCACAGCAGCCCTCAGGCGCTCTGAGCTCCAAGGCTCGCTGTTTTTCTCCAACAATTGCTGAAATAGATCCAAATATATTATGAGAAGTGATGTTGCATCAGTTTAAACAAATGGCTTTTAGGGTAAGTGTTCATTTTTTGCATTTAGGCTGGCTTGGGAAACATGTTTGTTTTTTTTTTTTTTTTTTTTAAATGTGGTCCAGGGTGAAAAATAACTTTTATTTTTGGTTATTGAATGAAAAAGCTCTTAGTATTAAGGGATAATTGTTTCCAATTGATGTACGTCAGGGTTAACATTGAGTAATTCTTAGCTAGGCTAGTTAATGACTATGATATGCGAAGAATTTCTGTTTCCAAACCAATACAAGCCAAAGGTTCTCCTTAGAAGCATCATAAAATCACTGTGACATCTCCCATAGAAGAAAAGGCATAACTATGCCTGTAGAAGTTACTAGTTAAAAATCTTTGCCTCTCATTATGATTTTCTTCTCTTTATACTGGGTTGGAGAAAGGCAAGGTCTGCCTTTGTCCGATCGGCCCATGCAGAGATCCCCCCATTTTGAAAATGTGGTGACAAAACTTTGTGAAATTTTTTTTGGGTATTGACCAAATCTTTGTGTGTTGATCTCAAGAGTGACCAGCCTGAGAAAGAACCCACAGATGTCTAACTTACAGTTCTGCTTTGCTGTGCCATGCCAACTGCTCCATGAAATGCCGCCTCTTTTGTAGATAAGCCATTTATTGGTTGTTCAAATGACATTTTGCCTCTCAGTCCTTCTTTCCAGTTGCCACCAGTGCTGATCATGTTAAAAAAACTCAAAAATAAAATCTTCCCCCCACCTGAAAAATAATCCATCACCTTCACTGAGATGCTCACCTTTCCCTCCATCTCCTTAAACCTCATCAAAGAGCTAAAAGGAAAAGCATGGAGGAAAAAAGGCTATGAATCTGTCTTGCTTGTCCCAGGTTCTGTATGGTGTAGGAGATGTGTGTTTGCTGGTGATGGGGTGACCAGAACCACAAAGTATGGAGCTGTAATGAGGAAAGCCTTAAGAATGGCTGGGCATGGGCACTAAAATACCAGGACAGATTTTGGAGAACTGGACCTACTCTCAACACCCATGGATGAAACTACAAGATGCAAAATGACTGGTCAGCATGATTGGTTGAAGAGTCATCAGTGAAAACTTGCAGTGAGGCATCCTGTGGGTTTTTTTCTGCATTCATAGGTTTTTGTACATTAGGAAAGAAAACCTTGCTGTGTGGCAATGGAGGAAAGTGGATAGAATGAACCTAACTCTGAGGACCCAGTCACAAGGGAACTATGTGAGCCCACTGTAGAGGCACTGGCCTTATCCAATAGCAGCAGATAAGGACCTGTAGAGAGGGGAAGTGGAGTCTTCATCACTCTTTTTATTCAGTATTTCTACTATACATGCATATTGAATAACAGCATTTAGTAATATTTCTAAGCAACTGTTTTAAGCTCCAACAGGAATGAGTGTTGGAATGTGCTTTGCTGTTGTACCTTTCCTCATTTTGAACCTGAATTGTTTCTGTGGAGATAATTACAGTCACCATGAATTTCCTTGGAAGTGAAGAGGAATGGGTAAACATGTTTCTCAGGCTGATGCTGGGCCTGTCTGTGCAGCTTGGGAAAGGAGTGGGAATAAGAAGGGTATTGGCTATAGCTCTATGGGTAATTTTTCACTGGGTGCAGAGACTGCTTTTGCCAACACTTTGGTCATTTGCTCCAGAGCAGTTTGTAACAGCTGGATTTAATGCCAAAGAAGCAGTATGAGTCATAGTGAATTTCACATTTCCCACTTTAAGAGAATTAAAATTGTGCCCTGTTTTCACCTTGGAGCTCTTTCATGCCATCTGCAGAAGGTCAGTCTGCTGGGGAACATCAGTGCAGCTCCAGGCATGTTGCACAGCACCTGTGATTACAAGAGGAGGAAAATAGGGAAAGAAGGTGTGAGTGCAGGAACAGGGGTTAGATGTTTACAGGCTGGATGGTTAAGGCAGATGCCTTGCTCCTGGAGGTGAATAACTCCCAGGGAGAAGTATACTGCAGGCAGCTGGGGCATATCTAGAATTGCACAGAAACATCAAAGATCATGCATAAGGAAATAGTATCAGGATTGTCTCTGGAGGAAAGAAGGGCAGTTCCCTTCAAGTCACCAAGGTATTTAAGGAGGAAAGAAGGCTTATCCTTTAAAGTCTGCAAATCCTGTGTTAAAAAGAGCAAATTCCCTGAGCCAAGAACTCTTCCTCTGCCTCTTTCCTCTGTTCAGGCATAATGTGACCTTCTTTTTTTTTCCTTCAGGATGGGGAGACTCAGAGCTCCTAATTAAAGGAAAGCTTATTGCAGTGTTTGGATTATATCACTGTATATTGTGAAAACTTTCCCTTTAAAATAACAGCAGCCCAAGAGTGTCATTGAAATAGACATCCGATTGTTGGCAAAGGTTTATTTTATGCTCTTGAAATTTATTTTGGATGCTCAAGTTTGTGGTTTTGTTTACTTTCAGTGAAATGCATTTTAGCTGTTTTGCTGTTCTTTTAAGGCCTGAAAATGTTTGTGAAGTAAATTAGCTTCCTTTAAAGACCATACCTTTGTTTACCTTCCCCCTCGAAAGTCGTCCTCTTTTAAAGGGTGATGTGGTTTGGGCACCGTGGATACATAAAAGGTGTGATTGTGTGTGGATACATAAAAGGTATAATTGTGTAATGCTGCAGTTCCTGTCCCTTCCTTACCCTCTGGACCTGCTGCGGCATCACAGGGTGTTGCTCTCATCCCACTGTGCCTACAGATAGTTGTCACCAAGAATATACAATACCAATACCTAATGAAATTACTAAAATGAAAGACAAAAGTGTGAAAATGGTGTAAATCATTGCCATGAGTTTATTTTTTTACATAGAGAACCTCAAAAGAGATGTACTGAGAGTGTCTGCTGCTTGCTGTGAGATGCTGGCTTCACAAGCAAAGATAAGTGCTTCTTTCCTCTCCCCTTCACATAGAAAATACTCCACTCTAAGTGGAGGGGATATTACGACATACAGTAAATAAACTGTCTGCCCAATGCTGATCCCCACCTCTCCCTGATGCATAGAGAAAAATGGATGTGAGATATTTTTTTGGATAACAGACCTTGGGCTTTGATTTCCAGTGGGATCAGACAAGCAAAGTTCACGAGGAACAGAGAAAAGTTAATGAGGTACCTTGGGGTCAGTCAGTCTCCCCCTGCTATGTTACCGATAGTTGTGTGGATTCAGACAGATGTTAGAAGGTGAAAGAGCCCTCCAGGAGAGACTGCCGCAGAAGGACAGTGGATATACTTTTTGGGAGAGGTTGACCTTGATCCCTGGGCATGATGTGTGGACAAGAAGAGTGCTTTTGAAGAAAATTTCCTATTTGTCCCCATTTATTGTGCTTTGATTTGCATCATGGAGCAGCCCTGAGGTGTATGAACTCAGCTCCGTTTAGGAGATACTGAGCTGCAAGAGCCTCACGTGAGATGCAGGCACAAGTGGGCATTTCGTCCCTGTGACCAGACCAGAGCTAGTTCTATATAAAGAAACCCTGAAGAGTGTATAGTGCAAACATTAGGTCCTCAGCCCTGGCTCCTTCACTTTGCCAGATCACTCCCCAGGATAGATATCGATAGTGTGAACTTCCCCCCTTGTCTATCATTTTTCCCTGTACCCAATGCCAAGGCTGTCCCAGGGACATGCAAGGCTGGAGGGTGATTCAGCATTGACCCTGCTGGCACAGCACTCCTGGAGGTTGCTGTCCCTGGGGGAGAGGTGTGGTTGGGGCTAGAAACGCAAAGAAGGGAGGAGAGTGCTGGGTATGTGGTTATGGCTTGACTTCTTACCAAAAAATTTTACTGGTGGATGCTGACTAAGCTAATCACTTTGGTGACCCCATTTGCAGAGGGCAATGGCTAATTAAAGGGTCTTTTCCTTGCACTTCACTATTTTTTCCCTATCTAGCCATGGCCTGGGGAAGGTCAACCAGAGAAGAACGTAGAAACAAGGTGTATAAGACCTTTAAATAGCCACTGGTTTGGACACTGCAAAGCCTCAATCTCAATAATGAACATGTCTGTGCTGCCTTTGTTTTTTATTTTTGTTTATTTGTTTTTGACCTGAAAGGTGTCAGAAAGCTTTGTATTCTCTTTATTATTTTTTTTTCTTTTGGCATATTTTTAACATTGAGGAAAAATGAACTCATGAACTTCTAACTTACAAGAGGCCACAGATTGAGAGGGGAGATTTTAATCTGTTCCACATCTTGTCAAGAACTGAATTTAGCTGGAGATAACAAAAAAACTTGGGAGGTGGGAGCTGTAAGAGCTGCAGGAATTCCTATTTGCTCTACCAAGAGCGGAGAAACTTCACTAAGTATCCAACTTTATAAGCTGCTGGAGCTTCTACATTTTTCCTTCACAACATGGAGGTCAGTCTTTCCATGAAGAGGCTGTTTACCCCTATCAGATGTCGAAAAAAATATACACAGTGCTGAAGAGAGTCACAGTCCCATTGCTATGTGCAGAGCGAGTGCTTATTTTTTGTATAAACAGGGGAAAAGCATCTGCTGTGTTTTTATGAAATTCATGCTAGCATGGAGGGCACTGGTATTCATGGTACTTAGAAGTCACTTTCAAGAGTTCAGATTATCTCAAATACACTTAACAAAGACTTATTTTAACATCTCAAAAAAGGCTCATAAAACTTTATGTGACAGTTTCCCATACAGTTAGAGAACCCCAAACACACTGCGTTTCTGCTTGGATAATCTTCTACCAAAGATTCCCCTAGGAAATTTCATTGCTTAATTTTGGCAAAGAGGATTAATTTCATGTCCTTTCAGTTTGTCCTCTGAGAAACAATGATACAAAAGCATGATTTTCATTAAAATTATTCCATTGCAGTTGTTACACTTGATTGCACATTTCTGTTCTTCTTTCACAACATACTTTACTGAATTCTTTGAAATTTCTTCTTTAGAAAACAATAACACTATGAACAATAAAAGAAAGCTGAAATCAAAGATTTAAACTCAATTTCAGGCCTAACTTGTATTTGATTTGAAGGGAGGAGTGGAACCTATGACTCAGTAAGTTTTATGGCATATTTCACACAGTGATTTACAACAAATGGGAATTAGTTAATATATCAGCCTTGTAATATTTTTGGGTTATATATGAAGAAGAGGGTTCTGTGTTTATGAAGGAACCTGATATTGCATGTAGAAGCCAACTCATAAGTACTGCTGTAGCATCACACGCATAAATATTGTCAGCATATTTTTTTTCAGTATTAAATGAAGAACTCAACCTACAAAACATTTCTGCCAGGATTACATGCTGCTATTTGACAGCTAGTTGTAGCTGTGCAGGCGTACACACAGCAGTGGGAATTAACATTACAATCTCATTGCTGGGATTCAGTGTTGGGGCTGCATCCACTCCCCACCAATCTGGTCCTTGTGCGTGCAGGGATGTCCTTACTTGCTTTAACTATAAAACATCTTGAAGAAACAAACAAACATTGCTGCCATTTGTTTCTGCTTTCTTTTCTATGACTACAATTACGTTCTCTAAACTGTATCTTCTGTTTTGTCATCCAGAAAATCAAGTTAGTAAATAGGAATCAACAGGGAAAGTATTGATCTTATGTTTGATACCAAACAGATACCTTACTGCAGATCAAGAGCTGCTTTAAAGACTCCTGGCAGGATATTACAATTTGAACTTTTGATACTACCATGAATGTTACATCATGTTGCAAATGGTAGAACTGCCCACTGACAGAAATATTTATGACTCTCTTAGGAAGGCTGCAAATGGGAATTTATTGTTATTGCTGAAATACTGAAGCTTAGTATTTGAGAATCTTTCCTTAGTTAGAAATCAGCAATTTGGGTGCCATGTTTATTGTTTGCAATGTTTCCTAAGGGCTTGAAAGAAGCAAATATGCATAGGAGATTTCCTAAAAGCATGATCAGATTTTTAATCAGCATGGCTGATTAAAAGCAATTTTTGCTGACAGAAAGAGATACTTCTCATTCAGAAACAGAAAATTCTTAAGAGTGAACGGTTTCTCTGAAACAATGCAACTTGTAGTTATCTCTTGCAAGAAAGCTTGAAACTCCAAATGAATGCATAATTAACTGACGTTACAGCTATTGCCTCTATGTGGCATTTTTTCTGCTTGGGAGTTCTTATTCAGCTACCAAAGAAAAAAAAAAAAAGAGACAAAATATATCTTTTCTGTCTTGAGAGAAGCAACCACAGAAGATGCTGCTAGTCAGAAACTGTACTCTTTTGCATCATATGTTCAAAACTTTCCAGACTGCTAGACCTTTCAAGCAGAATTTTAGTCTATTTAGGCTATCTTGATTATAGTTATAATACTTAAAAATTACTATGAAGCTTGTTTAACAAAAGAGTTTAACAAAAGAGGAATACTGTCCTCTGTAAAAAGGGAAGACAGAATTCAGCTGCAAGGAGAACTTGTTTGCTTCTGGGCAGCAGATACAGCAGCAGGTTCTCTTTCATGATCCATTTTGTTACCCTTCACATTTAAAAAAAAATAAAAAAAATCTTGAATCTGAGAAATGAGACATGATAAAAACTTGAGCGTGGCTTGAGTAGACAGACATCAACTAAAACCAAAGTTTCTTCTCAGGCAGGCTGTGAAGCAGGGAACTAACTCCACAGCTAAAGACTGTGCTTCTCCAAGGAGTTTTTTAAACTGTAAATAATTCCAGGAAAGAATCAGGTTTTTTTAAGATCAAAGTGACAAGGAACCTCTCCTTCTCCAAGAACTTCTCTACTCTTCTTCTGACCAGCCCCCCATGTACCCTTAGAGAGCTGGTATGTGGATGGAGTCCACCCAGCTGGCTCAGGCCCAGAGAAATCAGAGGAATCAACACTTCTTGCTTTAGATTCCATAAGGAATCCCATGAGTTTCAAAAGAAATACATAGATGCTTTTGATGGGGAAAAAAATAAGCTTTAATAAGCTTTTCAGAATACAGAAAAGATTAAAATTCCAACCTTTGTCCAACAAAACCAGTTTGTGTGTATGGCAAATCCAATGTGTCTTATTTTCTAATGTTATTGTACTGGTCTCTTTGGATGGAGCTATTTTAATCCAACTTTTATAATATAAAAATGTTCTGCTACACCAGTAAATAGGAATACTCCACGGCCTTGAGCAGTAATTGTTATATGACAATATCTTTTTAATCCTAGTGTTAGCCCTGGAACAGGATTTCCTTGAAGAGCACTAAAAGCTATTATTATGTGTTTAATGTGGTGTAATGTTGAGATTTTAAGCAATTACCATCATATCTAATTATACATTTGAGCCTTTTCTTTAGTCTGAGAAATCCGAGTATGAAGTTGCATCTTTGTTTGCTGTAATGGAATTGAATTTTATTTGAAATGTTGTATAGACTTTTGGCAAAATTTCATAATTACTTTTATTCTGGAGCTAAGCACGTTAGAAGTAACGATAATTAACTTTATGATTAGTCTGATTCAGTTGATTCATAAATACATGATTTAAATTTTGGGCTCTAAGTAGCAGATTGCTATTTACTGTCATTGTAGAAGACACTCTGGTATTGCCGACTGGTACTTATTGCCAAAATATGAATAGTACAGTTCTACATAAACAAATATTTTTCAACTCATTATTCACTTGATTCCCTTTGTCAGGCTGCATAATGTAGTCCATGTTTTACTGGCTTTGTTAGAAGCAGTAAGTGCTATCTAATAAAGTCATTTGGCAGTCTCCAAATGTATGAAAGTGCTAAACGGGAACAAGAATTTTGTTTTAGAGTAACTGTTGGTTACTCCATTGTTTGCTTATGTTTTCCTTCAACTTGTCCATTGACAATTATTTAATTTAATGTAATTTTTACTGGTTATGAACTTCTAGATTTTGGTTTGGCAATTTGAACATTATGTGATGCTCAACAATGCTGTGAAATACTTTCCTGCCCCTGGGTATGCTGTCCCAGCATAGATTTCACTTTGAAGAGCTCACAGTAACACAGGACAAGTCTGTGTCTGTGTGAGAAGATTAGGAAATACTCCTTGATTTGTCTCTGTGTGTGGGGGGGGGGGGGGGGGCCCCCCCCCCCCCCCCCCCAACAAAGACTTTGCATCTAGATGCAGGCAAGCAGAACAAAACTCAAAGGAACTGGACGTTTCTGCCTAATAGAAGAAGAAAAGGAAAGGTTGTAGTAGGAAGAAAAGTGAGCAGCAAAGTACTTGTGAATAGCCCTGTCAGCAGGTGCTCCTTATTCATCTTCACATTTCTAATGTCTGTCTCAGGGAAACAAATCTCCTCAGGATCTTTCCTAATGCTGCTTGCAAGGTGATGAGAATACATCTGACTTCCCTGAGACCTCCTGGGGCAGCATTTGCACAATGATTTGTTCGAGACAGACCCACCAGGGCTGGTACGTGTTGCTGTGAGATTCAGAGACAACGCCATCCTTTCCTGATGCATACCACGCTGCTAGCCTCCCTACTGCTGTGATGTGGTATTTGTTTAGTGCTCTAATAACCTGTTCCCATCAGAGGGCTAAAACTTTTGATAAAACCTTTTAAAACTATTTCAGGAGAGGATCTGCTTCCCCTGTTGTGCAATGTAGCTGCCTCCCCCAGGAGTTTCCAACAAGCCAGGCTTTGGTGCCCATGTATGAAATAAAGGAGCAAAAAAAGCCCTTAAGGGAGCCCTAAGATGCTCTTTTTTGAAAGGCCCTGGAGTGCTCCAGGGCAGTTTCAGCAGCCCCCTTCATCCTTCCCCCCCCAGCAGCATGCCCTCACTACCATGTGTAAATGAAACACATTCAGTTCAAAATGACCTGCCCTCCTTGGCTGCCCTGCTCCTTTGGCTGGGCCCTTTCTGCTGGTGGGGGTGGAGGTCACCCAGCCCGTGGCCCTTGGGTGGTGCAGAACAAGGAGGATCATTCTCCCACTCCTTGGACTGACCTATGTTTCTCAAGGATCAGGATGCACAGTGATTTACATTCCTAAGAAGCAAGTCATGGTTTTGGTTTTGTTTTTTTTTTTTTTTAAACTAGGATGTGGGCTTCTCGCTTGGGAGCAGTTTTAAGAAAAGGTCAAATTTGTGTAGCTTCTGAGAAAGGGGAAGCAGTTCACTGGGAACAATGTAAGTGCAGCCGCTACTGATTCCCAAGAAAGTCTTGCACAGTGGCTAAGGCTGATCTGTGGCAGGCACTAGCACAAGCTGGCAATAGAAATCAACCTCTTCGACTGTGTTTGCTCTGCCAGAAAATGCTCATATTTTAGGCATTTAATCTGCCCAGATCGTTTAATCCAGTAGCTGTGTGCTCTTCTAGACATCCTTATCCTTTTGCACACTGTCTATTGGACTTGCAACCTATCTGCCATGCTCTGGGGCAGAACACACATTTTAATGGTAGTAAAACCTATATTTGCAGACTGACTCCTTCTTCACCAGACAAAGGATATTAGTATTTAAATCTAACTCCAAAAAAAGGCACTGGTTTTATTCAAGCAGTTTATGTGTTGAAGACACAAACATTTTCCCACCACACATTTTCTCCTCTGATATTATCCAATGATTCAACAAATGTTTCTTGTATTTGTCCTTCTGTTGGTTTTCTAAGATGCTCAAGCAGATCCAACATACATCACATTTCCAGGTTTCCAGTCATTTCGGATGTACCTGCATTCTAGACTATCCTGTCTTCCCACAGTTGATGAGAATTCCATTTTTCACTGAGCAGCCTATAAAAGCTTAATCTGATCTCTGAGTACTAATAAATCTTGGTAGAACAGATCTTCTATTTAAAATGGTCATTTCAATTCATGTGATCAATGCAACTTCTCACAAGCTTTATATCTTGGGGACTTTAAAAAACTGTAACGCAGCAACGTGTTTTCTTTTTACACATGCTGAGCCTATTACAAAATACTTCAGGAGTTGTTCAAGTCATCTTCTAAACATCTCTTAGAGCTGAGAGTCCTTACCAAAACTTTAATTGCTCAAGCAGAGATTCTTTGACAAGGTTAAAACACAAAAATGAGCAAGGTTAATCTTGTTTGAGTTCAGGCATTGTTCTTCATTTCTCACACTTTGTTTTTTGTTTTCCAAATAGTGAGTTAAATGAAATGGCAAATTGTGCCCTGAACTGGCAGGAATGTTCCCAGTTTGCTTACGGGCAGTGTATTCTGCACAGCAATATGTAGCCTTCTGGGAAAAAAAAAAGATGTGATTTTCTTCCAGAAGCACACAGTGACATAATTAATGATATTCACATATTTTTGCTGCCTGTGTAGCTTATCTCTTTATCAAAAGATTCTTTCTATTCTTTCCACAAAACCAACTCTTTCAGTATGATGCAAAACGCTATAGAAGTTTAATTTATTTATATCAGTGTTTAACTAGCAGTTTTCTCAGCCAAGGGGCTGTATTGGAAATTTTATTAAGTACTGTGAGTTACCATACGCAGCCCAGCTAACTAGATTCAATGCAATAAGCTCTGAAAACTGGAAACCTTGTTATAAGATTATGGGTTACATTTAGCTTTACTCATTCAACAGCAGTTCGACCTCAGTGTGCAGCGAGTTCTGTTTCAGTATCCCTATGAACATCTTGCAGACTCTTTTATACCCCTTGTTTATGAAAGGAAAACAAAGCCATCGGGCATATCTTAAAAGTCAGGACTTAATACTGGAATCTTACAAGATTCACAGGGCCTTTTCTAGATTTGATCCTGGAAGCTGATCTGTGCAGGCCCTGAGTTAGTGGCATATTACTCTGCGTGCTTTGTCCAAGAATTAATGGTAGGATGCTTCTGGAGGACAGGCAGGATTGTAAATAAGTATGCAGAGAACAAATTCGCATGCTGAGAAATCAAGAAAACTTACATTTTTAAAATTTTGATGTAATCTTATGACAGCTTAGCTGTTTCTTACTGTAACAGGACATTACAGTAAGCCAAAATTGATGTGGATGATCATCGGGAAAGGTTTGCCTCTGTAGAAAAGGTGGCAGGGTGGACTTAGTGTGACATGAAAGTCTGATTCCTGTACTTTTGCTCTGGCATTTTGTATGCACATTTCCAGACTCAAAGGCGCTGTTTATCATGGTAAGGCACTGGGTTTGCATAATCTCTCCTTTGTCGTCTGACTTCATTTTCAGTTAATTCTTGTGACACGGTAATGGAGATTTCTGTGTCTCAGACACCATTTCAGTCATTAAATGCAAGGTTAGCTACAGCTCAAAATGCTGTAGGCCAAATCCTTACTGTAGCAGTGTTTTGAATTTGTAAAAGGGATACTTAAACCAGAAACTTACTTCAGATATACGCTAATGATAACTGACTATTCTCCATAGTCTAATGTCTGATGAAGACTTTACATTATAGGATTGTTGATGTCAAAACCACCTAAAAATCTTAGTCTGAAAATTTGAAACTAATTAAGATATAGTTCAATAGATGATATTTCGTATCTTTGTTATGTTACTGTTTGAACTCACATTATATATGAAGCTTTTTCTGTGAAGCATTTTACCACTTTATGCATCTGTTAAAAGATTTAGAATGGAAAAATTCAAGGTGTGTCTTGTGTGAAAAAAGCCCAATAATAAATTCCTGCTGCTTCAGCACATTATTTTAACAAATATATTGAGTGGAAAGACTGGCTGAAGATTTAACATGCTACTTAAATTCTTACCACCATTATTTTCTGAACTTTCAAATAAAAGCAATGCAATATGGATGGATGGATTTTGAAATATCCGTTGTTGGTTCAGGTGTTCAAATTAAGCTCTCCCTTCAATCAAAGCTTGGCACTTAATACAAACTTCCAAACATGAACTAAAAGAGTTATTTCTCTCCTTTTAAAAAAAGTATATATGTATTTTGTCACATCACAAAACACTTTACACGATACAAATATAACCTCTTTTACTTTACCCTAGGGCAATTTCCATTCTGTAGTAAAAGTTACTTTATTATCAGAAAAGCACAGTGAAAATTGTTATGGTGCTGAAATACTGCAATGATACGTGGATTCCCAGCACAAGGTTTGTGACTTTCACAGCAATAATTATATTTCTTTAAGAACCTCCCTTGCATATAAAAGAACTGCAAAAAAAGATGTGTAAGGTAAGCTCCAACAGGGTGGCTACAGAGCCTACAGAGGAGAGGACAGTATTCGCCAGGAGCTATATAGCGCAAGAAAAGAGCATATTTGAAGAAATTCTTGTATGCACACTCAGTCTTCCCACTGGCAGTGAGCACTGAGCTAGTTTAAAGTCAGGTTCCCAACGTGATACTGCCATTGCCACTTCTCGGGGGAGACTTTGCAGAGCACTGCCTGCACAGGGTAAGTAATTCCCGTCCAAATGCCCTGAGGCTGGCCAAGTAAATCCAAAATTTAAACAGTGAGGTCAGAATGGCTTGACTCAATGGACTCAAAATTGAAGTTTGGCAGGAATCTCTTTTTCCGTCCCGCAACCCTTTTATTTTAAAATATTTCAACATATTCCTTTTCTACAGCGGGATGAAACAAAGACCATTTGGAACTTTTTTTGAGAAAAAGAGAGAGAGGAAACCACTTCTCTCCATGCTTGTTATTAAATCTCCTGCTTATGAGGCCTCTGTGCCTGTAGGATGCTTCTTTCTCCTCCTTTGGACATGGTCATGCCTGGAGAAGGGCAGCTATGCGTTCAGGAAAAAAGATTTGTTCCACCCTTTCCTCCCAGCAAAAATCAATTTCGCACCTTTCATGCCTGCTGGAGAGAAAACTTCAGGCCCTCGGGAATGCTCGCTGGGTATTTACCATACCCCAGGTCCTAACTGAATCTGCTCACAAATGTGAGTGTGGCCCCCTTAAAAATAACCAGCTTTTGTTGCTGTCAGGTCTTTAGAGAGTCAGTCTGAGTGTAAGAAATATATTACTTTGCTAACGTGAGTTTGATATTTGGTATTCAACTCACATCAGACTCTGCCTGTTCAACATGCCAGGATTTTCTCTAAGGCCTGGTATTCTGAAAATTTTGTTCTATTTTTTCCCGAAATCATTCTTTGCATGATTTGACCAGTTTCAGTTTGATTCCTTAAAAAATGAACCAACATGATCATCCTGCCCCGCCACAGAGATTATGATGGTTGTTAATTCCTATTTCTCTCTTTTTATGAGGATTTTGTTTACTTATTCATTGAGTACTTGGGGATAAAAAAAAACCTGTAATACTCAAATGGTTTCCAGTGTTAAATTCAATCTTAAAATATGAAGAAAAGCTAAATCTCAATCAGATTGAGAAAATTGAAAAGGCTAAAATTCCATATTATTAGCACATATGAAGGATTGGAGTAAGGAGTTTTTTAGGAAAATGAAACAAGAACAATAAAAGTTCTGTTTCATCAGCTCAGCTTATCTGAGTGTCTTAATTTTCATTTAAAGTATTAAATACCCTCTCACTTGATATTGAAAGCAAAAAGTGGTGGGATGTGAAAATGTGAAAATGTCTTTGTGAAACTACTCACATATAAAGTCTTGCCCATTTTGTAATCCAGAATTTCTCTTTTTTTGCAAAACAGGTAACTTTGTTTTGGAATAGTAATTCACAGATGTTTGCATGGTTCACTGTGAAAAACTGATCTTAAATTAAAATTTGAAATGAAATTAAAAAAAATGTTTACTGTTCATTTAATTAGTCAAGTTCTAGATGGCAGTAGTCCAAGACAAATGTCTGTAGATTGTCTACATATTTACCTCAGGTTTTACATTCTTTGATCGCAGCTTAGAGAAGTATTTTATTGTAATTAAAATCAAAGGAAATATAGAGGTGGGAGGCAGCTGAGTGGTGTTCCAGCCCTGAGCTCCAGGTAATATCAACTGCCCACAGATGATCCTCTAACCTGGACATCTTGAGGCTGTAGCTGGCATCTTTCCTGATGAAATTTAGTACTCTGAATTCATGTTCTGAAGAACAGGCTCTGTCCTTCTCATTTGCATTTATATTTCACATATTTGAAGGCAATTGCCACATTTCAACTAGTCTTCCTTTTCTCTGGACAATCAACCTCTTTTTGCTTTATTTGTGTGACCAGTTGCTCTTATGGGAATTCCTTAGAGCTCTAAACCAGCTTGTCCCACCATTCCTCCAAGACAGAAGCAATTTAATAACAATGATATTCTATCTACCACTGGCCAAATCTCTCACAAAAGTGTCAAATCAGTCCCTTCTTAGGGCATATTGGCTGGGAGTCATTGATTCTTCCTTGCATAGAAAAACCAAGACCTACCTGGTCTGGTTTCTACTAGTTTAGTGCCCACTTCATCATTGATTCATCTTGAAAATGTTTCTTTGGACAAAGCCTAGTAAGGGTTTTGACACTCTACTGTGTAAATCAACATAAATAACATTTGTGGCTTCTCTCCACCCACAATGCCTGTTATTGTCATAAAGAGAACTGGAGTCGTTTCATGTGATTTGTTCTCAACAATTCCATGTTGCCTGTAATTTATTGTCTACTTATTTTGGAGACAGTTGTTTATTTGTCCTTGTCCTTGTTTTTTTTTAGTAACTGGAATGAAGCTTACTGGGTTATCTTTTCTCCTTTTTCTGTTTTCCTCATTGCTAAACTGCTGCTTTTCTGCTTTTTCCAGTTTTTGCGAACTCCTGTCCATCGAGCACTTTCATCATGTGAGAGCTGTTAGCAGTTCTGCAGCTGAAACATCTCTGTACCTAATGTGAATTTCACCATAGCCATGCATTTGAAAATCACATATATTTGCGCCTTATCCCCCAAATCCCTAATTCCAGGAATTGCTTGGACCCTGAGAGTAGTGACATGGTGGTGTCAGCTATGGTTTGGCCTCCACATGTAGGATCATTGCCTTGGCAACTTGTATAGCCCTTCATTCTTTTGCTTTAGTAGGTCCACTATTATTAGGTCTTTCATAAACCCCACAACATCCTTCTTTCTAAATTGGAGAGATATTGGAGAGAAATTGGAGAGATTTAATGGGTGGACTGTTTAGCGGATGAGGAATTGGTTGGGTGGTTGCATCCAGAGGGCAGTGGTCAACAGCTCAATGTCCAGATGGAGATTCATGACAAGTAGTGTCCCTCAGGGTCCTTTATTGGTTGAAAATCAGAATCAAGTTGCACCAGCAAAGGTGTAAGATCACCTCCTACTTGAGGTGTATCTTTGGCAAAGATCTTGGGCCTTCAATGGAAAGCATCTGAGGGATGTCATGCATAGTTAACCCCACTAGAGCAGTGCTCTCCCAGCTCTTGTTCTCAGAGAAGCATTGCAAGGTTTCTCAGAGCCATGAGCTGGTGATAGATTTTTTTTTGTATAAACATTATTTTTCTATGTCATTCCTGCAAGGCCTCTGAAGCATTTTCTAGCTGCAGTGAGTGAAAAGGGGGATGCTGAGAGCATGAAAGATAAGGAAACTTAACAAGTGCAGGGAAAGGAAACTGTACTTCCTCCAAACCATTCTCAGCACTGTTTCTAAGCTGTTTACTTCCGATTTTGATACCTAGAGCAACAAGATACAAGGTTTCCAAGCAGGCTTCGACTGGCCTTGGGCACTGTTTAGCCTTGCTTCCTTCCAGGAAGCAATTGTGATAAGGTCTGGGACTTTGTTCTGGGAGGTTTTTCCATCCATAATGTTGGGAACACAGCACTCTATTCTTCTGCTGGTTTATGAAGAAGTTTTGAGTCACCTTAGTGATTTTAAGAGGGTTTTGTGTGCTAAACACTGATATTTTGATAAATGCAGTATGCATTCTATCTGACAGTCTCCGTATTTTCTGCTAAAAGCATCATCTTACCATTCCTGGCAATGCACAGACAAGTCCTAGCACTCAAATATACATTTCCTGGGGTCCAACTCATGCAGGGGTTCCAGCTGACCTCAAGACTCCTGAGCCCTTTAGTAGGAAATGTGCTTTATTCTCTGCTTATTACTGCTTCTGTCCCTCCGTGGAAGTGGTCTTTGCCTGTGACCTTAAGAGTGGCTTCTTAAGCTACAAAACCCTTCCCAGTCCCAAAGCCAAAAGATGAAGGAAATCTTGGATGCAGGCAGGAAAAAGTAATTGGGAATTCTTCTCTTCAGTGGGCTGTCTATCCAGCTACATCTAAAGGCCCTAAGAAAACCAATTCCCAATAAGTGGTAAAACAAAAGGCAGGAATGAACACAAATACACAGGACATACCCTTCATAATGTCCTCCTTTGGTGCTTTAGCCAAGATGTAGAATAACCAATATTTAGGGTTAAGATGATAACTTTATTTACCATGTTCCATTCTTGGCAATTCTACCAGCAAGATTGCCAAACAACCTTAGTTAGATATGGACATACTGCATCCACTAATACTTGATCCTCTCTCCTCCTTACTGACACTAGTATTGCTGAGCAGGAAAAGCAGAAGAGAAAAAAAAATCTTTGATAAAAGACGAAGTTTCTCCCAAGATTTTGACAAAGGCTTTAGGTATCTGTGATGTTTGAAGAAGCCTTTTGCACCCTCCTTACTGTCTTTGACCGTAGAGTCAAAATATATTTCTGGATTTATATCCAGTCAGTGTGCTAGTTGTGCAGCCTTTGTTTTGGGGCTTCTGTGTTTTGTAGCTCTCACACACCAGCTGATGATAGTATTTTGATATTTCCTTTGCATTTGTCTGTGTTTCACTGAAAAGTAAATGCCTTTTTACAGTTCTGTTGCTGATGTCAAACTGGTGCCTTTTGTGAGTACAGTCATTCTCTTCCATTCCTCAGTGGTCTTTGAAAAGGATTACTTGGGACCAGATTTGGTTACTCCTTCCGACTGTATAACATCTGTACAACACCTTAAACAGCAGGTGTTGTTGCCGTTCCTTAGCTTCCTTTCTTCAGATCCTTGTGTACTATCCCTGCAGACCGCACTGGGTGTACTCATTTCTGTGGAAAGGTGCCCAGCCTTTGAATTTTCTTTTTGACTCCGACCATAATGCTGAAATATTACTGAGTTGCTGGAATTTTACAGTCTGTTTTTGTTTCTCTGCAAGAATTAGAAATCTTCACACCATCTTAATGTAAGGAAAACACATTTTGGAGGAAATATGCTTGCAGGCTTGCTCTGTAGTTGATGGGTTGCCAGCATCTTTTTGGCTCCATTTGGAATGTGTGAGAAATGGTGTGACTTTCTCTTTGAATGGCTAGAAAGTGTAATGGTCTCCTGGGGTTTAGTAAATGAATAGGAAAACGTCAGGGTAATTTTCATGAATATTATAGATTACACGTGGGAAGTAGTCTAAAAGTGTACAAATAACTTTAAGGGGGGCCTTTATTTGTTCCTTTCTTTGCCAGCTGCACTGCAGAAATTAATGTTGTAGGTAGACTTAGGGCTTTGATTTATTTACTCTGAGGGAGAAAAAAGAAGAAAATGTATGTGTATATGCATACATTTGTCATGCATTTCAGCAGAGTCGCTGTCAAAATACTGCTTCAAGACAAACCTCTAGACATTTTCTTAGAGAACATGGAAGGCAGTATTTAAGGGAGAGTGTAAACTGAACGGGCACTCAGCTGGTTAAAAATGCAGGTTTACATAAATCATTTATACTCACTTTCCACCCTAGACTTGCAGCCACAGGTGTGACAGCAGGATGTCCAAGAAGGGCACAGTATATGTGATGGCAAAGGTGGGATCTTAATGAGCAAGATTTTGGTAGGTGGCTGAAGAAGCAGCTGCAAAATACCTGATCTATCAAACACAGTTTGAGCTGTCAGCACTGACAGCCCCCGGCAGGGCAGCAGTGGAAAGCAGGATGGGGTTGCCTTCAAGAAGATGTTCTAATATTTAAAACTGTATATATTAAAAAAAAAAATTTAAAAAAGACTGTTGGCAAGTAGAAAGCTCATATTAAATTTGTTTCCTGACGTCTTTCTCTTCTGATAAGTATATCAAGAAAGCAGAGGCTTTAAGATTGTGACCTACTGTCAGAATTAGGAATACAAAGGCTGTATCATATCTTTTCTTTTCAGGTGAGAATCTGCTAATTAGTCCTATAGCTTATTAGCCAAGTACAGTGTTGGTACCACTGCTTCTCTCATTTCATGTGCTGCAAAGCCAATGAGTGTAATTCCAGAATGTAAAACCTTGTCTTAACTTGCTTGGTAGAGGACAAAACTGATGTCAATAGAAATGAAAAACATGCCTGTTGGGGTAATATTTTTACATGCATTTTAATTTGTAATCATGTCCATCCAAATCCCTGGATATGTTTCTAATTTAAAACATTTTATAAACAGTATGCTCCCAACAAACCAAACTATTATTCCTGCCGCCTCCTACTGACAAATGGCCACCCAGCTATTGAAAAAATCAGAGAAACAGCACATTAAGCAAGCACATTTTGCATTATTTTATTTTAAATCTGCCAGACCAGGCTCTGATGGAGCACAAAGGCATTGCTTTTGAGCCAAGAGTAATGATGGGGAAAGACAGGCCCTTTAACTTAGCCAGGTTCAAGTCTAAGCAGAATTGTAAATTGTAATCAACTTCTTTACTACACAGAAAGACAACTGGTTTGTCTCTGTAGTAAATTGTGCAGAGGCACTAATCACAATAATTGCAACAAAATCTGTCAGATACTATTGCAAAGGAAATATGCAATAGTATTTTCCTAATGTGTGTAATGTATCAAAGGTTTCCGTAGTGAATTGAAGGGTGGTTTATAACATTGTCCCAAGTGCTTCTGTTCTGACTTTTCTCTCCTTTTTTGGTAGACTTTGACCACTTCAGGATGCATGAGAAATAAAATGATTCAACTATTTTGCAGGCCTCATTTAGAACATGTGTGTGCTCAGTTCTTCCTTCGTCTTATTCAGACTAAACATTTTATAACAAGCCACATAAAATTCCTACTCGGGAATTTCAGCAAGGGAAGCTGGTTTACGATGTCCTGCTTACACCTTATAAAGACATAAGTTAAATCTTGTAAGTCTTGATCCACTGTACCTCATTTATTTATTTTGTCTAAAGCAAGTGCCTGAATTTTTTTTTTTTTGTTGTTTCTTAGATTTATAGAAACAAGCACTTCAATTAATTTCTCTGTAAAAAGAGTTTACAATCCTTGCATCATTTTACATCTTCATAATTGGCTAAGACCATCTGAAAATTCAAAGCAGCTGAGGGAACAGATTTGCAGCCAGAAGAACTAGAGAGATGGGACTGTGGTTGCCTTCTGAGGCATGTTGAATAACCACAATAATTAACTGAGTATTTCTCGAGTTATTTTTTTTTTAAGCCTACAAGCACTGGGGGGAATAACAATCACCTGGAACACATGAGCATTGAAATTAAACCATGGACGTCAGAATGGGAGATGGGTTGTCTTCGTCTTTCCTTTCTCACTGCCAGAGGACAGACTGTACGTTTTGCCCAGAGGTCTCGGGGAGGACCTCCCTTCCTACTGAGTCCTCCGCAGAGTCTCCTGCGTGATGAGGTTTGGCTCCATGCCCCTCCTGCTGGAAACCTGACCCCAGAACTAGAAAATCCCAAGGCATTGTCAGCCAGTGCCCTCTGCATCACCCAAGCTGCACCCTGCAAGCCCTTTCCTGCCATCGGGGTGATGTTTGTTGGGTGCTCAATGGGACTGGTCCATGTAAATCTCTGCTCTGTGGTGTGCGGTGAATGGTCAGCCCACTCCACAGTGGGAGCAGAGCTGTGAGGTCTAATGTACCAAGTAAGCTGTATGGGGTCTGGACCTTCTCCTGTGTAGTTACTCGGAGTAGGCAGTGTGGGATAAGCTGGTGATTCCTGGCGTGGCTGCTTGTGATTCCTGCATGAATCTGCCATGTGCTGTGGGGTAAATTTGGGGGAGGAGAGGAGGCAGTATAGCACATGTGTGCCCCATGGGCAGAAAGAAAGTGGCCAAGAGAGAGACGCGTGGTGGAGATTGGGCAGGTCCATATGGGGAAGACTCCCCAAATACAGTTTCCAAAAGAATATAAATATGTATGTATTTTTATATAGTCTAATAAATAACATGTATTGAGTTTTAAAACTTTATATAGGGGCTGGTTAAGTACTCCCCTTCTGAAACTGGTTTGGAGCTCAGTGTTTCCCATGCCTGGCTTTTTCCTGGGAATCTATTTCTTCTCTCTGTGTTGCTGCCCTATTCACTCCTCTACCAGAACTGGGGGCATCCTGGGAGAGAGAATGTAGAAAATTTACTGCATACTCTGCCTCTGCAAAACCTTCTAGGTCCAGCAGTGAAGAAGAGGTCTTCCCCCATCACTCCATCCCACATATCCTCCTAGCTGCAAAGTGTAGGACAGACTGAATTAAGAAGGCAGGAATTAAACTGTGAAGACACTAAACTCTCTCTGGAAGAAAGAAGTCATCAGTATTGAACTCTGTAAGAGACAGTGCACATATGTGCAAAGTTGTATATACCAATTCACTGACCAAATCAAACAACAGACCTCAAGTTGCCTGATTTAGAGAATATTTTTTCAGCTATGAATGTCAATATCAGCTTTCATTTTTATCAAGTGGATGACAAATATTGAAGATATTGACTGTGATATTCTCTGTGCTTGTACTGGACCTGTTAAAGCTTCTTCATTAACGGTTTATGAAGATTTACTGTAAGTTAAAGACAAAGCATGGATAATAATTCGGTCTGCATGAATGAAAGTTTTCAGAAAACTTTCAAAAAGGGAGTCATGCAGGTTGCCAAATCAAGACTGCTGCCTTCAGACATCATCTTCAGAAGATTGACTTCTACACCAGACATTTTCCCATTACCATAATGCATCAAAACCCCACTATAACAAAATGAAAACCCAGCAGGAAAAACCCAAAAGATACAATTCCACTGTGACTTTGGAAGAGAACAGAAGCAATCTGGACCATCCAGGGGAACTGCTCTGAAGAGCTTGCTCATTTTTTCCACAGCAGAGCAGAAGTGCATGAGCCTATGGTAGGGAATTAAAGGAATGTTCAGTAATAACTGGGACTCTGTATAAATAATGAAGGGGTGTAAAGAATGTATATGACTGGAATGCACAATCATAGGAGATTTAAAAAAAAAAACACCTGAAAAGAAAATAAAAGCCAACACAAATTCTACAGGGAGTACATTCTTGGCACTATCCTCTAGAGGGGAAGTTAGGAAATGAAAACCATTACGTGATGAGGAGGGTAGGAAGGTAAAGGGGAATGTAGGTATTGAAAATAAAAACAAAAACTTTTAGGGTTATGAGGTAAGAAATGTACACAAGAGCTACAGGAAGAAGGAAACATTCAGAGTCAAATGATTGTGGTTTCTCTTTCGTCTGGAGAATTATACAGCATTCTCCTGACTCCAAGTGGGCATTGCATCAAAAATGTTAATAGGAGAAACCATGTTTTCAGCTTGTGCTTTATAGGTAGTTAACCACTTTCTCATTGGGACGATAGCGGCAAGGACAGATTCACTGATGGTTTAAAACAATCTGGAATTCGTAATTTTATTCTAGAACTGGGTTGGAAATAATCTCCTATAAAGGCATGGGGAACACGTATTTGGCCTTTGCAAAGAGGAGAAGGGGAAGTATGCTAAGAGCCCTCCTCTCCCTGTGTGTATCACACCAGGCCAGGACGGACCCAGCTCACCCTCTTCCTTTCATGTGTCAACCTGTGTGAGCGGGCGCTGGAGAGGCTCATAGTTTGCAGTAAAAACTGTGTGCAGCATCCCAGCAACTGCCCACAGGGGATTCAGAAAGGCCAAAGCTCTTTGGCATTGAGCCTGCGTGCCTGAGGCACACCTTAAATATCTCTTTTCTTAGAAAAATTTCTTGCATGAGATTCAGCTCTCCCCTGGAGCGGGATCCCCAGATTTTCACAGGCACAGTGTGGACAGTGATGGAGCAGGGCTGTGTGCTGCCCTGGCATCCAGTAGAGATGCCACTGCATGTTTGTAGGTTAAATCTTTATAACCTGTTGCTTTATCTTCTGGGCCAGGCTGTAGGAATCATTTTGCATCATTTGAACCCACATAGTTATGTAATCGGTATAAACCCCAGTATGTACATCACTTTTATGGACCAGCAGTGTTTCAGCAAAATACTCTCTTTGCCACAAATATTGCCAGATTACAAAGGTGTTTAGGAGCTGTGGGTTGTAGATCAACACCAGCCGGGATTTCAACAGTGCTGGTGTTTGCCAGGTGCTGAAAACCCATCTGGCTTCAGTTCCGAATTACCTTTGTTATATAGACCACAGGGACTTTAAAGATCGATACACACAGTAGGAAAGAGTTTCCTGACTGTATATGCTGCAGTTCAAAACATAACAGTTCCTGGGCAGAAACTGCAGCTTCAAAGAGTCCAGAAAGGTATAACGCACATATTGAGGAGGAGTTTGCACAGGGTATAGATATTGTTCTATAGATTCTGTGACTTGCTAATTACTTGATTTTTTTTTTTTTTCTGTAAGAAATACAAAAGCCAAACTAGAACCTGAAAAGAGGAACAGCTGTAAGGTACAGAAAAGAATTACAAAAACAGACTGAGATTCACTGTTTTGTTTTGGTGGCAGAGAAAGCCCCGTGAAGGAAATGGTCTAAACAAGCTGCCAGATTACAACTGGAGAAGTTTTAAGGTGATTTTCTATTGTCAGATAAATTCTGGGACCTAAATTGTTTTTACCACAACCAGATTCTAGACCTATTGTTCAAAACAAATAGGCCCTTCTTCCCGCACACCATTCATGGAAAGCTTAGTGAGAATCGATTCTGGCATCAAATGTGCCTGCAATGCAAATGAGGCACAAGGCTCTGCACTGGGAGAGGCTGTATCACCAGCATCGCCAGATGCTGCCTTTTTGCTTCTGCTCTTTCACAGTAGATAATGTGCCACCTCATGTCTTAGCAGAGAGACTTCCTTTGGTTTATTTCCCTTTTGTGTATAGTTTGCTGTTATCTTAGATTACCTCAATGAGTGAAAAAGTGAGGTTTTCTTTCAAGGTCTGTGTTGGAAAGTTGTCTTTAGGAAGTACTATAGGCCTTGGTGTCCTGCCAGTTCAGCACACTAAAGTGACTGCTTGCTCTTCAATGGGAAATCCTAGCTTTTATTCCCAGGGGGTTGCTTTAACACTTAAACTTTAAACTTGCTTTAACACTTTATTATTTTTTTTAAATAAATCTGAGAGTCTGAATTATATCGTTGTGGTTAGGAAAAAGACATTTTACTAGGGAAGCAACTTGTTATGACCTTAGGTAAAATGCCAACTGCAATAAACTACTTTCAAGTGTCATTTATATATTAAGCAAGAATTAAAGAGACACTAAAAAATATCTGGCTGTGTTTGCCAAAATCTATATAGCTTTTTATTCTCAGAGATAACGAGGTAAAATGTAACTTGTCTCTTTCAGACTAATGGCCTGATATTTGTGGTCAATATACACTAGTGGGAGTTTTTTCAAGCAAGCAGGATAAGTTCGAGCTCTAAAACCAGACCTTATTATACTCCAGAGGTTTTTCTAGTTTCTTTCTGATGCAGAAGCTGGATCATGATGAGAAAGCTTCACAAAGCTTTCCTCCATTTTTCCCAAGGACTTCACAAGGTGTTCTCATTTCCAAGGAGGGTGGGTGGGAGGGAAATGAATGAAATCCAAGGGAAGTCTGAGGATCCCAGAAATGTGTTCACAGAGAACACATATTGTTTCCCCATCAGCCCCATGAAGGCCATAGAAGAAAATCAAGATTAAGGATTGTTTGCTCCCTTTCTCTCGCAAAACGTCTTCTGTTTAAATGGTGGTTGTGGGCCAGTCACTGCTACAGGGATTCTCTGCTGTTGCACTGCAGCAGCAAATGCTGAAGATTCTTATTCCCCATTCTCTGGAGACTGAGAGTGAGTCTTGTTGCCTTAAATCAAGAAGTTTCGGGAAACTCTCAGATGCATTATAAAAATATTAAAAATCTCTGAAACGTCTCTTTTAAACCCTTCTTTACTTTATGCCACTCTGAAGTCTTTTACAAAACGCTGGTTTCATTGCACGGCCCTGCTGTCTTTACTTGAATGACACAAGTGCTGAGTAAGACAGAAGTTGCCCCTTCAAGCTTTCTGGTCTGAGGGTAAAGTAGAAGTAATACAATTCCAAATCAGTGAAATTTCTTTTTTCAAAGACTTCTACTACTTATTATATATTAAATGGGCTAAACAAAGAGGAGGCTAAGAAACCTGCATGCTAACAGCACTATCAGCAGTCTAACTAAAACAGACGTCAATCTATATTTATCTCTCCAGAATAAAAAAAAATTTGTTGCCCTTCTGTTGGCTAATGCTGTTTTATGAAAGATGGTGACACTTTTGAGTGATAGGTAAACAAGCAGAGATGGAGGAACTGCTTTTATATTTTTTGGATCTCAACTTTTCTACCTGTTGGCTCAGCAAGAAGAATGAAAATAAATAACAGTTCAAGTCCAGAAATACCAAAAAGAGGGAAGAGGAAGGAAATGCTGTTGTTTAATTATGTGTTTGTCCTTTTTCTCTAACACTCTTTACCCACAGGCAGGAAGTTAGTTTTAGTTTGGAACCAAGAAATCCTCAGACTTAGTTCGAGGGCATGGCTATATAATGAGACATCTCTTCCTCCACACGCTCCCAGCTCTGGAGTTCACTTCTCCCTTTGGCTTTTCCAGCCATTTATAAGGTTTTTCTCTGATTCCCCCTGGCAGTTATTCATCCAAAACCCAGCCTGAATTCAAGGTCTGTTCTATGTTTTGACAATGGCAGTTTTTACATAGAGGACACTTATCTTTTAAGGAATTTTATAATTAGAAATCACTTGAGCTGAGAAAGCAGGCTTGGAAGGGGTTCTGACTCTAATTAACTGAAATCAGTTTCTTTCCTCTTTCACATATAAGGCAATTTTCATTCACCTATCCTCACACTGACAGAGCACAAATTATTCATGCCAGAACACAGGATTTTTCCCCATTTGTCCTCAAGGACTTAACAAAATAGTCAAAGCTCAAGGAGGCTGGCACACAGGCACTGCCAGGGCTCGTTACAGAGCCAGGTCAACTTGTTTGCAAAGCTGTGGGAAGAACAGGGCCTCATTCCTGGAAGAAGCTAAACAAATTGTTTAGCTCTATACTTATAGACCTCTATACTTCTGACTTAAAACTGTGTTAGCCTCAGTTGTATTTTCAATTCTCAGTCTATGTACAAAAACCATAGAAAAAGTAGGTCATATTGCATCAAATGGTAGCTACTGAGTGCATATACTTCATTATTAAAACAAAAAAAAAGGTGAGGGGGAATGAAGAAAAAAGAGCCAAAGCACAGAGGCAGGAAGAAAACTGTTTTTTGCAACAAATGCTAGTGAAAGTAGTAGCAAATATGTCAGGTGAGGCAAGCAGGATGTTTTTGAAAATGTTACACACGTGTATTAACAAAGAAGTACTGAAATTAGGAAGAACAAGCTTAAGAGGAAAAATGTAGATCGTTTGAACATCCTTTATAACTTTAATTTCTCCTGGTCCCATAGATAGAAGACTTGGGTTACCTTTATACTTCTAAATAAAACAGGATGCCTGTGCTCTGGCCCCGAGATCATTACAGACTCACTTCATTTGTCTATCACTTGGCTCTGATTAGCTCTGGGTCACACACAGGCTCCTTCCAGCCTTGAACATAATTATTATTTTCTCTGTTTCTCCCCTTCATCTCCAAGTGCGTAAAGTAGAGGAAGGACTATGTTAAGGGCCCCTAGTGGGGTAATCTCATTGCGGGAGACCACAGATATGCATTGCATGTAGGGTGCACGGGCATCCAGGGTGCCTGAAGGTGCTGAGTCCTGGAGAAGAGCATTGGGGGACTTTGTTGAGGAGAGAGAGAGACACACAGAAGATGCAATTTTACCTATAGTCTTCTCTGAAAGGTGGCTGCTGGCCTGGGCTGAGGTGCGTTGTAGTGCGACAGCCTGGGTGATCAGCAGTCCAGCAGGCAAGCAAACTCCTTTTTTATGTAGTGATACAGATACAGTGTAAGTGGTTTTTTAATTGCAAAATAACCCCACTATTGACCACCTTACTCTATGTCAAAAAATCCCTCAGTGAATTACAACATGTCTTTTTTGGCAGTCAGTCATGACAATTCAGCACGAGGACTAAGTATAGATGGTTCTTGCAGTTGCATTCATATTTGTCAGCAGAAAAAACCTGGCAGATTAAGGGAGTAGTCCTGTCTCATCTACCCCACTGTCTTCATCTGAACCCTGTCCCAGATGGCCTGAAATGTTAAGGAGGAATTTTCCTACTGACTCCAATAAGGCTGGGACAAGCCCCTTGTGCTCCTGGGCCTCTTCTGCATATGAAATGCATTTCTTGTTCAACAGCTGGGTGTTTTGTTAGTCTCTGATCAGTAAAACCACAGCAGAAATTCAGGTTTTGTTACCAGAATAGATCTTGGTAAGCATGAACACAGTCAGTCAGTGGTCAGTCCTCGTCAGCAAGATGCTCTTTCCATACACTGCTTCTCCAGGTGAGAACTACGACTCTGCTTGCCATCAAGCAGAGTCTGTGAGCGTCCACGTCACGTGCAATTTTCACACCTTACTGTGTGAGTGAAGAAAGTAGTATTTTTGGCTGATGCAAATACAGTTTAACTCCTTCTATCATAATTTAGGAAGGTGTTTCTTTACATGCAGAGAGTTTGCTGAGCAGTATGAGAATGCTATAAGTGAATGTTGATGCATTTCAGTGTTTGCATCCTCTTGTTACCTTTGGCATGAAAATTATTCCAAGAGCTGGAATGGAGGCAAGGAGAGGAAGTGCTTTCTTTCGCACGATTGCTATTCCCTGATCACAGTGTTCTCTGATAAGGAGGGATGTTTCAGAGATGGTATCAGATCACCACTGTTGGTAGGACCTTCATGATGCCAAAACAAACAAGGCTGGAAAATTGCTAAAATCAACAGGATCTTGCCTTAATATTGCAGGCAAATGCTTGTCAAAAGTCCAAGTCTGATAAGACTGGAAGCGAAATGCTGAGTTTATCCACACAGCAAATGAAGAAGTGAAGGCCAGGCGTATTTCAGTCCTGAGGGGCTCTGTAAGGTAAAGCCTGACAGCACTCATAGCTGCCACTTGTTTTTTGTAGACCACTGAGATTGGGACAATGATTACAGGATGAAGGCCAAGAAATCTTTGGTGCAGTCACGGCCAAGTTGCCAGGCTATCAAAAGTGAAAAATGGATGCTCCTCCCTGGCTCTGGGGTGAAAGTCATCAGGAGCAGATTCTATGGTACCATTACAGGTCAGCATGCCTTTTCATTGAACATAAAACCCCCTTTTCAGTTGGAAGCTGAAAACTTAAAAAAACGAAACATTAAATGATGAAATCTCTATTCCCACCTCCTTGCCCTCTTCCAAATCACTTCCATAACCCAGATCACTCCCCTGTTCATATCACTCCCAACACTGAGTCACTGCAAGAAAGATTTAGATTTGGGTTTTGCCTACTGATGCAAAACATTTTACTATAAGTAATTTGTGCTGGTTGATAAGGTTTATTCCTATTTTCAGAAAGAGTATAGCAGATTTGTTGCCTGAGAAAACAAAAGTAAGTTTTGCAAAATTTGACTGAAGTACCACAAAGCACTTTAGAGTTAGATTTTCCACAGTCAGACTAAAAAAAAAGGACTGACAAAATGTATATTGTAATAGATGGTTACTGGTAGTCACTGCTCAGAAGTAAGTAAAGCCACCCTGACTGAGTAGCAGAGTTTGTGTGTTCCCACTCCCTATTATTAGTCCAAAGAGGAACCGTCAGTGTAAAGTGAAACTTTATTTAAAGGTTGTTGGGTTGTAACTGCCAGGAAGTGAGAGACAAAGGCGTTACAGACAGGGTCTTCGTGTGATGGGGAGGGCAGAAGGGCTGTGTGTCAGCCACCTGCAGCCCTGTGACATGCTGTGGGATCTCAGTGATAACAGCAGGAATCGTATCTCCTTTGCTTCCTCTTAAATTCAACAAGGACATTTCTGAACTATAGGATTTAACTATGGCCACTTTTGACAGGAACTGAACGTCAGCATCATTAAGACCTTCTGTCAGCAGGCCTGGGGACCTGTAAATACAGCAGGAGAGGCAGAGAAGGCAAAAACACCTCAGCATGATGCTGGGTCCTGGGAACTGCTGTCACCTGTTCCATAAAACCAGGGAAGGCAAAAGCAGGCAGCCAGTTGGTTGCTTTACCTGCCTGAGAGTCCAGGCTGGGCTGTAGGCACCACAGACCAGGTGAGGTCTTTGCCATCTGCTGCTGTTTGCAGTTCCAGGTGGTGCAGGACATCTGAGAGATTAATTTGACTTGACAAGTTAGTCCATTGGCTGTAGTTTTTAGCATTTAAAATCTCATATTATAATTATAGAAAGGGAAGAATCATAGAATCATAAAATCATAGAATGTTTTGGATTGGAAGGGACCTTAGAGATCATCGAGTTCCACCCCCCCTGCCATGGGCAGGGACACCTCCCACTACAGCAGGTTGCTCAAAGTCCCATCCAGCCTGGCCTTGAACACTTCCAGGGATGGGGCATCCACAGCTTCCCTGGGCAACCTGTTGCAGTGCCTCACCACCCTCACAGTGAAGAATTTCTTTCTAGTACCTAAACTATATCTCCCCTCTTTCAATTTAAAACCATTGCCCCTTGTTCTTTCACTACACTTCCTGACAAAGAGTTCCTCTCCGGCTCTCCTATAGGCTCCCTTCAGATATTGAAAGGCCATTCTAAGGTCTCCCCGGAGCCTTCTCTTCTCCAGGCTGAACAACCCCAGCTCTCTCAGTCTGTCCTCACTGGGGAGGTGCTCCAGCCCTCTGATCATCTTCATGGTCCTCCACTGGACCCGTTGCAACAGATCCATGTCCTTCCTGTGTTGAGGACTCCAAAACTGGACACAGTACTCCAGGTGGGGTCTCATGAGCACAGAGAAGAGGGGCAGAATCACCTGCTGAGAACTGCTGGCCACACTTCTCTCGATGCAACCCAGGAGGCAGTTGGCTCTCTGGGCTGTCAGAGCACATTGCCGGCTCATGTTAAGCTTCTCATCCACCAACACTCCCAAGTCCTTCTCCTCAGGGCTGCTTTCTAGCCATTCTCTGCCCAACCTGTACTTGTGCCTGGGATTGCCACGTCCCAGGTGCAGGACCCTGCACTTGGCTTGGTTGAACTTCATGCAATTTGCACAAGCCCACCTCTCAAGCCTGTCCAGGTCCCTCTGGATGGCAAACCTTCCTTCCAGAGTGTCGACCGCACCACCAAGTTTGGCATCATCAGAAAACTTGCTGAGGGTGCGCTCTACCCCACTCTCCATGTGTCCGACAAAGATGTTGAAAAGCACTGGTCCCAGTACGGACCCCTGAGGAATGCCACTTGTTATTGGCCACCAATTGGACAATGAGCCATTGACCATTACCCTTTGAGTACGGCCCTCCAGCTAGCTCCTTACCCACCAAGTGGTCCATCCATTGAATCCATGACTTTCCAATTTTGACACCAGGATGTCATGCAGGTCAGTGTCAAACGCTTTGCACAAATCCAGGTAGATGACATCTGTTGCTCTGCCCTTGTCCACCAAGTGTGTGGCAATACCATAAAAAGCCACTAAATCTGTCAGGCAGACAAAGATGTAGTGAACTGTGCCTTGAGGACTTTTGGCATGCACCGATGGGAACAAGATGTTGTGTCATGACGAACTCGTGCTACAGGATGCTGACTAGAGGACTGCAATATCCCAAGAAGCAGGTCTCTGTGGGACTCCTTGGGTCTGGCTGGACACAAGTTTCCCATCACTTTTGAAACTTGTAAATTTCCCAAAGTTTGCACGATTTTAAAGATATTTTGTCTCAGTAAATCATCACGAACATGACCACTCTTACATTTCTCATACCCACAAAGTTCCTGTTCTGTCAGAACAGAAATACAGTTTGAATTTTCTCATTATTAGCAAGTCTTTTGCAGGAGCCAATGCAAAGGGTTAAGTGAGATCATACAAACCCACCAGCTAGATGGCAACCAGACTACCGAGTGAGGTTACTGTCTCACACATGCTGATATGATCTGATGATCCTAAAATTGCTATGCAATTGGTGAGGTTGGCAAGAAAATAGTATCTGCCTTGGAAAAAACAGCACATCTGTGCACAGCCATATGGCTTTCTGAGTGCTGTGGGTTGTCCATCTGCTGCTTGTTCCTTGTCTCAGATAGAGATACACAAAGACATTCAGATGCTGCCCTTTCATCCTGAGAAAGCTGATTGCATTCTGATGTCCTCTGATGCAGCCCTTCGGGGTCATGTCTTGCATAGCAAAATTTTTCATGGCTTCATTTTAACAAAAGTACATAAAACCAAAATGCATTGTCAGTCCATCATTAACCATCTCTGCTGTAGCTTGTATTTTTCATGGAGACCCCTCATGATATTTTGATAATACAGGAAGCAGAACTGGCAGCTGTGGTGCCATTCCTTCAGCCATTGTCTAGTTTGTAAATTCAAGCCATTGCCCTCTTACTTGGCATCAATGTAGCTCTCACAACAGGAGTACACAAGATGCCTCATTCTGAAGGATTATCTCATGACTCCATCAATGTCAGAGAGACGGCAAAAGAGGCACATGGGTAAATATTTATTTACCATTACAAATGGAAAAAGGTGTTTGTGTGAAAGGTGGCTGCAAACTAGGCCTTGAGCCTCTAGAAATGTTGGGGCTGCCTATCTTTAGATCTTGAAGAAAGTATTAATTTGCTTCTGGAAACACACGCTGAAAGGAATTTCTTTAGTTTGCAGAGGAGGTCAGTAGGTCAAGAAAAATGCCTGCTATTTTGGAGGAATGAAGAGCCATGCTAGCACTTCTAGTCACCTGAGGAATTGAGCACATAGATCTATTCTGGCTAAGTGTACGTCATATGGGGAGAGTCAGAATGGAAATGGCTCCCTCCATGCTCCAGTGCACTTATGTGACCGCCACTCACCTTAGTTACATCTATTCATAAAACCCCATATTTTTTTAGTTCCAGAATAAAAAGAGAGAAAGAAAAGGTGATGTAGTGATTAATTTTTTATTACAGTGGATGAATTTGTGGATTAAAGTGTTCTGTGAGCTCAAACACACTCCAAATATGAATTGCAGATTTCTTCACTTACCTGAAATACTGTTCTGGAGATGGAGGTCAAGAACAGTTTTATAAAATTCCCTATTTTAAATTATGTACTAAATTGATAAAAAAGATACTGAATTTGAAAAGCCTATATGGGTTCGATTTTTTGTGTTGTTTAACAACATTTCATTATTATGCACTTACTAGAAACCAGAATGTACGCTGTAAACAAAATAAGCTAATACGAAGAGTAAATGCATTATTTGCTCAGAAAGGAGACTGAATTGGACATTAACAAGATCATCTTGCTTTGAGGATGTGTTTCTACTCCCATGCAATTCAGTGGCAAAACTCCCATTCATTTCATCTTTGTCGGACCAACCCCAGAGACAAGAGAGCAGCAAAAGCCTTTTACAACACAATGGAAATATGATGCAGAGAAATATCAGGATGCTCAGCTGGTCTCTCAGTGAATGGAACAAAAACAACAAATGAAACCTTGATGTTTCAGAGGAAAAAAACACCTCTGTTTGGAAAAGGATGCATTCAGCAAAAGATAATCACACTTAACATGAGAAAGCTGTGGATTATGGAAGAAAAACTGTCTGCTGAGAGTTAGCAGGACACCAATATCCCGGAAACTGAACTTTGAAGATGAATGTGCAATGCTCTGAACTCTTCCTAAGTGATATGGTGGAGCGGGCAGGGGCTGAAAGCACTCATCTTTTAGGATGGAGTCCCCTGTGGCTTTGGGAACATGTCAATTAGTGCCTGGGAAAAAAAACGTAGGAAACTTGAGGAATGCAGTGAAATTTGTTTCTTTCATATCCTATAAGAGAAAGAATTTCTTTTTTTTTCATTTGTTTCTAAGGTCTGTTAAGGCTTGTTTGTTGTCAAAGATTTTCATTTGTTCCGTGTCTTAAACAACCCAAAACAAAGACCTCTTGTGTCCTTTTGGGAACCTGTTCCTCTAAATGCAAAATGGTTGTGAGAGTCCAGTTTCCAGCAGACTTCCTAAGTGGTTTAAAACAACCCCAAACATATGATCCTGGATAAGCTTTTTTCTACATGTTAGAAGGGGGGAAGGTGTTATTATTGCAGACAATTTAAAACCATAACAAAATGTGGGCTCTGGTTTAATTTGAGAACGGAAAGCAAATGGTATTGTAAAGCTTAATGTTTATACGGAAGAATGCTTTTCCTTTTCAGCCTTTTTCTTAATTCTGAAATTTGTAAGAGGAAGTTCAAAGAGGATATCCACATTAGTTCCTACTTGGTCATTTTCCATATGTGAGGTCAGTAGATTTCAGCGGATTAGTTTGGGTTCCTGAACAGCTGAAAAGTTTTGAAAATACCTTCCTGAGGTTTTGAAGTAGGATATTATAGTTTGCAAAGAAAAAGATCAGTTCGAGCAGGCTTCCTGTGGCGCCTGTTTACTCAGAAAGTGAGAGTAGAGTGGTCTGAAATGTGAGATGAGTGTAATCAAAATCAGTTACACATCTCTAAGGCATATCCATTATGGCAATGATTTAAACCTCATCAGGCTTTTTAATAACCAGTGTACATTTCAAAAGCCTCGAAACACTGCCTCTTTCTAGACAGATAATTATGGTTGAAACATTTTGGGAGTGTGTGTGCTGATTTGTTGTTTCAGAGCAATTTTCAGTATATTTAAGAAAAAGGCCCACTTTCATGGAGCCTGGTTTTGTAAAAATAAACAACAGGCAGTATTTTCTCTGACAAACAACAGCAATTATTCTAATGTGAGGTTGCTAAACAGTTATCTCACAAAGACTGAGGTTTGCATTTCTAGAATTAGAAATATTCACCATTAGGGTTCAAATACGCTTCTCCTGGTTTCAGTTTCAAAGTGAACTGAAGTGAGAGGTCCTGATTTAATATTTACATTGATTTATCTCAAAATCTGTAAGTAGACTGTCACAAAGATTTGGAATAAAAAAAAAAAACCACACAGAAGGTAGGTGCAGAGAAAGATGAGAGAATGGCAGTGAATCCAGTTTTGCCAGTAATTTCTTAAGGAAATTACAGAAATACGCTTCATATACATGAATTCAATGGAGATGTTAGCAAGGGAAGCTTTGAGTTAATGTATGAAAGAGCTAATTTCAAAATAATTAATCTGAAAGTTTTTGAAGATGCTGAGGCTAGCAGAACGTCTGTAGATGTGTTGTGTAAATCAGGTACTTCCCACTGTTGAAAATATTTTTGAACTGACCTGCAGAGGTAAAGGTGAGGTTTGAAAGGTGCAATTTGGGTTTGAAATAGCTTTGAGCACTGAGCAGTGTCTGGTTCTGCTCCAGGAAAAGCAGATGCTGAGTAGCCTCAGCTACGAGTAGCTGGTTAGGAGTACTATGTTTATTTCTTTGCTCTCTTTTAAGGCCTGCAAATCCCAATCTCCTTTGCAATTTTCCCCTGCACATTATTCTGTTTCTTCTGAGTAATTTTTTGACATCCAGTGTACTGGTATACAGTACTATATGCTGAATCTTTGTAGAAAAAAAAATGTACTTGTCCATTAATATTTTACGATCATATAATTTGTTTGTTAATATATAAACAAAGGAAAGGAAACTTAAAAATCCTTGTTGACCTTCCAGTTCAACCCAGCAACACCCCTGCGTATACCTAATTCGAAACCAAGGGCTTACTGTTAAACCTGTAATTGAGAAGTTTTCTGGATCAGGGTTTAGCTTTGGCAGCAGGAATAGTCTTTACCTCTGGCAAACCAACTTTCTTTATGACCAGCTGTGCAAATTTTCCACCTGAACAGAAGTCCCACCTGATGTTCACTGCCCTCACAGCACAACTCCTTTGAACCTCCACATAAGGTATGACTAGGGACAGGGTTAACCTTTTAAATATCATTAATATACTGGTTTATGCATGTCTATGAGCACTTACCAGACCATCATAAGGAATTTTATAAATAATTCAAAAACCGTACTCATCTCATTACAGAGATTACATTATGGGTGTTACGTGTGCACAGGCACTTCAGTCCCACATGAGCTCTAGGGTATTATGTGATAATAAATTGTAATTTATTAACTGCACAAATGGGCCACTTTAGAGAGTCCTTGAGTTATTTAAATTTCCTGCTAACAAGAGTTCAAATTTACAGTGTATAGAAAGCAAAGGGCAAAAATCCAGATGTACCTCATCCACAGGGAAAATTGCAGCTTATTCCTTGTCTTCATACAATAAAACATATCCCCCCCCACTTCTGCCTTCTCCTATGATCATGCAGTTCATTTAACTCTGAAGAGTTTATGCCTTTTGGAGAAGTCTTTTAGTATTATTAAGATCTCAGCCATTTTACACAGGAATTCAGATGTTACCCCTTTGGCAACAGATTGAACACTCCTTTCTTGTGCTGGTTTTATTTGCGTTGTTTCCAGTGACACTGCTAACATTAGGATCAACTCTGAAAATGAAACCAAGAGGTGACAGTGACTTTGTCTTTTTTCTTTTCTCTCTTTTTTTTTTTCCCCTGTTCCTAATGGCTGCTGCTGAAAAACTCTCAGCTCACAGAAGAATTTCCTTGTAAACAGCTCTGCCAGTGTGAAAAATATTGCAAAGGCAAGTGTAGAAGTCATGCGCAGCATTTACCTTCTGTTCTTATGTTAGAAGCTGCTCTCCTAGGCTCGACATGTATTCAGTAGAGTGAGAGGAGCTCCTTCAAGTAGTGATTAACAGCACCTACGCCAAGACCTTTGCAAAGTTCTCCTTGAGCTGTTGCTCCTCCTGAAGGAGGACCCTTCTTGTTTCCAGGAAAAATGGTGATGATTGTCCCGCTGCCCAAAATTCTGTCCACTTTCTTCCAGGAAAAGAAGAGTTGGGTGACCAAGCGATCAGGAGCATAGAACAGATCAAAGCCTGGAGCAACTCGGTGGTTCTGCTCCCACTGGCTCCAGTCAACTTTGGATCAGGCCACAAAATCAGCTCCCAGGTGAGCACAGGGTTTCGTCTTGGTGCAGGCAACATTTGAATTGGCTCCACTTGCTGAGGGATTAGGCAGTTGGTTTTCCAACATATGTATTTGGAAACCTGTATTTGAGGTTATGAGATGAATGCAGAATATCTAAATGTAAAAGATATAAATGTAATTTTCTTCTCTGTTCTCAGCTTCATTTGTACAAATGTCACATTATTGGCCCAGACAGCAGTTTGGCCAACCCTAACACAAAACTGTTTTTTTTTTTTTTTTTTTAAAGTGCACTCTATCTCCACCGTTTCCATTCACTTCCTGGAAGAGAACAGGTTTATTGTGTCATTACTGTCATCAGAGGAAATGGCACCAGGCTGCAAGATTTTATAAACTACTTTCATTGATTTGGCTCTGTCAGTCCAACAGCTGTCTCCCAGCCCTGCTCTCCTTACCAACGTCAATGCTCCCGTCACTCCAGACTTCAAAGAAAGATAAAGATATCTTTTTCCTAAATAAGCTTTTGGTTCCATGGTATGAGTGTGTGCATAGGACTCTGTCCAATTCAAATCAAGGCTTCACCTTTCATAAGCTCGGTTCATCTGTATAAACTCAGGTGTCACTGAGGGAGAATAAAAAGCACCCTATGGAATATGTCTGATGAGCAAAAGACATTTCCCAGAATAAAAGAGCTTTTAAAATATGTTTGTTATTTTCCCCCAAAATTCTTCAGAGATTCAGCAAAGAAAGGCAAGGTCAGCAGTAATACTCATAAAATTTGTAGCTCTCTGTGTTCCTACTAGTATATTGAAAATAATAAAGCTACCGGACTAAGTTATTCAGGTTAAATAACATTCCTGGATAGAGTAAGTTAAAAAGACTGATAGTTAAAGTTGTGCCACTCAGCTATGCCCTATTCCAAAATGTTGCTCTCTTTTCCTTGGAGCTTGGTTTGCAACACCAGTGATGTATGACCATTAGAAGAAGATCTGACATTTCTCTTTCCACACAGTTCTGTTGGATTCCAACAACAGGACATAATCTGAACACATTTTGAACCCTTTTCATGAAAAGAAAAGCTAGACAAATTGTGTGCAGTTCTATCTAATACCAGTGTAACCAGCCAGCTTCTCCTCTAGTTGCAATAAATGTTCCATGTCTTTATTTCTAAATTGAGAACAGTATCATTAAGTTAAAATATTTCCTCCTTATGATGCAAAGGTAGAATGTTTATGCGCAACTAAACCAGAATTCTCCTAAGAGGGGATCTGTGTGGTTTTCCCCCTGTCTCGAATTAAGTCACTGTAAGGTAGAGGTGTATTGTGATTATCTGTTATGTTGAAAGCAAATGCTCAATCTAAATCATTTTTTCCTACAGCTTTTTAAATGAAATCAGTTTGTGGGGAGTCCAAACCCAGAAAAAATATTGTTTAGGGAAAATAAGCACCTTTTGTACACTTTTTTCTTCATAAAACTCACTGCAAGTAACAAAATTTTGCCATCTGTCTGGATTTTCAAAGTGCATTTAAATATTTCTTGTCTGTACTTGAAAATCTAATGCTGTTTTAAAAATTTCTAAGACTTATAAATCTTGATTACTACTTTGGTTTCAAACATTACTGTTTTATAGTTTTTAAATTCTCTACACAACCACTGCTACGTACACGTGAATTATGTTTACATGATCTACTCCATGTACAGATCACTTTTGTCTGAAAATTCTGAAATTCTTCACACTGACAATTAAATACTACCTTCTATGTTATAAGTTTTACCTTTTCAAATATTTAACTACTGCATATGGTAATAATATAAACCATCAATCACTTATCACAAATATTCATGGAAAATCTGATCCTGTACTGAGCTTTATTTTGTCAGCAACTTTGGTAAACGTTAAATTTTGTTTTCTTAGCTGTAGCCAGGAAAATTAATGACCACTTTAGAAATTCATTTGGAAGATTTGCTCCATGATTTTTATTTTTTATTATTTTTGTCAAATTTCAGACACTGTAATTAGTTACCGAATAAACATTGCTATACTACTCATACAGACATTTACTAATTCATACAGGCTAGAAGAATACAATAAATCAATTTTAACTAAAAAGTTAGATTGACATCTCCCTGTACCTGAGGTTAGAACACAGTAATGTACAGATGATCTGCCAATTCTGATTTTAATAGTGATTGGGTTTGGTTCTTTGTGTTCTCGGGGGTAGATATGCACATGAACTAGGAGCAAATACTGGTGTTTGCTTTCTTACTGTTTAACATGTGTGTCCAGATAATGATTTTACAGCTCTTGGTTAGACCTTGGGAAGTCTTCTCCTTGCATGACATCCTTATGCAGAAAAGAAGGCTCTCACAGCCAGTGGAACATTGGCGTGTATAAAAACTTTTGGTGACTTGCCTAAGGAGAATATAAGGACTCGTTCCAGCCTGATAAATGCAGCAGTTTCAGTTTAACTGATCATCCTTTGGCTGACTTTTAGGCAAATGTGATTGATGCTACTTCTTTTCTTTCCTAAGGATGTTGAATTCTTCACTGAAAAGCTTGAAAAGGATATTTTGGTCTTTAAGGCAATGGTAGCTTGCAGAGCCCATAGCCCAGCACCTTGACTTCTTGAAATCTGTTAAGGGCAGCAGTGCTTTACTACAAATAAGGGTGTCTTGTTTTCTCTGTTCAAAAGTCGCAGGGAGAATGATACACCAAATCATGAAGAATGAATATGACTAGCTGCTAGTTACAGATCTATCTGCTGGAATGCAACAGCTGAGAGGTGAGTGAGAGATGTTTGCTCTAGCTTCAAAGAGAACCATGTGGATGAATTATATCATGCTTTAAAGGGACTGTTTGGTCAAGGGCATGAGTGCACCCCAGCCATATTTGCTGGAGTAATTACTTTTTTCACTGCTCCGAGCTGTTCCTTCCCCCTCTTGCTGCAAACAGTTGTTGCCTTCCCTTCTTTCTGCTGGTGGCAACTCTGTAATGTTTCATTAAAAATGGGTGAGTTTAGCAGAAGACCTGCCTTTTAGAGTACTTCAGTCTAACTTTGATTTTCTGCCTCTAATCTCTCCAGCTGGAGAGGGCTATCAGATCTCTCAGTGAACATTCCCATCTCAGTGGTGGAGTTTTGTCAGAATGTGTCTTCACACTAATTTCTGTAAAGATCTGGTCTGTAGTTCCAAGCTTTTGTTTGACCAAAACTGGTAATTTTTACCGAATGGTTGACACCTCCTATTTAGTTTTGGCTGGAGATAGAAAGCTAATGAAATTTGGCAGCTTTGTAATAGAAGTGTTACAATTGGAAAAATTAGGCAGCTCTTTATTAAAATGGATTTAGAATCTTAGATGTGTTATATTTTTTGTTATTTGTAGACCTAATGGGTTGACCAGTTATCTCTGTCCTTGGAGAATCCAAAACATACAGAGCTTTTAAAGAGCTGTCGTGGTTCTCCCTACAGGTAGTTGCATTTCAGGGGATAAATTCTTTGGGACAAGGATTTGATCTTCATTACATAATATTTGTGGCTGTGCAAACAGCATGCAGTAATTTAATCCATCTGTTTTGTGGAGTGTTTTTGTGAAGTGCCTTAGTAGTATAACACGGTTTGGTTTTATGGCTTCAGTGATACTTATTTTACTGTTCAGGGGCTGTGTGACATAAGGGATGTCACAGACTCCCCTGCATCTTTGTGAATCCTTGGCACTGGCTACTTCCTTGGGACCTGTTTGACATAAACAGGGAATAAAATAAAGAACTCATTTTGACTGGAATTTAATTTAAATGATAACATTAAATGTATGAATAGTTCCCTTGATGCCTGTGGAAATACTGTCTGTCTTTAAACTTATAAAATGCTTAATTACCTTACTAAAATAGTTGCTTTACTAAGTCAATCACTTTAATAATTCTGTGTATCAGGAATACAAAGAACAGTCAAGGTGCCCTTTAAATGGATCATGTAGCACCACTACATGTGGAAAAGACAGGGGAAACAGCCAGGCTGAAAACGTAGCCAAAGACAAAACATTCCTCCAGTGATGTGTGGTAAGTGTTAGCTGAAGGTATTCAGCACCTCACAGGATCAGGCCTTGTATGATTAAATTGCTGTACAAACCCATGGTAATAGATCCTTAAATAATAAAGTGAAAGGGGAGATAGGAAAGTTGGGTGGGAACAAAACTAGCTCAGTGTGTTAGAAAGATTATTGTTTGAGTTCCTAGTATTTAACAGCTGGGTTCGCAGTGGGGCAACTGAATTCAGCAGCAGTGTTGTTCTGGTCAGTTATTCGGTGGGAATGTCGACTTGAGCAACAACACCCTGGTATGTACAACTCAGGTCAGACACGTCTCTGATTTCTGACCACTTTTTCTCTTGGGTGGTGTTTATTTTCTTCCCAGAAAATATGGCAATATTTGGGTTTATTCAATCTTGTGGTAGTCTTGTACTGCCTATTCTAATGCCTCTTGTTGAACCTGACCCACATGTTATCCCTTCATGTAAATAACTAGCTCATTTAGACCTAAACCCTCTGCTTAAGGCTGAGTGAGCTGGACTGAAGGAAAACAATATGTCCTCACATGGAATGGAGTACAGAACAAAAGTTCTTTGACCTTTAAGCAATGCTTGCCTGTGATTTAAGCAGTACTGTATAACATTGTCTCTGTTTCGAAGGTGCAAGATCTTGTCTCCAGTTTCTTCGTTTCCAAGGTCAAGTGAGGAGCAGCAGCATGTGTCAGTGAGCAGGGGGCTGGTGGGATGCGTGGAGCTCTCTCCTGCTCTGAAACATTACACCTTACATGTCAGCAGTGATACCATTCAACTTTTTGTAATGTTTTTCTAATATGTGGGGTCATAAGATGACAGAAAGTGAGTGGCTCTTCATTTCATTCCTGTAGGTTGTTGCTCACATCTCTCTTTAACAGGTCTGGATGTTAACTGTTAGAGTAGCCCTTACACATGGATAGCCATGGACAAACCGCTCCATCTGGGACTTGAGAGAAAAATAAGAAAACAGGGGATCTGATTGGAACAATCTACAGAAAATTTATTTGTCCCCTCTCAGAAATACAATCTTTGTAGAGAGGATGGATGATAGGTATTGCTGTTTGTGTACTTTCAGTGAGAGACTTTTTTTTCCACAGAAATGTAGGAATAACCTCTCTCATAAGTAGGACGTTTTTATAGTAGATATAAAAAATCCCTACATTACAACCATTTTGCAAGTAAAGTTTCTTCCCGGTTATAAACTGTAACTTTTATCAGACCATAAGTAATGTACCGTGCAGACAGCGGCCAAAGCAGTAATATTATTTCTACTTCTGTGGTGATCTGTGGGTACGAATCAAGGGGAGGACGAACAAGGCTGATATTGTGGTGGGAGTCTATTACAGACTACGCAACCAGGATGCAGAGGTTGATGAAATGTTCTATAAGCAGCTATCAGAGGTCTCCAGATTGCTTGCACTTGTCCTGGTGGGTGACTTCAATCTACCTGATATCAGCTGGGAACACCATACAGCTGAGAGGGAACGGTCTAGGAGGTTTCTGGAGTGTGTCGGGGATAACTTCCTGACACAGCTGTTGAGTGAGCCAGCTAGGGAAGGAGCACTACTAGATCTGCTGTTTGTAAACAGAGAGGAACTTGTGGGGGATGTAACGGTTGGAGGCCGT
>JAOQGH010000019.1:12150476-12162968 GCA_025769975.1 Gallinago jamesoni
TGTTTGTTTTTTATTGGTTGGACTAGATGATCTTAAAAGGTCCCTTCCAACCTAGGTGATTCTGTGATTCTGTGATCCCTGGAGTCCCCAAACATAATTTAAGGCCTTTTGGTCTAGACATAATACATGTAGACAAGAGAAAGATGATTTATCTCTCTACATAATTATCTTTTTACCAACTTCCTAGCAACAACATTCCACCAGAAGGTAACCAGATTTGTGTGCTTGTTCTGCTTGTATCTGCATGTTAAATGGTGTGAGAAACTGCCAGGTGGTGACTTGCTTAAAAATCATGATAAATACAATTCAACTAATACACATTTATTATATTCATGCTATTCAGATATCTTAGGAACTAATAATATTAACTCCCAGATCATTGTGAGTCATCTGATTCTTGTCTATTTTATTCTAAAGCTAAAACTATTCTTGCAATTCTTTGTGAAAAGGTGATACATACATATCTGTGGTTTCTAACACTCCCTAAGTAAGCAAGCATACTTAGAATGTTTTAAATAATCACAAGAATCTGAATTATTTAATCCTAAAGAGTGAGATAAATATAAATGCTCAATATCTAGACTCTCAGTGTAGCTGTAGATGTTACCAAAATCACGTCCTCCTGAATTTCTTAAGTATGATATTTTTGAATGTTTACCACTGAACACTTGTGAGGTGGCACAGACCTTTGAAAATGATGGACCATACTGCCATTGACTTGGGCTAGCAACTCACATCCATGCTTAGTCATACCAAATTGAGTCATGACTGAGGGATTTTGAGATAATTAAGCTCATCATGGAAGAAAAAAATTCTCTTAATGTGTATGACAGAAGCCTCCAAATGATGCAGGCTAATATGTAAAGATAAGACAGAAATATAAGGAGCGCTGTGGAGTATATGAAAATTTACGCGTTGTAATAGCCGCTGAATGACAATTCAGTTAAAAGATTTTGGGCAAATAGCATGAAAATAGATGGTACTGATGTGAAGTGTACAGCACATTAAAATGCATGCATGTGCAAATTATGGTCAGATTCTTAGTATAAAAGGAAATTTGATGAATCTCTTGATGAATCTCTTTCACTGTTGGCAATAAATGAGAAGTAGGGAAAGCTAGGCATATAACAGGTGTCACTATCTTTTTTTTGTGCTGAGATTAAGATTGCAGATCTTGGTGTAATTTGTCATCACCCCAATGACTTCAGATGAATTCTGGCAGCTCACAAGACTGAAGGTGGCCTTGTTAGTTTCCTTTCATATTGTCTATAGATGAATCAACTTCTGAATACTACACGTTCCATAGGAAAATCAATTTAATCTGCCAGCCATTAAATGTCCTCAAATACCTGTAAGATCCATCTTGAACATATTAGTTCATATACTTGGAAGCAAGTATCTGCTGGAAAAAAATCAACCAACACATGAAGAAATCTTGTGTGTTGAATTAGATCCCTTAAAAATGTAAACCACCAGGGTTCTTGTTATTTGGAGTGTCTTTCCTTTTAAGATCACAACAATCTTCTAATTTTATTTGATAAAATAACATACATTGAAATGTTGTATTTGAAGTCATACAGGCCTTAAAATAAAGTGAAAACCTCAATTAACAGTCAGGTTCTTTATACTTGAAACCTGGATTTGGACATGGTATTTGGAAGTGCTGGGATTTGCCTCCAGTATAAACACGTCAGAAGCCTGATGCCTGACATTTACTGTTTCATGCCTCTAAACATTTGAAAAACATGGTCAGATAGCAACTTTGGTGGTGAGGGAGAAAGATGAAGACCTTTCACTATTTTCAATTTTTTTTTTTTTCATGTTAAAAGTACTTTGTTCAGCGAGGGAGCAGAGTCCTGTTTCATTGCAAAGGAAAGGTAAGTCCCAGCCAAAATGTGCCAAGGTCACGTCTGCTGGGTGAGCACGCAAAGCAAACAGTGGTGCTTTGGTTTTACAATCTCAACCCACCTCGCAGCCTCAAATATTCTTCAGTTTTCATTCCGTCTCCACCATGGCAGGCCAGCCTCTGCTTTCCTTGACATTGCAAGAGCCTAGTGTCATGCTGCCTGCCTTCAGGAGGAAAGCTGCTTGCTGTGCAAAATGACCATCTGTAGCAGGGAATGTTTGGGACCTAGTTTACGTGTTTTCTTCAATCTGATGCAAAGGCCACCCTGGCCACTGAGGGTGGCCATCACACCACGGGGGACTGTGGAGAGGCCTCAGACAAGCACTGGGGAGGTGGGGGCCATGTCCTGCCTCAGCCTCACGGAGTTCCTCTGGGCTGAGCAGGACCTTCATGGCCCCTGACACACATGTCATTCCCAGTTTTGCACCAAGGGAACTGCCCTGCATGGGGGCAGAGAGATGGGATGTGGAGTGGTGTTTACAGAAAGCAGACAGCTGAGAGGTTGGGAATGTGCTGTGAAAGAGGGGAGAAAATTGTCCAGCATCTTAGTAGTAACCAAGGTTTCCTTCCAGTCAAGAAGAATAGCACGTACCAGAGGCAAGTGGCAGGCCAGAAGAGGCTTTCCTAGAAACTTTTGTCAATATTTCTGGGGTTTGGCCATCCTAGAAACGATGGCCAAACCCCAGAGCTCAGCCCTCCAGGCCCTAAGGGACATGTTTTTTATATGGGCAGTAGTGGCCACCAGGTTCCCTGGTAACATAGCTGGGTGGAACAGCGATTGACTCGTACTTTTGGAAAGATAGTTATTTAGGTCCGAAATAATCACTCCAGGCCCATTTTCTTGCCAGGCCCAGATCCTGATTTATGTCCCAAAAGTAGAATTCGCCAAGCACGGTGCTGCTGAGTCTAGAACAATTCAGATGCTTGAATCAGTGTATTTTAAGCTGGCCTGTGTGTTTCCATGCTGTTGTAGAGTCTGGAGTACAGATAACCCTGAACATGCAGCTGGGCGAGGTGGAGAGGAGTCACACTGTCACTTAGGGCTTAAGCCTCTGCTATTTCTGCAGGCTGCCTTTGTGTGTGCAGCGTTAAAAGCCCCAACTGACACCTCTCTGAACCCCTGAAGCTAAAGTGTGATTGGCTAACTTGCAGGTTTTCTTTACAGAGAAACATATTTTCCATTTTTATAACTGTGGGCCTAGAGGTTGTTTTAAAGTTAACTTGCACAGATGCATCTTTTAATATGTTTTTTTTTTCCATTATGACAGTTCTGGTGAGGTGGAGGGTTATAAGGCAAGACAAATGCCTACTATTTGCAAATTCCAGAAAAAGCAAAAGGCACTATGTGACTGTTTAACAGACTTGGCAAGTACCTGGGGCCAAATATCAGCAATGTGCTCACAATAAATATGTCCAACATTTTCTGACAAGCTTTTTGGTTTTCTCAAATGAAAGGTGTGTTTTAGACACAAAGAAACAAAGGCCACAGTATGTTTTAGCAAGGTGGAATTCTGGATACGGCAAGTGAACACAACAAAGTTTATCAGCTAGTCTGACTCATTAAAAAAAAATTCCTGCAAGATTTTATTTAAACTATTCATGCCATTTGACTAATCCAGCATTCTTTTTTTTTTTTTTTCTGGTTTATCTACATTATGTTAAATTGAAGAAAGAAAGATCTTCAGGGCAGATTTACTGAACAAATTGTCAGAAAAGACCCTCTGAGAGAAATGGTTCACCAAAATGTTTCAAATGCAGGCAATACATGTTAACTCTGGTGTGCTGTTCATGGAAAGATTCTGGGCTCTTTTTGTTCTATACATGTAATAAATGCATTTCTTCTGGAGGAAAAAAATATATATACAGAAGCAATTTATTTCCTAAGGAACAGTTCTGTTTTGAAATTCCAAATATTTTTAAGAATTTGGTAACTTTAAAACAGTGGAAAAGATCCTTTCCTCAGAAATGAGAGGTGTCTGAAAAAATTTTCATATAAAAGTATTTTAGCATATTTGGTAGATAAGTATTTCTGCCATTCAGAGGAGGATAGGAAAAACTCTACAACTTTTGTAGCCTCATTGAAACCAGAGACAAACAAAAGCGATACAATTCATTGAACCTCAGTGGTCTGGGGTAATGTCCCATCTCCTGACAAGCTTATTTAGTTTTAGGAAGGCTTCTCTTTCTAACATCCCTTTATGATGTTCCATCATAGATTCTCAGATAGGGTTCCTGCTTAAATAAAGGAATACTTTTTTAGGCACATAAACACAATGATCTTATTTTCCAAATGCAGATGAGTGCTGGAATACTTTTCAACCTGAGGAAATTACTCCCTGTAAAAAACTATTGTAAGGTGAGCTCTGACAAAAAAAATTCCAAATCCACTGGATATGGTTGTTTAATCAGTCAGGCCTTGGAGGCTGGAGAACTTGGGAAAAGCTAAAACAAGGGTAAGCCATGATATGCATCATCTACTTGTCCCTCTACCTATTTTTAATTTTCATAATTCTTTTAATTGCTTAGCTATTTGTGAACAGTAAGGACTTCTCTAAAAAAGAACACATAAAACAGGATAAATACAAGGATAGCAGTTTGTTGACATTTTAAGATGCTTGTCTGTTTCTCCTCTACTTTATTTCACTAAAAATTAATTTCAGGGAAATATCTCCAAGGTGTACTGCTAAGTTTCAAGAACTTTCAAGCTGGCTTACTTGATGCAAAAAATAACTCCACCTGTTTGTTCTGTCTGGTTGTTTTATGAGTGCTTTGCCCTCTGGACTTGCTTTGTTTTTACTAGTTTCCGAGATTTATTTAGAGACTGGGTTTTTTTGAGTTTCTGACTCATACAAAATTGAAGAAACAACAAACTAGTTTTAACAGAGGTTGTAAGAATTTTGCTAACATGAAGAATAAAGACTATTCTATGAACTTGATTGTGAAACTGATTGGAGGGTTTCTCCATTCTGTTTTGGCTGGCCTGAGAAAATAGCGAGCTATGCACTACAGACGATCTAAAGATTGAGATTAATCTCTATTTGTCTGATTGAAAAATATATTTGTTTCTCTTTACATCCTGTTTAGAGTAAACAAAAATTTCTTTGCTTTGCAATAATTGTCCTCACTGTTATTATTAATAAAGGGCATTGCTCTGTTTCCCAGCAATAGATGCTATTGGAGTAAGGCCTAGATCCACAAAAGGCCTTAGATGTTGATGTGGGATTTAGGTGACTAAACCCAACAGTTAGAGCCTCAAAATCCCTATTCAGCTGTTGCCTAATCTTTTAGGTGCCTAAAATCTGTAGAAGCCAAAGGTACTACATTAAACTTCCCAATACCTGTGTCTCTGTTTACTTGGAAGTGTGTTTGTCTCCTTTCTGGTCATGCAGGCATTTTCAGAGCACATTTGCAGATTTCAGGTCCACAAAATGCAGCTCTTTATGCAGTAATGCAGAGGTTACATGCTGGTGGAGAGAGTGGAAAGGGACCAGGTTCAATCCATCCTCTTCTAGCTACACAAGAGATATCCTCTTGTTAAGACTGTTAAATTTCTTTTACTAAGTATTTCTTCTTCAGGCTGAACAGTCCCAACTGTCTCAGCCTGTCTTCATAACTGCTTCACCCCTCTCATCATCTTTTTGGCCCTCTTCTGAACCAGGTCCATGCCCTTCCTGTGCAGAGGGCTCCTGAGCTGGACTCAGTACTCCAGGTGGGGTGTCACCAAAGCAGAGTAGAGGGGCAGAATTACCTCCCTTAATCTGCTGGCCATGCTTCTTGATGCATGTGGTTGGCTTTTTGGGCTACCAGCACACATTGTCAGCTCGTCTTGACCTTCTCATCAACCAATACCCCCAAGTCCTTCCTCTCAGGGCTACTCTCAATCCATTCTCTTCCCAGCATATGTTTGTGCTTGGGATTGCCCTGACCCACATGCAGAACCTTGTACTGGGTCTTATTGAACTTCATGAGGTTTGCACGGGCCCACTTCTTGAGCCTGTCCAGGTCCCTCTGGATGGCAACCCTTCCCTCCAGCGTGTCAACTGAACCACACAGCCTGGGTGTTGTTGGCAAACTTGCTGAGGGTTCATTCAATCCCACTGTCCATGTCTCCAACAAAGATGTTAAACAGCACCAGTCCCAGGACTGACCCTAGAGCAACATCCCTTGTCACTGCTTGCCACTTGAACATCAAGCTATTGACTGCAATTCTTTGAATGTGGCCAACCAACCAATTCCTTATTCACCAAGTGGTCCATCCATCAATTCCAGGTCCCTCCAGTACCTCCTACTTAATTGTCAGTATCTGTTTTCAAGTTGTAGTTTTTAACCTATTGCCATTTTTTTCGCGACTAAATATTAAAACTAGATATGAGACTTGATTTAGTCTCATATCTGAAACTCTACCTTCAAAACAGAATGCGTTTATGAACTGGTATTTGTTAATATGGGTATTGAATGCTGTTCTAGTTCCATTTGTTTCACTTTTAAAATGGATTTTCATCCACAACCAAGTGTTTTTTAATATTGCTAAGTATTTTGACTGTATTATTTAAACTGTTGTCTATCTACTTTACATCCATTTTTTGCCAAGTTAGTTTAATATTATGCTATTAAAATTTTTTTTCCTCCAATTCCAACTGTGAGTCTTTAGCTAGTTTTTCAGTAACCTTTTCTCTTCTCTTTCCTCTCAGCCATCTCCTGACCTTGGCCTTGCACAAATGATTGCCTAGTGTGTGTCTCTGAACCTACAGCCAAAATGCTCGTGCCAGTTTAGACATTAGGTGAAATCTAACTGGTTGACATCCTCCAGCTGCTGGGTTAGTTAGCATGAGGTCTTCCACTTCTATGAACAAAAGTATTGTGGCAAAATTAAGTGTGTAGATGTGGTAGTATAGAAGTCTGCTTTGTCCTTATTCTGTGAGACAATGACAGAGGACATTGACTCCTCCTGAATTATAAATACGTGTGCCAAAGTACTGAAAAAAAGGGAGAAGAAGCTGTGAGGTCTTTTGTACTTCTTTTGGGTGTTGTAGTCATGGATTCTTTTCCTTTTAAAAGTATCAGCTATATTAAAACTGATCTCCTGTTTTCCCTAAAAGACTCTTTGGAAGTCCCATATGCGTATTATGAGGTTTCTCAGACCTCCACTGAAATCTAAAATGGATTAGATATTTCTCCCAAGTGTCTCTCAGTGTTTGAATTAAGTAGGTGTTAATAAAAATAACTCAAACCATTAAACAGTCCAAATAATAAACCACTTCCCTGCTCTATTAATTTTTATTTATATGGCAGTGTGAGGATAATCCCACCTGTTGTCCAGCCATCTATAGTCTTCCAGGAAAAATTCAGTTGATTTCCTCATGTAAATAACAGGCAGAACTGCCTCTTCCTTTTTTTCTTACTTTTTAAAATGAGATGTATTTGTATGAAGTTTCTGCTTTGTAGATTGTCTTTAAAACGGATTTTGAGTGGTGAGTTCAGATGTAACTATACCAATAACTAATTTTTTCTTCTAAAAGGGGCAACTTAACCTTCCACTTTTTGCCATCAATGAAGTGCTAGTAGATGACTTTTCACACAGCCATGTGGCCAATAACTAATACCACTTTATTTTCCTGGGGAGTCTTCAAGCGTTCCTTGATGTATTGTTAACTCCATTCTACAAGCCCTGCTTTACTACCCATAAGACCAGAAGGCTTTTTGTGCTAAGTTTCCAGGAAGCTGGAGGCAGGGAGCTTTTCATAAAACCCCTTTTCTTTGCATTTTAGTTTATCTAGAATTACATCAAAGCTAAGATTTTCCCTGTTTGCAACATATTGCAGAATATCTTTGTCCCATCACTAACTATGGATTCATAATTACAAGAACTGAATCCTCCAGCTATCACTGTAATCCATCTTTGTCCTTTGAAGCCACTGTTGCCGGCAACACAGAATATTCCTTCAAATAGTGTTAAGATTTTCCAACTGAAGCCCTGTAGTGCTCCCAGATATTACAGTTTGTAGAGCTCATTGGAAAACAATAATATGGACACCAAGGCAAAGCATAACATTCACTTATTATTGAAAAGCATCCTTTTAATGCAGAAATAATAAAATGAAATATTTATGTAATCTTGCCATTATTTAAAATGAAATAAATCCTCCCCTTTTTTCTTCCCTCTTATGATTACAAAAGTGCCCAAAAGGTCAGTTTGTATCATATAAGCTGACTGTGCCAGAAAAGACTGCTTTATTTGGGATGTGAATATATTATTTTGAAGAGTTTGTTAGATTGGCTTGTATGTATGTATTTCTTTGCATTGCTTCAACTAATCACTCTTATTGAGAGCCTATACTTTTAATTTTTTCTCAGTTAGTATACTCAGTATCTTTTTTCAACAGTGACTGTGTTAGCTATTCTCCCTTACTCTTCAGAGTTAATGATTTTTCATCAAATATTTTTGGTGCGTTTGATATTCATGGGAACCAGAGGCTGAATACGCTGCCCACAGCCTTGCTGGTGTGAGTAGCATTTCCTTCACTTGGATAAACCATCTCATCTTAGTTGCAGACAAAAGCAGTGCTACTTCTTCTTATTTGTGCAGTTTGGGAAAAGGCATAGAAAAGCTTTGTCTTTCTGGATTTCTCAGTACACATCATGCACCTTATGCTCTTCATACATGCCATGCCGGGTTGTTTTGACTTTGTCAGTTGAGGACATGAATGTGACCTGTGTGATCATCAGCAAAGTGCTAATCCAGTTTAAGTTCCCTTGCACAGCCCAGTACAACGAAAGAAAGCCCTACTAGTTTCTGCTCCTGAGTTAGGCAAATTCATAAAATAGTGGCTAATCATGTCCTTAGGTGATTTCCATTGTTTTAACAGAGTAACATTCCTGGAAGGAGCAGGAACAAAAGTTAAATCCAGTTGGTGGCCAGTCACGAGAGGTGTCCCACAGGGCTTAGTACTGGGGCTGGTTCTCTTTAACATCTTCATCAATGATCTGGATGAGGGGATCGAGGACACTCTCAGTAAATTTGCAGATGACACCAAGTTGGGTGGGAGTGTCGACCTGCTGTAGGGTAGAAAGGTCTTGCAGAGGGGTCTGGACAGGCTGGATCAATGGGTTGAGACCAACAGGATAAGTTTCAACAAGGCCAAGTGCCGGGTCCTGCACTTGAGTCACAACAACCCCAGGCAGCGCTACAGGATGGGGGAAGAATGGCTGGAGAGCTGGCTGGCAGAAAAGGACCTGGGGGTGTTGATCGACAGCAGGCTGAACATGAACCAGCAGTGTGCCCAGGCAGCCAACAGCATCCTGGCCTGTATCAGGAACAGCATGGTAAGTAGGACCCAAGAGGTGATCCTCCCCCTATACTCAGCACTGGTGAGGCCCCACCTCAAATGCTGTGTCCAGTTTTGGTCCCCTTACCACAAAGAAGACATTGAGGTGCTGGAGCGGGTCCAGAGAAGGGCAAAGAAACTGGTGAGGGGTCTATGAGGAGAGGCTGAGGGAGCTGGGGTTGTTCAGTCTAGAGAAGAGGAGGCTGAAGGGAGACCTTATCGCTCTCTACAACTACATGAGGGGAGGCTGTAGAGAGGCAGGGGGTGGTCTCTTCTCTCATGTCACAGGTGGTAGGACAAGAGGAAATGGCCTTAAGTTGCGTCAGGGGAGGTTCAGGTTGGATATTAGGAAGAATTTCTTCACTGAAAAGTTTATCAAGCATTGGAATGGGCTGCCCAGGGAGGTGGTTGAGGCACCATCCCTGGAGGTATTCAAGAGACGAGTTGACGTGGTACTTGGGAATATGGTTTAGTGTTGGGGATTTTTTCTTTCTTTCTTTTTTTTTTTTTTTTTGTCAAAATTAGGTTGATGGTTGGCCTAGATGATCTTAAAGGTCCCTTCCAACCTAGGTGATTCTGTGATTCTGTGATTTTGTGAAATAAAGCATCACGTAGTTTGTGGCACCTTTTCCAGAGTTGCCTATCACATACATAACCCTTATGTTGGTCAGCTGTATAAAAACCTTCAAAGTGCTCTGAAAATGCTGAGGTTTGAGGTTTGAGGAAATAGTGATGATGAGGTGTGTTAGTGTTTTTGTGCATTTTGAGCATGATTTTCTTGGATCTCCAGGGGAAGAGTCTGGAGAGGAAGATATTTTTTCTCCTTCTCAAAGCTGAGAACTGCTGGTGAATTTAATGGTAGCTGAGTTAATTTTTCTTATGTGCAAAAGCATCAGGTTACAAATGTTCCCATTGGGATCTCTTCCTTCTTCTGGACTAATGCCCACTTTTGAATCCTGTTTCTGCAAATGAATTCTACTTGGCTTGTCATCCCCAACATAAGTGCCCTCAGTTCAGTAAAATAAAGCCTATATTTTGTGCTGCAGGGAAGTAACAGATTCCACAGAGGTCAGAACCTTTTCTTTTTAACTATTGCAAAAAACGTCCAATCACCTAAATAACCTATAGGAGGCTTTCAGGGAAAGGGGGTAATATCCCATTTTTCTTGATGTGTCAGGTATTTTCACTGTGACTGTGAAGTTCATGGCTATGTTGTGTGAGAAGACACTGCAAAGGAGAACCATGAGGTCTAGTTCCTTAGCTATGATAGGGAAAGGCAGAAACTACCATGTAATCAAACCCTGCCTGGAAAGCAATTTTTTTTTTCCTGATTCTTTCTTCTGAAAGGCTTCTCCAAAAGCTCTTTTAAAGAGGAGTGTTTAGATTTAGTCACTTGTTACTGGTTCTTACCAGCCGTTTCTTTGGGGATGTCATGGTATAAATACTGCAAAAATTATCTTTCAGTTTAAATACTTTTCTCCACCACTGATGTCTATCCATCTGTGTGTTTGAAGAAAGCAATACTGCCTCCTTTCAGACTTTGCAAAGCAAACCTCCTTCTTTTTCCCATGTTTCCTTTTGGATCACTCTTCACTTCTGGCTTCAAGTCACCTGTATCAGACATGAGGGCTGAGAATGACACACAGTATTTCAGGTGAGTTTTCTGTTGTGTCTTGATGAGATACGACTAGCTCTTTCTTCAAAGGCTCTTGTGTTAAATTGCCTGGGATAGTCCATTGTATCAAGGACGCATGTTCCTTTTTCTGAAGTTGTTGCTACCATGTGATTATAAAAAAAAATCCCTGAGAATGTGTGAGGTGGTGTAGACTAGGTCTACATATTTAAAATGTAGTGACAGCAAAAGTCAAGATGAATGTTAAACACAGCTTGCACTTCACTTTAATAAATAGATTTAGAAGCTGATTTTTTTTAGGCTCACAGCAATTTCCTCCTTATCATGTTCCAAACAATTTAAATTGGTTTAGCTGAATAGCACAGCACAGAACATAGGTACCATTAACAAAGAAGAAGAAAAAGAGAGAATAGGACTAACCAGTAGTCAACTATCAGTAAAACTGGATACATGAGTTACTAAAACTGTGGTCTTCTGTAGTAATAAATAAGAGTTTAAAGCTTGTATTGTAGTAACACATGTAGATAAGTGCATACCATGCAGCTGTGCTTTTTTCAGTCTTCAGAGCACAGGCAAATTTTGCAGAGAGAGAAGTGTTTCTCTCAAGGGCATTCCAGGCAGCATGAAAGGTCATTGGGTAAATTGCTGCAAAATTAGAAAGTGGCACTTATATATAAGCTTATTATGAAAAAATCCCACCAAACAACATACTGGGATTCCTGCAGTATTTTTTTAAACTTGAGAATTTGAAACATTTTATGCGCATTGAAGTAAAATATGATCCAGTGATAAAATACAATAGTGAATTGCTGTGTTTTTCAGCCCGCTTTTGATGTTTTCTTTACCTTTGCACTTAATTGGCTACTAAGAGTTAGAACCACTCATTGCCACCCACCTTCTAGGCTGGTATTGTCTATGAGTAAAGAAAGAGATCTTTGGTTGAGAGACCAAATTATTTCCTTTACTGGCTCATCCCCAGTGAGGTGCCTGTGAAACATTCCAACTAAGTTTTAGGCACAGAGTCCATGTGCTGATATAAGTGACAATCTCTGGTTCATAAAGATAGAATGAACGCATATTACTGGATGAAAGAAACATTTTTTGTGGTCATTCAGAATGCCACTGAATATCAGAAATCTAGACCCTCAGGCATCTGAATGAAGTTCAATATCTTTGTATCTCAAGGTCCAATGAAAAAATGGACATCTTGTCTCAGTTTTCTGACTTTCTTCTGAAATACTAGTGAACTTAGTTCTGAATCCCACCATCCCACTGACAGCAAATATCTCAGTAAATTCAGTGAGAAATTGGACTTTACACATTATTGTCTCCATTTTGCTGGAATGCTTTAAGTTTTGCCTACAGCTGGATTGTTGATATTTCACTTCTTTCTGTAGTCAGCTGCAAAAGAAAATAGACACCACAAACAATTCAGAGGTTTATCTGTCATTCAGAAGAGTCATTTATTTTTGTCATTTTGTGTACTAAATGCATCAGCTTCCCTGGTAGTAAAGCAGGTTGGGGATGAAACTTGTTCTAGAGCCTCCCCTTTTCCCTCTCCTCTCCTCTCCTCTCCTCTCCTCTCCTCTCCTCTCCTCTCCTCTCCTCTCCTCTCCTCTCCTCTCCTC
>JAOQGH010000019.1:12168042-12178446 GCA_025769975.1 Gallinago jamesoni
AGCAGATCAACGCTCCCACCTAGTTTGGTGTCATCCGCAAACTTACTGAGGGTGCATTCAATCCCCCTGTCCAGATCTATATATATATGTTGGAAAAGATTGGAAAAGATACATTGGAATTGGAAAAGATACATATAAATATATATGAATTGGAAAGTTGATGAAATGTGTCCAGAAGAACTGGCTCTGGGGAGACCTTGTAGAGGCCTTCCAATATCTAAAGGGGGCTTGCAGGAAAGAGGGGGAGGGACTCTTTATTGGGGAGTGGAGTGATAGGATGAGGGGTAACAGTTTTAAACTGAAAGAAGGGTGATCTAGATTAGATACTAGAACAACATTATTTACTGTGAGGGTGTTAAGGCTCTGGAACAGGTTGCCCAGGGAAGCTGTGAATGCCCCATCCCTGGAAGTGTTCAAGGCCAGACTGGATGGGACTTTGAGTAATCTGAGTGGTGTCCTTGTTCATGGCAGGGGGGCTGGAACTCGATGGTCTTTAAGATCCCTTCCAACCCAAACCATCCTAAGATTCTATGGACTGAAATCACAACCTCTGAAGGACTGGCACACTACTGACATTGGTAAATACAGCTGAATAAGGCACTTTCACTGGAAATGGGATGGTCAAACCCCGGAACAGGCTTCCTAGAGAGGTGGTCGATGCCCCAAGCCTGACAGTGTTTAAAAGGCATTTGGACAATGCCCTTAACAACATGCTTTAATTTCTGGTCAGCCCTGAAGCGGTCAGGCAGTTGGACCAGGTCATCGTTGTAGGTCCCTTCCAACTGAAATACACTAGTCTTAGTTTTTCACAACAGTTTTCAGCTTTATATAGAAACATGCCTTTTGCATACAACTTCCAGACTTCTGTCGGACTCTATTTACCTGCCTATATGACTCTTTGTAATTATCTTTGAACGTGCTATCCTGAAATTGTTGCCAGACTCTATGACTTTTGCTGTCTGCAATGTCACTGATGCTATCACCTTTGTGTAGATCATTTCCCATGGTGGTTTGTAAAGCTGCTCCCAGTCCAAATCTTACCCGAAGTGCCATCATCAGACTGACAAGAAGCTGTACACCCCAAAAGTGATAAAGCAGAAGCTCTCCTAGAAGAAATGAACTGCTTGCTTTCTCAGATGAACAGTGGCTTCTCTTGTTTTTCTGGGGTACCTGTCAGCATCTTGACAAATCAGTGTCATAATAACGATTAATTCTAATAAGGATAACCTAGAAAGAACTCAGCTCGTTATTATATCTGTAATCATCCAAGGGAAGTGATCTTCCCTTGCTGTTGGAAGAAACTGAAAATTACCAATTAAAGGTGAATTAGATAAATAATTATCTTTTGATCATTTCATGATACTTATACAGTATCATGAAATAGCAGAACTTACTACTTATCCCAGTAAGATTTAGGATATTTGTTTAAAGAAATTCAGATGGACCTGATTTCAAGGCAATTTAAACTGATATGTATTAGAAAAAGTGCAAGAATTGAGAGTTATATTGACTAAAAAACAGTGGAATTAGAAAATTACTTAAATCTTAGAATTTTAAAAGGAAACAGAAAGATGGTCCTAAACATTGAACAATGCTGATGATAATGCTCCAACTTCTGCCACCAACTTTTAGGCCTTCTCAGTTCTTTGTTTCGCAGCTAAAATTGCTGAATGCCAGAGTACTGTCAGTCCTGAATGTGCTGGATTACATTCTTAAAATGTCTCAAAAGACATCACTTTTCACTAGCTCAAAAGACAAAAAAATGAGGTTTTGTATATGAATTCAATATTTTGTATGAAAATGTAGGCACTTTCTCTATTTTAACCACAATATAAATCAGCACAGAAAACAATGTAGGTTTTGGCATCTGTGTCATGTTAGTTTTGAATGATAAATACATACCAGATTTGGGAATTACAAAAGCTGCTTGTGTGGTATGTTACAGTTTTTCCTGTGTATCTACAAGTACTTGAGCTTTCCATGTCCTAAATTCTCTGTTGTGCTCCTTGGCATAGCCCATTGGGATTTCCCACACATGGAATCTTCCCTTGGAATTCATCTGCCCAGGAGCGTACCACAAAATGATAAAAATGGATGTCTATGGGTAGCAATGAGACATCATCTTATCTTAAAGAGGATAGATTGAGATTAGATATCAGGAAGAAAATCCTTACTGTGAGGGTGGTGAGACACTGGAACACGTTGCCCAGAGAAGCTGTGGATGTCCCATCCCTGGAAGTGTTCAAGGCCAGGCTGGATGGGGCTTTCAGTAACCTGGTGTAGTGGGAGGTGTCCCTGCCCATGGCAGGGGTGTTGGAATTAGATCTTTGAGGTCCCTTCCAACCCAAACCATTCTATGATTCAGAACTGTTCTGAAGCAGAATCAGATATCCTTGCATGTACTTGACAGATATTTTTCTGAACTATTCTCCCAGTTATCCAAGAGATACCACAGCATATAGAATTAGCCTGCTTCAGTGTTTCAGCAGCTTTTGATTAGAATAATATCCAACCAAAAAGTTTTCTGTAGTCACAGTAAGATTTGATCTTTGTCTTTCTTCTGTTTGCCTGAAAAACAATTTTTTGTGATAGTATGTGCAGACTTTTACATATCAGAGGGCTACAATCATGTGCTTCTTATTCTTCTTTCTTCTAAAGAAAACAAAGTCATGCTTCTTCAAAACTTTTTTTTAACATATATAGTCTTTATTCTATTGTTTTCTGGATTCTCCCAGGTAATCTACACCTTTCAAAATTGTACTGTGTAAAACTAGATGGAGAATACCATCTCAGGTCTCTTGATTCCCTTAAAGAAGGTGGATTAGCCATCATTCACCTCAATGTTGTGTTGAGAGTACTGCTTCTTGTATTTAGTTCATTTTTTCTTAAATTTCCTTGGATGTGTTTATCCCTGTCCTTGGTTTAAACTTTTTCTAGTTTAATGCTGAGTACAACTGTAAAATGCTGTCCGTCTTACTGATTAGTTAAATTTAAGAGCTTCTCTTTTGTAGAAATATTTCTTAAAGATCAAATTAATCACATTAGTGGTATAGTCTGGTTACATAATTTCTAATGCAGGTAGGAAATTGTATAGAAAAACAAGTGAAAAGGCTCTCTATTTTTTAACACTTCTCACATTGGTTTTCTCAATTACTTCAGTGGGACTTGTTTTTTCTTTGGATCAAATTCAGGTAGCTTTGGAAGACTGCCATCACATCTTTAACAGTCCTTACAGGTGTTAAACAGCATTCCCAGTTGATAAGACACTGAATATTTTGTTAAGAATTTTTGGCACAATCCTATTAGAGGATGTAAAAATTCACTTAATCCAGTATCTTTCCTCCAGCAGCGTCTGTGAGCAAAATCTTGAGAAGAATCTACAAGAAAACCATGAAACAGAGAGTCCTGGTAAAACATGCCAAAAGGAAGTTGCTTCCTAACCCTGTTTCCCGTTGGTTGCTTATTCATTGAGGAATGAGGTCCCAAAATACAATCATGTTTTATGTGAGAGGGTATTTGTACAATTCACATCATACTTAACCTTTCTGTGAAACATCCCACAAGCCCAGTAGTACAGCTCACAATTGTTGCAACATCCCACAACTTCAACTGAAAAATAACCCAAACAATCATCATTACAGTCTGAAAATTTTTATTCAGAATTTTTACATTTAAAGCTTTGTTTTGTTCCTATTTTTCTTGTCTGCGCCCTGTGATATTACCTCTCTCCTTTACAGGATGTCAAGCTAAAACCCAAATGCTCAGAGTCCAAAGATACCAAAGAGTTGGTTTGGCTCAGGTGGTGGTGACCACATAAAAGCTTCAAGTCTTTCCTTGTTTCATGTGGTTTTTTTGTAGGTTGGACAACAAAAATAGTAGGATGAGGCTAAGTAGCACATCCAAACAAAAGGATACATGAAAAAGTCTGAGTATAACGAAATTTTATGATCTTCAATGTATAAATAGGGGTATAGAGACTCAGAAGAGTATGTAGAGTCAATAGACAGTTGTCATTGCCAGATTTATGGATACAGTTTCAGGATCAGCTTCAGCCTAAACCATGATCAGAGATTAAACTTTATTGATAGCTAATGTTAATTGGCAAGTATTCCAATTTTAGTTTACATGACTGCTCTTCAAATGTGATAATTCCTAGCCAGTAAATCTGTAAATCAAGAACTGGTAATGGGGAGAATCTGTGTTCTGAGCAGGCATACTTAGTCAGACCAAGATTGTCTAACACTTACATTCTCACTCCAACAGTGTGTAAGCAGATGTGTAGGGCAAGGTATATAAATTCAGCAAAGCACCCCTAGAGCGATCTCCCAGCCTGTCACAGCATGTGCTCCTGTGGCTTCCAAATGGTGTGTAGCGTATATATATATATATTTCTCTGCCTTGAACTTTTCCAGTTTCCCTTTGGGCCCATGTAAAGTTTTCACATCTACAACATGCTGTAGTACAAGACCTGTAACCTGCTGTGTTCTAGTTCCTTTTGGCTGATCTATTTGCTGTTTGTCTCTTTAATAATTTCTAAAATTAAGTTGTTTTCTGTGGTAAATATAGCGACTATAGTTTTTCACCTCATCCAGAGGCTTTTCAAAGTTGCCTGTGAGGCTTTTCCCAAAGTTTCAAGACCTGCATAATGAACAGTTTAAAATATGGTAAAGTGTTTCTATGCATCTCGACTAACCTTCAACAGAGTTAGACTTGTAGTCTAAACCAGTTGCCCAAGCTTCCTCTACTATCAATGGAGAACAACAGAAGCTTCTGGGAGGTGATTTATCCCATTTATTTTAGGCATCCATTTTCAGCTGGAGTGAATTGCCTTTTGGAGGTCCTTGTGTCTCCATGTAGGAGGAGTCTGGATAGCCAGCTTAAACAAGCTGCTCCACTTTTACAACTAAAAATAGTTGCCATGAATCCCAGTCTAAGAGCTTATAAAGAGTATTTACTTTGAACTCTTGGAATTTGGAAAGACGTTGTAATCTGAAAGCAAAGGAAGAATAGCCTAATGAAGTAACAATGCACAAGCTTATTAACACACTTCCAAGGGGCTTCCAAGGCAGCCTGGCAGCAGAAGCATAGACATAGAATACAGAAAAAGTCTGGGGTCTGGATTCAGATCAGGATCAAGTAGTCCTCCAGAAGGTCATTTGGGTCAGATATTCTACTAAGAGAGGAGAAACATCACGACAACCACAAAACTGTGCAAGTGAAACACAAAACTTTGTGTTCCTACCATGCAGCCTGTGCCTGTTACCTGTAACACTTGAGCAAATTCAAAATGTTTGCTGATTCAATGACTTCTACCAATGCAGAGTTAGACAAATGCTCTGAAAGTTTAGCAATGCAGATCTGGTTTTTTCTGGTCCCATACAAATCAATCCTTGACTAGGGGAATAGACTACATTTTCATTTTGATGCACTTATTTTTGTTGTTTTGACCCAAAACTGTTGGCATAAGTTTATCAGAGGGACTAACAGAGAGTTAACTCTCCCATTAGCAGTGACCCACATGTGCTCACTTTTCTCACAAGAAGAGATCATGCAGCTGCATTGCTGCAGCTTCCTGCATTTGAACTGTCTGTTCCATCGACGAATTGCATGTGTTTTTTATGTGTATTCTCAGAGGTTCCCACCCTGTGGTTCATGAATGAACCACTGGTGGTCCACTTGCTTGTGGTGTATGTAGAACAACTTTGGCTCTCCTTGTTTCCAACTGTTAATTTAGGTATTTGACTGCTTACAGAAAAATCCAGAGGGCCTGTAGAAGTGGCTGGAATCAGAGGAGCACAGACAATTCAGATTCTTCATCCAGGGATTGCTGCTGCACCAGCGCCAAGGCTTACTAACAGCCACTGCTAGGAAGGTGATGACACCTCCCGATAAACTCTTGACAATCACATAAGTATGTAGTCCCTGTTATTCATCCCTACTAACCAGTCAGTAATACGTTTGCTATTGCTCCCCTGTTGTGCTTTTAGCCTACATATCAAAAATTAGTCCAACTTGTTTTCCGTTTCTAGCTAACTTTGATAATGTCTTGTCATCTCTTTTTCCAGTTGATGTTTTAATCTGAATTCAGGTGATACTTAATATCCTTGCAATGAATAAAAGCTAGGTCAGGAGCATGTTGCTTCACTTCCGCTGACTGAGATGGGCTTGGTTGAGTGAAGGGTTGATTGAATGTTTTCTTAGCACTGTGTATAAAGAAATGTATCCATCAATATGTGGGCAGAGAACACCCAGTTTGAAATTTTTGGGCAAAACTTTTTTCTTTTTAAACACCATGCTTTTCAACAATCCAGACATGATCGATGTTTCAAAGTGATGAATCATAGTGCAAAATGTGAGCCATATAAGACCTCATTTCTCAAAGAACAGTGGAAAACCAATCAGAAAAAAATTTTTCTAAAAAGAACTGGCTAGTTTATGCCCCTCAAGATCTTAGCATAAATGTTGTGACATGTTTTGCTTGTGTGTGCGTATGCATGTGTTTAATCTTCATCCAACAAGTGTTTTGATGCTATTAGGAATAAAAGAAAGAACACTGTTTAGTCACTAAACCACATGTCCTCTCTACAAAAACAAGAAGTCTTATGACTTGAAGTTTGAAAATTCACCTAGCCACATTAATATCTAAATCACTGTTGGATGTCTCTTCCTTTTCCCGACCAGCTCTCCTTCAAACCCACAGAAAGTTTTCTATTCACTTAGGTGGGCATTGGATCAAGCCATTCGGTGATTCCTGTTGTATGATAGTACTGGCGGTGAGGGTTGCGCACTATTGATGTTGGGTCTGAGTGATTTCCCTAATATCTAGTTGTTTAAACCTGATGGTAAAATTGTTATATGACAGGAAAGTGACCCTGAAGGTAGAAACTTGGTATAAGTTTTTAGAAACGCAAGGAGAGCTCTGAAATGTCCCTCGTGACTCTCCACATCACTTTCTTCCATGTGCTATTAAAGCAGGATGCAGAAATGGGGTTTACAGACAGTCACTGATAGCTAGGTTTACATGGGACAGATACATTTCTAGTGGCCGTAGAGGGGCCTAGAGGGGTCAGGCAAAGGTATTATGAATGTCCCATGAATATAATTGCAGCCATAAATCAGTTTTATGTGCCAACATGGCTCACTTCTAGGCAACAATATAATTGAGCTGATGACACATATATTTCCAAATTCCACTCTTTGGCTTTTACCTCTTTCTTAAAAATAATGGCAAGACAGACATTCTGAATAGAGCAGAAATCTTCAAAACAGAACTCAGAAAAACTAGGCTTTATTTCAAAGTTAATATCCTGGCGAGACTGAAGGGAAGGCTTGATGGGGTTTGTGCATCCAGCTCAGCCAATTCATGCTTCCAGATGGAAATTCTGTCAGACATTTTTTTGGTTTTGTTTGATGACCTCGGACAGTTCAGAAATAGATAGTTTATCCATGTTTCGCACTGTGTTCTGGTTTCATTCAAGCAAGAGGCTGTCAAGGGCAACAGAGCTCAGTAAAAAGTACCCAGGACTACAGATAACTACAAACTGGAACCAGAAATTCATCCACCTTTATTGGCAAAGTTCACATACAGCACTTGAAAAAATCGAACCCAAAACCGTAGTGAAGACCAAACAGCCACAAGTCCCTTTCTTGTGCACCTCTACACTGTATTCATGACCAATGCAGCTGAGCATTATTAAGTACAAACCAGCTGAACATAACTCTGTCAGCCCAATATGGGGAGTTTAATTGCTTGTTCTGAGACATTTGTAACCTTATGCAGACCATTTGCCCAGGAAGGTCATAAGGTTTCCAAGACAAATCTCAATATATTTTCCATGTCCAGGATTGTATGATCCAGCTGAGGTGTGTTTTGAACTGAGGGAACTGGGCCTTGTGCAAAATGCAGCTTTCAGCTACCATCATTCATACCCTTTTCCTTCAGCCTCTGTTTTCTGCTCTCAGTTCCTGCTACTGAGTGCTTTCTCAGGAGCATCTTGGTTGTGCTTTCTGCTTAGTTTATAAGCAATGTCTTTAGTTTATAAGCAATGTCTTGCTCTTCATATGGAACTCTAGGAGGAGGATGGCATTTGACAAATGCTGAAACTAATATATGAGCAACTCTGGCTCATGCATGTGTCCCATACAGGACAATGACATTAGCATCAGCTACAGAAATAAAAAGGGAGAGACTAACTGGGGAAAATCTCTTGGTTTAGCCTAGAGTTTAGGCCAAATCCCAAAGCTGGGAAATATCATTGCAAAATATTTTGCTACTCCATGTTTTTCTGGCAAAATGATGTAAATTCTCCTTAGAAAAGAGCATGTGAATGACTAGTGCGCCATGGATTCTTTGACCACAAAAGGGCCCCAGCATTTAAAAGGTTTAGGTGGAGTAATAAACTCCATAAATGCACATTAAAGGAAATGATGGCATGTTTGGATCCACTATAGAAAAACTAGATCATGTGTAAAGTGTCTCTCACCTCTACACAAAATGAAGAGTTACTAGCTAAGATATGAGAGTATTTCAGGTTTCACTGACAATCCTGCATCTATTGCTGCAAGGGGTTCTGGTCTTCTTCACAAGGTGTCTTCTCTCATGTGAGAAAACTCTGCCTACCTATCACATACCTTCATCATTGTCTCTGTCTTTTTTTTTTTAATAAACAAATCCTGGCATAACCAGGACCCTGGTTTGTCTGTTTACTTAGCCTGATTTCCTCTCACCTTTACACAACGCTAAACTTCAGGGCTGATACCAGCTCTTCCCACTGTGTCTCTCTCTGAGAGGCCTCTCTGGTGATGTCCCATCTCTCCTTTCTGCCACAGAAAGAATGTCCCTCAGTTTTTGCCCTTTGCTTTTCCTTGCATGCAAACCCTCCAATTAGCTCTGTACTGCCTTGGTCAGTCCAGGCACCAGGGTTGCAAGGTGTGGGTGATCCTGTATTTCCCCCTGCAGATATGATTATTGGATTAGCCAGGTGGCCTCAGTTTACTGGCTATATGATTTCCAGTGACTCAGAGCAAGAGAAACTGAACACAAATACTTGTTATGGCAGAATGAGACAAAAGAAACTGTGTTAAGAGCTTTTTCTCATCAACAGAAGGGTGGTGTCTTGGAAATTTGTTTCACAATATGTCTTCAAAAGGAGCCAGTTCAGCTGTTTTTCAACCACCTGAACTAGACATTAAAGGAGTTTAACACTGTGAGAAGAAAAAATATATGGACCTAAAGCAATTGATTTACCTGTGATGCATGCATGGGTACAGCAGAGGGCCACGAAAATGATCAGAGGGCTGGAGCACCTCTCCTATGAAGACAGGCTGAGAACGTTGTGGTTGATCAGCCTGGAGAAGTGAAGGCTCCAGGGAGACCTTATTGCAGCCTTCAAGTAGAATCATAGAATTGTCCGGACTGGAAGGGACCTCCAAAGGTCATCTAGTCCAGCCTTCCCACAATCAGCAGGGACATCCCCAATGAGACCTGGTTGCTCAAGTCCTCATCAAGCCTCACCCTTAATATCTCCAGGGAAGGGGCCTCAACCACCTCCCTGGACAACCTGTTCAGTGGTCCACCACCCTCATATGGTAGGTTCAATCTAAATTGGCTCTTTCCCAACTTAAAGCCATTGCCCCTAGTCCTGTCACTGTAGGCCTTTGTAAACAGAATCTCCCCAGCCTTCCTGTAGGCCCCCCTCAGAAGTACCTAAAGGGGGCTACAGGAGAGATGGGGAAGGACTCTTTATTGAGGAGTGGAGTAATAGGATGAGGGGTAGTGGTTTTAAACTGAAAGAGGGGAGATTTGGGTTAGATAATAGAATGAAATTCTTTACTGTAAGCGTGCTGAGGCGCTGGAACAGGTTACCCAGAGAAACCGTGGATGCCCCATCCCTGGAGGTGTTCAAGGCCAGGCTGGATGGGGCTTTGAGCAACCTGTTGTAGTTGGAAGTGTCCCTGCCCATGTCAGGGGGGCTGGAACTCAATAATCTTTAAGGTACCTTCCAACTATAACCATTCTACAATTCTGTGATCAAACTCATTCAGGTTATCTTCAGACACAGAAAGAGAATACCTTTTCAAACAATGATCCTTTCTTGATTTGTAATCCTTCCTTATGAAACAACTTCACTGAAGAAGAAACTCTTAAGATCTCATGCTTACCATGATGTTTAAGCATAGCCCTCTTTCGCTTCTGTAGCAGGGGAATAATTGCTTTGTGGTCTCAGAGAAACTGTAACTGATATTGAAGATTATCCAGTGTGTAAAGCAACACTTCAGGTACCTCTTGCTCTATATATTGGTCTGTTATTCACACACCTAGCAGGAAAACATCATAGAATCATAGAATCATAGAATCATCTGGGCCGGAAGGGACCTCCAAAGGCCATCTAGTCCGACCCCCCT